>JAKGSA010000648.1:28168-178168 GCA_033558755.1 Philaethria dido
TTCTTCCACATGTACCAGTGGCTAGGCGTCCATATAACTTGGTTCCGACCGGCTTGCCTAATTTTTCAAAGTACAAGAACGAGACAGAAAAATGTGGATTTGAAATTGTAAATCCTATACCGGCTTCCCTAAATATATCGGCTTCTGTAAAAATAACCGGCTTCCCTAAATATACAACGGCTTCCCTGAATTTACCGGCTTGCCTAACTAAAATTTCACCCCTCGCCACTGACATGTACACTATATGTATACTAATTCTTATGTTCCTTCGTCCGTATACTGAATATAGAGAATTATTTATCACATTATGAGGATAATTCATGTAATAAATACATCGATATATGTATAATTATGTTTTTAACAATTATATCAACATTGTTTATTAACTATTTGTTTATTAACAATTTTATGTGACTTAATTTTTTTATTTTTTTTGTTAACTTCACGGGTAGGCAGAGGGAACCAGAGAACTTAGTGTTAAGACACTCCATTGTCTTTCAACAATTCCGTTTCCTACTTTCCGCCGAATTGAGGCATTGCGTGTTGAGTGGCGGAACTCAACGCCGCGCTTTGCCTTATTACCAAACCCAAGAAATGAAAATACTAAATTTTACATTTCCTGGAATGGGGATCGAACCCACAACCTGACGCACTTACAGTCGCACGATTGTGCTTTTGCGCCACGGCAGGCGTTAATTAAATAATAATTATTTAAATTTAAGCTTTCCTTAACTAGAATTTATAAATACTACTGACATAAAGAATAAAATTCCACGACGTCGTATTATCATAAAAACATTAATAAAAAGGTCGATTAAAAATTCCTACTATTATTATAAATGTAAAGGTAACACGACAGGTTGTGGGTTCGATTCTCACTCCAGGAAATGTTAGTGTTTTTATTTCCTGGGTTTGGTAACAAGGCAAAGCACGGCGTTGAGTTCCGCCACTCAACACGCAATGCCTCATTTCGGCGGAAAGTGGAAACGGAATTTTTGTAAGAGAACGGAGTGTCTTAACAATAGGTTTTCAGGTTCCCTCTGCTTACTATATGCGGGATACAGCGTGAAATTAAAAAAAAAAGTTTATTTGCTTTCATGCCAAAACTGCTCAACCGATTATCATGAAATTTGGCATACATATTCTGTATGGACTGATATTGACTACGAGCGAAGCCACGGGTAACAGCTAACAAGTTAATGAAAATAGTATTTTCATCAACATTAATTCATATTTCCATTTCCTGGAGTGGATATCGAACCTACAACTTTTGCCGCTGCGCCAAGACAAGCTTCAATCAAAACATAAAAATTCTAAAACCAGTCACAATAACACGTTATCAAAATCCAAATTATTTCTTCAAATTCAATATAAATAAAAGGGGAAATAACATAACACGTTTCATGACGTATTTGTAATCGACGCATACTAATGAGAGGCGGCTTCGTAGAAACCATTATATCCATGACGAGAACCTCCGTGACGTACTATTACGTTAGTTACTCGTAACTACTGTAGTGACGTATTGAAATCCGGGTGTATTCTCGTAGAAAGGCTTTGGGGAATATATATGAGTCAAACAATTATTGGAGTGAATGATAGCGAAGTCAAAAAAAGGAAATAAAAACTTATATGTGAACTTGGTATAAACATTTAAACGAAGCAGAATTCGAACCCGTGAACTTCTCGGTAGCTCAATAAGAACTACCTATAGCTTAAATGGCTAGGGTGCTTGGACAGTTTCCAAATTGCACAGGTTCGATTCCTGCTAGATTAAAACATCTAGATTACATTTGAGAGCGAGCGACAAAACGCTACATTGGATTTCGCTTGACTAACTTTTTAAAGTAAAAGTAAGAAATATAAAAAAAAGGTCGCAAGAAAAATGTGAACTTTAAATTAGAAAATATTAGGCATAAAATTGTAAAAAAAACGAGCTCTGACATCTTAAACACCTAAAAAAAAGGTCATCGCCAAAATTCGGTAATGAAATTCCTATACCTTCACATCCTATACCGGCTTCCCTAAATATATTTACCGACTTTCCTAAATATACATCGGCTTCCCTAAATTTACTGGCTTGCCTAACTAAAATTTTCGCCCCTCGCCTCCGCTAGATTCTGACAGCAGGGTATGTATCTATGCGGAAAAAACGAAAAATTACAAAAAAAAAACCTTATTACGTAATAAAAACAATGATATGTGTTCAATTTATACGATTCGCTTGATCTGAAAACAATTTTTTATATAGAATATATAAAGTGTTTTGTATGGTGTTGAGTTTTTTCATACATTTGTCAAGTTATGCAGGTGTTACATGTTACACGGAACAAGGCCAAAACATTCCTTTATGTAGCTTCATTTTTTTATGAATATAAGTACGTACATATATTATATTATGTGGACTCTATTCTAGCGCTGTTTCCAAGTATTGGAAAATAAGACATATTCAAGTATTATTCAAAGAAAAAGAAACCTGAGGCAATACCTCTACCAGGGCCTATACTAGTACTTGGTATTTACGATACAAATGTTGGCTTAACGGGTCCACTATCTGAGTTCCTCTCTCTATCTATTCAAATTGAAACGATCCTACTAATATCGCCTTAGTAATATGTGTCAGAAATGAACTGATAATAGTTCTAGACATGCCTAGATCTTACTTTTTAGTTTCACGCTGTATCTCGCACATAGCAGGGTAGGCAAAGGGAAGGAGATCTATTAATAGATTATATAGAGATTCTTGGTCAGTTCAATGGTAAGTTCGAAGTTCGAAGAGTACGTGCTTACTTTAAAATGATAGTCTTTTGAAATATTTGTTTCCCACGAAGATATGTATTCTACCAAAATTACAACTTTTAGATTTCAAAAGTACAAGATGCACGGCAGTGAAACGTGGGTGTATCAAGAGAGGGGGAGACCTCGGTTGACCTTCGAGAAAACAGTATCAATAATACCGGAGGAAGGTCACGTAAAAAGCATGAGGATCCGCCGGAAGGCATGCATGAAGAGGTTCATGACTGTGGACGAGGCGAAAGAGGTATGCAAGGACCGTAGCGTTTGGCGCTCCGTTCTCCCGGACTACCCCGCTAGGGATAAAGCGTGAAGGAGTAAAAGAACACACAATAATATATAAACTGATGAAAAACTAATTTTACTTTTAAACGTATTTCAAAATAAAAACAATCCTATACATTAGTATAGTAATCGGCAATTATGCCGAATTTCTCTATTAAATAAAGATAAATTTAAGAGAAGCATAGAGTTATTATGACAATCTGTGTTAATGATTTAGTTAATTTGTATCACACGGTTTGGCAGACACCCAAATAGAGCAACAACCGACCAATGTCACGTACACCCTCTACATATAAAATTATATATAGTTATTAATCATATACTTCATTATTACACAAATTTACACAAGAAATACACTTATTTACGCAATATATTGATTATTATAATATATTTTCTATCTGTTTACTCTGATTTTTTTTTAATTATATGTGTCATTAGAAATCCACTCAGGTTACATGATGTCATGGAGGTTTAAAGAACATTGGTTGATTACTCCGTTCTTCATTTTCAGTAGCGGAACCTAACGCCGCACTTCGTCTTATCTTAAAGAGCGTAAAAATTAATAGTAAGTACCTGAAGAAAAGGCTTAGGACCCCCTTTTTATTTAATGCCAAATACATATCCATATGGATTCCATATCCATCTGTCGTTTCAATTTTCCCCTTTCCCACCTATCTGTTCCCCATAATGTGGTGGTTCCGGTAGCGGACTACTACATTGTCCACCCCTTCCATCTGTATCCTCTAGGTTGGCAACGCATCTACAACATCTCTGGTGTTGTAGATGTTCATGGGCGAAGGTAACCACTTACCATCAGGTGGTCCTCCTGCTCGTTTGTCATCCGTTATCCATAAAAAAAATATATATATCCATATGGACTGCATCTGACAGTGGATGGATTAGAAGTGCTTAAAGTCAGTATTTACGTTTTATAACTTTCTCATTACGACACTTATTGCCTGGGAGAAGTACTAAATAAAGATCTAGAAAACAAAAGATTTTTTTTTAACTTCACGCTGTATCCCATATATAGCAGGGTAGGCAGAAGGAACCTAAGAACCTATTGTTAAGACACTCCGTTCCCCACTTTCCGCCGAATTAAGTCATTGCATGCTGAGTGGCGGAACTCAACGCCGCGCTTTGCCTTGTTACCGAACCCAGGAAATGAAAAATTCCATTTCCAGGAGTGGAAATCAAACCCACAGCCTGTCGCGTTTACAGTCGCAAGCTTGTGCCTCTGCGCCACGACAAGGTTAAAAACAAAAGATATATTATAAAAACGTTCTACTTCCATACAAAATAATAAGATAACAAAATATCTTAAGCGGGTACTTCTATAATTTTCGTTCAAATAATCTCATATTTAGTTTAAGCTAGTTTATACTGGATTCGTTGAAGTCACTAGCCCTCTTGTATACAATACACGTAAGTGCGAACTCTGAAGCATCGGAAACTACGCTAATTATTATAGCATATACTTATAATTACATAAAATATTTCTTAAAAGAAAGTCTTTATTTTATAATAGAAAAACTTGGCAATCATCTAAAATGAAAGGAACTGGTGATTTATCCATATAGATGTTAGCGCTCCGATGGCCTCTATCGGAGCGCTATGAGACTGACTGCGTTTGAGTACAAACTTGGTCTTGGTCTTGGTGATCCGCTTACCAGACGAGACAAAGGGCGGTGTTGAGTTACGCCACTCTACAAGCAATGTTTTATTTTTTTTTTCTTTTTAACTTTACGCTGTAAGCCGCATATAGCAGGGTAGGCAGAGGGAACCAGAGAACCTAGTGTAAAGACACTCCATTCTCTTTCAACAATTCCGTTCCCCACTTTTCGCCGAATTAAGGCATTGCGTGTTGAGTGACGGGAATTGTGGAAAGTGAAGAACGGACGGTCTCTATGACTACCTTCTTTAATTTATAATGATCTAATGTTGAGATTATGAATATCTATGTGGAAATAAAGAAAAATAATTTTACTATCGAATTTTTTGAACCTTCGACGTCCACAAAAAAACAGAAGGGTCGATATGTCATAGTAATATAGTATCTCAGTTACACTATCATTTGCCACGTCAGGTTATTATTATGCACAATATCGCGAAAAATATTAGAGATAACGATAACACGTGGTGTTTATTTTTAGTTCTTTTCGGTGTCTACTACGCAGTTGGGATGACATTTAATTTTAAACTTTAGACAAAAGCAATACAGTCTATTTTACTGTGTGGTATATATTTATTATTATGAAACAATTTTCAGGAAAACTAGAACTAATATCTGATGATTACATGTATCTCCATATATATGTAATATATACTATATATTTTTTTATACAGAGATAGTTAATATAAGTGTATATTTAGTTAGAATAAGACAGTTACAGTGTAAGTCTAAGTCTAGTGTTAAGACACTCCGTTGGCCACTTCCCGCCGGAAATCGTAATAGTATGTGTTAAGTGGTGAAACTCAACGCCGCATTTCATCTTACCAGTGTGGAGAAATGAGAATAACCAAATAATTAAATTTTCAATAATTTCCTCTATTTGAATGGTATATATATATATGTATATATATATATACGAGTATATATATATATACGTTTTATTCCATTTATACAATTAAGGTATTTACCTAAATACATACAAATATATGAAAATAAACTACAATTAAGACGCAATACTAACAGCAAAACAATCTGAATCATAGCCACTATCAAGGCCTGTTTGTAACATTTACAAGTTTTCAAGGAAATCTGAAAGATAATTTTCAGCACAGTATTTCTAGAAAATTGTAGTGGACTTTGTATTATTGTTGTAGAATTTCAAAAGTATTACAATTTCTGGTTAGTTCTAAATTAAATTTGCATATATATAGCATTAAGGTCATTATGACGTAGTGGATAACGACTACGATGTAAACGAGGTGGTTATGAGTTCGAACTCTACTCATAAAAACACGATATATTTACAATTTGGATCAAAAGTAGAGAACAGAGAGTCTTAACACTAGGTTCTTACTCTCTGCCTGTACTGGCTTCGTGCCAGAGTTAGTCGCCTTCATACATATTATTCAAACAAATAAATATTTTGTATGTTTATCTAAAGATAAACTGTCTGGCCAATTTTGTACTACATATGATAAATAACAAATTTCATAATCGACCTTTAGTAGATAATCAAATATTTAAATATTTTTAATAATCCAATTAAACATCTGTTACTATAAATATATATATATATATATATATATATATATATATATATATATATATATATATATATATATATTCTTTTAACTTCACGCTGTGTCCCGCATATAGCGGAGTAGGCAGAGGGACCAGAGGACCTAGTGTTAAGACACTCCATTCTCTTTCAACACTTTCATTCCCCACTTATTCTTTTATTATATTTTATTCTTTTTTAGTTTTACGTTACCACCATATATAGTGAGATGGACAAAGAAAACCTAGTGTTAAGGCATCCTTTCGTAGACCTTTCTCAGACCTTATTGCCTATTTTTGAGATATTACACGTTGATTGGCGGAACTCAACGCCGCGTTTTTAACAGACCGGACAAATGAAAGGAATTAAATACATCTACCTTCATAAGTTCATGCTTTTTATCGCAAAACCGTCAGAAACCACTTAGAGAACATTATTAGGTTCTCTCTCTTGACGTTTCAAGATACATATAATACTTCATACTTCGCTTTCCCCCTGAAAAAAAGACATTACATGTTAACTGGCGAAACTCAACGCCGCGCTGTATCTTACTATTCGCCCAAATAGGATTAAATCCACAACTATCGTACCTAAAATCATATATTAGTAACTGCGCCACAAAGACAATAACATATTTTTTATTGTTTTTTTTAGCTTCACGCTATATCCCGCATATAGCAGGGTATGCAAAGGGAATCTGAAAACCTAGTGTTAAGACACTCCGTTTCCCACTTTCCGCCGAATTGAGGCATTGCGTGCTGAGTGGCGGAACTCAACGCCACGCTTTGCCTTGTTACCAAAGTTTTTACATCTCCTGGAGTGGGAATCGAACCACAACCTGTCGCGTTTACAGTCGCACGCTGGTGCCTCAGCGCCACAAAGACATAAACATATGTTGTATTTAACTATTACACAATACAGTCGTGTATAGTTATCAAACTGTGTTCGCGTGACCGTGACGTGCTCGAACATTATGCAATGAGTCAAAGTTAATATTTTATTTTATTGTTTATTTTGTATTATTAGGTATATTAATAAAGTTTTCCTTGTAACCTGTCGGTGTTGTTTTTGATTCTATTCAAAATTGTTTATTATTAGTTAATAATAGAGGCATATCATGGCGTACAGATGCGTGCGACTAAATCAGCAGTCTGTGGATGGTTCGATTCCACTGCAGGAAATGAAAATATTAAATATATATATGTATATATATAAATATATATTTTATTAATTTCAAGCTGTATCCCGCAAATAGCGGGATAGGCAGAGGGAACCAGAGAACCTAGTGTTAAGACACACCATTCTCTTTCAACATTTCCGTTCCCCACTTTCCACCAAATTGAGGCGTGTTGAGTGGCGGAACTCAGCATCAGAAATGAAAATACTAAATTTTACATTTCCTGGAGTGGGAATCGAACCCACAACCTGTCGCGTTTATAGTCGCACGCTTGTGCGCAACGACAGGCGTTAAATATTTATGATAATTAATATTAAATATTTTTATTACCTCAATCTGGTAATACGTGGCATTGAGCGTAATACCTCAACTCGGTGGGAATTTGGAAATGGAAATCTTTAGAGAACGGAGTTTCTTAACACTGGTTCTCAGGTTTTTATTTCACGTCAAAGATGTAAATTTAATTTTTTTAATTATTTTTAAATTAAATTAATGTTTTAATCATCATTTTAAAATAGGTATTATTTTTATAAAATTACACAAAATATTAGCATCTTTGTTAGTCATAGGAGGAGGATAATAAAAAATAAATGATATCAAGTTCGGCGCCAACTAGTCGTGAGTCATAGTAATAGGAAGTCATCCTGTTTCAAGTGTGTACGTCCAATGCATATACTCATATGTATATTATTGTTAGATATATATATAGATTCTCGTCTCTTAAATCTTTCCCTCTTTTCGCAAGAGAAACAAGTTAGAAGTCTGTTTTTTTTTATTTGTCCATACATTTACCAACACTACGGCTAAAAATGAGTAACCTTTACGCAAATATCCTATCTAAGTAATTTATATATAAATATATGAAGGAAAAACTATGACCTCCATTAAACAAAAATACAGACAGAAAAATGTGATACTTTGCATAGTTAAACTACTTATATAGAGAGAAACTGCAAACAAGCCATATCACTTTGGGAAAATAATTATATTTAAATAATTTCATTTTGCGGCTCCCATAGAACAACGCGGCGTTGAGTTCCGTTACTCAAGGCGCCTAAAAAAAAGAATTAGACGGAAAATAAAGAGAACGGACACTTAAAACTAGCTTTTCACTACATACCATATATATAGCAAAGCCGGAAAAAGACGCCATAAAAATATAATTAATTATTACCAGCAATTATATAATATTTTAATACTTCCCTTTGACCTATTTATATATATTAATAAAATATATTTTCCTTACAACAAATAATTATGCATTTATGGGGAAATTTAATTGTATGATAAGAAACAGCCTAACGATATTTATATGAGTCATCAATATTCCAACGTTGATAACATGACGTGTTGTTATAATTGCAAATTGCACTGATAATGGTGAAAGGTCAACAAATACCATATTTTATTTGATTATTTTATCCTGGTATATACGTAAAACGAATTTTGATGTCTTCTTCATTTATTTTAGCTTCACACTGTATCCCGCATATGATAGAATAGGCAAAGGGAACCTGATAACCTAGTGTAGACCCTCCGTTCTATTAAAATACCTGTTCCTTTATTTTTCCCCCATTTTAAACATATTTGATATAATATATAGCTTAACGCTTTTTTCCATGTAGTCTGTAATTTCAAATTTAGACATTGTGGGTAGAGATGCGGAACTCAACGCTGCGCAATGTCTCATCGAAGCAAAGAAATAAAAATCATTTAAATATGATCATTCAAACAGGTGGAGTTTGAAGTCACAACCACCACGATTACAATCAGATGTTGCTCCACTGCGCCACGATAGCCTAAAAACTTAATAAAATATTTGCTTTAGATACAGATTATCGCTAGTATGGAAATGTAATAGAAACATTTTTTTAATAATATATGTGTTTACGGACTCGAGTATATAGATAGATAAAATACGTTATTTGATGGCAAATTTCCTTAAATTTTTAAAATCAGAAACCGAGCAGATTAGCTGCTTAATTCATATAAATAAATGATTTATATATAGAACAAAAACAAAACAAAATAAAGTAAGTTTAGAATTGAAAACAGAAAATTGGAACCTATGAAAAATTTTGTATATTTTTTTGGCATAAAATATTCATATATTTTATAATATACACTTTTTCGTAATCATATAATAATATTTTCACTCAGAGGAATAACTATAAGTATTTATATTATTTCCATTTCTAACGCTCGACAATGCGCGGCGTTGAGTTCTGCCACATACACATACAGTTCCGACACACAGTGTCGAATTCTAGCAAAAACTAGAGAATTATGGGATATTATAGGAGTATCTTGACCCTAACATATAGCAGCGAAAAAAAACTTGAAGAAAATAAAATTTGAACCTGCTACCTATAAAAATGTAAAATAACATATTTGGAAGAACAGAACAACGCAATAGTTGCAATATCATGCCACACTAAAGCTGTTTATTAACCCTACGAAAGTGATTATAAACGTTGTCGTTCAAAGGATTTATCATGCTGATAAGGGCGACAATTTCGTAATAATATTGTGAAATTTCTCTTTGTTCGAGCAGGACGCGAGGAATTTCTGATAAATGACTGATAACCGTGTAAAAACAAATAATATTGTGGCGGTATTTATATTTGTATGTTTAATGATTTGGAAATGATTACTTAATATCAAAGTTTAGCTTTGGCTTATTATATATATTGAATTATAATAACTATCATTTGTTCTTAATTCGGCGGAAAGTGGGGAACGGAGTGTCTTAACACTAGGTTCTCAGGTTCTCTCTGCCTACCCTGTTATATGCGGGATACAGCGTGAAGGTAAAAAAAAAAACAAAAATAAAAAAATCACAAGTGTCACGCAGGAAGACATGTCTGGCTGTAAACTCGATTGGTTGTGGCTTCGATTCCCAGTCGGTGAAATTATATTTAAAGTGTGGATATGTCACATACAATGGGACAGCGGAACTGTGAACATATTATTTTCATTTCTGCACTCTAATAAGATAAAGCGCGGCGTTGAGTTCCGCAACTCAACACGCAGTGTCTCGATTTCAGATGGAAGTCGAAAAATTGTTTTGTGACACTATATTGTCTGTAACTATCTTGCTATGTGAGAAAAAGTGTAAAACTGTATTATTTGTTAATGATCAATATTTGGCAATATATATTATATGGAGAGGAGTCATACCAAATATAACCAAATTGGAGTTAATTCTACTTATGACACTTTACGCTAGTTCGTAAACTAGCGTAAAGTGTCATAAAGGTCGGGTTTCCGAAAGTAAAAAAAAAATCCGAATACCAAAATATGCGCGGTTAATCTGGTTAAAATAGTTTCATTTCATATGTATGAAAATTTAGAAAGTACACGATCTTTTTTTTTAACTTTACGTTTTATCCCACATATAACGGGGTAGGCAGAGGGAACCAGAGAACCTAGTGTTAAGACACTCCATTCTCTTTCAACATGTACACGATCTAATCAAGGGTAAAGCTTATTTTTAAAATATATTGCCCTAAGTTATGTTTGAGATCACAACCAATTTGTTAATTTAGAAGCCACAATTGCATCATGATTACAATGTTTTATCATTATGTATAACAACTATTTGATTACTCTCTGAGAGACTGACAACGCACTACCGAAACTCCAGTTGTTTTAGGTATTAGGTATTTTAAACTCATGATGTGTGCTATATTTTTTATAAAATAAATTCGCCTGTCGTGGCGCAGAGGCACAAGCGTGCGACTGTTAACACGACAGGTTGTGGGTTGGATTCCCAATTCAGGAAATGTTAGTATTTTCATTTCCTGGGTTTAGTAACAAGGCAAAGCGCGGCGTTGAGTTCCGCCATTCAACACGCAATGCCTCAATTTGGCGGAAAGTGGGGAACGGAATCGTTATAAGAGAACGGAGTGTCTTAACACTAGGTTCTCAGGTTCCCTCTGCCTACCCTGTTATATGTGGGATACAGCGTGAAGTTAAAAAAATAAATAAGTAAATTTAATTCTAATGAGTTATTAATAAAAATATTGATTTTTTAAATTTATTCTTCATGTAAACTTACGCTGTGCCAAATTTAACATTCCTCTGACCGCATAATTTTCATAAAACAGGGTCGAATGTTATTCCTACGCGTATTAATATATAGATTACGCAATAATACAATCACAAAGAAAAAAAATCTTATTTCTCATACTCTACTAAGACAAAATTTATGTGGCAAGTGGAAGCCATTGTAACGCAGTGGAATAGCGTGTGATGTAAATGCGAATCGTTGTGGGTTCGATTCCCACTCGAGGTAAAAATTATATTTAAATAATGAACAGACCACCACACATGCGCACGCACACATGCACATACACATGTAAACATTTTATCTTATCTTATTATTAAAATTATTTTTATTTCTCCGCTCAGTTAAGACAAAGCGCGGCGTTGAGTTCCGCTACTTAAAAAGCAATGTCTTAAAGTGGTGAACGGAGTGTCTTGACACTAGGTTCACTATGACTACCCTGCTAAGCGGGATAAAGCGTGAAGTAACTTTTTTATATAGTGAAAACACAAACAGGATAAAACCAGGTAAAACTAAGAGAGATATTAGACATGTGATTATTTTTTCAATGTCACGTCAGTGTTTGAAATCAATTTTGAATGTCATCGTGACATTCAAAATTTTATTACATCATACAGATTCGACCAGAGTATAATATTTATAATTAACTTTATACTATTTGAGGCCGGTCATGACGCGGAGGCACAAGCGTGTGACTTTAAGTGCGACAGGTTGTGGGTTCCATTTCCTGAAATGAAAACATTAAGCATTTATAATAATTAATATTTAGTATTTACCTTTCCTCGCTCTGTTAACTAGGGAAAGCGCGGCGTTGAGTTCCGCCACTCAGCACGCAATACGGATTCGGCAGAAAGTGAGGAACAGAAATCTTAAGAGCACGGAGTGCCTTAGCACTAGATTCACAGGCTCCCTCTACCTACTCTGCTTTTTATAGGCTACAGCGCGGAGCTATAAAAAAAAACCTTGTACTAAACTAGCTGTTACTCATGGCTTCGCTCGCATAGCCAATGGCAGTCCAAACTAAATACTAAATATAGTGTATAGTGCGTATATACGTTATTTTGAAGGCTTTGAAGTAGTTGTTTATAAATATTTTTTTTAAATAAAAAGTATCGTAGGTCCTTTTTAATACATCTAAGGATAAGTACGCAAAGTTTCATGATAATCGGTTGAGTTTTGGCGTGAAAGCGTAACAAAAAAACTTACATTCACACTTAATTTTAGTGGGGATACTTATGTAGATATACTATTACTAGCAGACGTGACGCAGTTTAAGCTTTTTTTGTCAATAACTTGTCAATGACGCATTTTTTGTTTTTTTTTATATAAATAACTTGTCAAAGCATACACTGGACTGGACGATAGATACGTACATTTTGACATTCTTGAGAATTAATCATAAAAGGAAGCAATTAAAATAATTTTGCACTATAAAATTAGCATTTTTTGGAAGGTACCCAATATTTTCGGATAGTTCTAGGTTCGAATCTCGTTTATATTCAAAATACTCGTATGTATATGTATTCAAAATATGCATATATGTAATTTCTCTGAATTTATTTATTTAATATTAGTAATATTGCAAAAAATACAATTGGTACATTTTACTGGAGAAAAACCTTTGAATAGCTCTTCCATATTAAGTACTCGTATATTTCATTTTTCATTTCATAGCTTCACGCTGTATCCCGCATATAGCAGGGTAGGCAGAGGTAGTGTTAAGACACTCCGTTCCCCACTTTCCCCCGAATTGAGGCATTGCGTGCTGAGTGGCGGAACTCAACACTGCTCTTTTTCTTGTTCCACAAACCCAGGAAATGAAAAATTCCATTTCCTGGAGTGGGAATCGAACCCACAACCTGTCGCGTTTACAGCCGCGCAGGTGTTTATCTCTCGACTCATATATTTGTTTTATATAAACGACAAAATATTTAAAAACAAATTATTTCTGAAGCAATCACTAACTAGATGCAATAGATGCTAGCTATATTTAAAATAATAATAGTACATAGATAGACAAAATTGAAACTTATTGTGTATGAAATAAAATTCAAAATAGTTTTCACGTTTAAAATTTGAGGAGAATATAAAATCATCGGCATTTCCGCCGCCATCCAAATGATTACTATATTACATCATAGAAAATGTTTTAGAGGAAGAGCATTTTTATAGTAAATATTAAAAAATAAGTACTTATTGAGACTTCATGCTCTTTGAAATTGGGCGCTAACAGCGAATAATCTATTATGAGAAGTATCTATTGTACACACGTTACTCTACATACATACATACATAGTTTCACCCTGTATCCCGCATATAGCAGGGTAGGCAGAGGGAACCTAGTGTTAAGACACTCCGTTCTCCACTCTCCGCCGAATTAAGGAATTGCGTGCTGAGTGGCGGAACTCAACGCCATGCTTTGCCAATGATAAATTTAATTTCCTGGAATGGGAATCGAACCCACAACCTGTCGCGTTTAAAGTCGCACGCTTGTGCCTCTGCGCCACGACAGGCGTCTACAAATTACTATCGTTTCCTGATTAGATTAAATGAAAGGCGGCGTTAGGTTCCACCATTGAAGACACACTGGAAAGCTGTACGTCCTTGGTTCTAATTACTAAAATGTTTATGTCTACCCGACAGAATGCGGACAATGCTTAAAAGTAACAAACTAAACTATACAATTTTCAAAGCCTACCTAATTTGATACAAGAGTGCCCCAAGTTTGTCCATTCGAGACATTTTCACTTGTCTCCGTGTATGTTTGAAAATATTTCGGAGCCGTACAATTTTATATGTATCAGTCGTAGTGTCCCGGCAATAAAGTCTTTTAATAAATTCATTGAACATCTAGTAAATAACCTTAAGGAATTTAACAAAAATGTAAATGAACTCAGCAATAACTCAATAATTTCGATCAACATAAATAAAATAAATTTTGTAAAATATATAACTAATAAAACTTTAACACTAACTACTTAAAACTTTCAATAAACTTAATCATTCTGTTGTCCGTACCAAATCGCAGGGGCAGTCTGATAGTAGTCTGAAGAAGTGGGATAAAAAATCTATACAATTTTGTCATAACACGAAGAATGGCTCTATTTCTTATTAATGTTTTATTTTATCTGTCTCTTAGCTTCACGTTTTATCCCACGTAACAATATAGACAGAAAGAATTTAGCATCAATACTATACGAGTATACTATATAATAAATGATATTCAAGTAGTAGTAGCCCGTAAATGATATTTGATAAGACCATTTCTTATAACCAAATAATACCAGTTTATCTATAATTTTATCTACTTTTTAAGAAAGAAATATTTATATGGGTTATATAAATAAATCGTTTCAACAAATTGTTTTTAAAAGAAAATGCACCACAGTGACGACCTAAACGGTGGTTGGTAGGGTTTACAGGTTCAATTTTTAAAATTATATACCAAATTAGTTCTCTCGCACGCAATGCCTCAATTTGGCGGAGCCTCAAGTGGGGAACGGAAATGTTGAAAGAGAATGGAGTGCCTTAACACTAGGCTCTCTGGTTCCCTCTGCCTACCCCGCTATATGCGGGATGTAGCGTGAAGTAAAAAAAAAGAAAATAGTTCTCTACCTTATACAATCTTGTAACTGTAGTATAACAGAGACGTCACTCAAAAACACGTTTGTGGGAAACGACAATACCATACCTACAGTATGGTGATGAAGGAAGGAAGTCCTTATAATTCCATGGATTCACCATGCGGGTGCCGCGCACAGTACGTTGTAGATAGAGGTGGCTTAGAATAATACCTGGGACATGTAGTTCAAGTGTAGGCTTAAGGGGCACACCTAGTATCACCTGTGACAGTTTAAAAAAGGCAATTTTTGGGAATTAAAACAAAAACTAGGGAATCAATCGTTTTAAAATTTTGAAGGTATATTTATACATGTTTTGAGAATACACAGTAATATTTTTGAAATAAAATATTAAATACTTTTGAAATGACACGCGATCTCTGGCGGCCCCAAAAAAAGGTCCTGCACTGCTGGAGTTAATTCTCGTTACACTAAACGGCCCTCGGGTGACGAAAAAAATCAAAAATTGACTAAATGACGGCATGTTGCTGGGGCCCCTTTAAAACGCGCATTAACACTCCACAGTTTCAGCCCCTCTCTCTACCTAATCAAATATATTAGGCTTTATTGTAAAATAGACTCGTTATTATGAGTTTGTTATTGTTGAAAGAGAATGGAGTGTCTTGACACTAGGTTCTCTAGTTTCCTCTGCCTACCCCGCTATATGCGGGATACAGCGTGAAGTTAAAAAAAAAAAATGAGTTTTACTTTTTATGACAGTTTCACGAAATTTTTATTTTAAATCAGTTTCTTAATTAATGTGGAATATGTATTTACATATTCTACGAAAGAGATAATGTTACGTACCTATAGACTAATATATAACTACTCATAGTTAGACGATGACTGCGTTGCTGCGTATAGATAAGCATAATAATCATATTTTTACATAATGTTAGATTTATATATAAATATCTATTAAATTTAAAAGTATAATATAAATTAAAAAATTTTACCCTTTACGGAATTGAGCGCATGACCTTCATTTTCAATTACAATTTCTAACCACTAAACGTCTAAGACATATAACGAAAATATAAAAAGTCATTCACGACTATGACTTTGCCAAGAATTTAGCCACGCTTCGAACTGCGCTACGTCGTAGCAAATAATTGAGTGCACCGGAAATATGATGTAGATGAGTCATAAATAACGTAATTGGTCTATTGGCTTATTGGCTAGTGGATTTAATTACTAAGATAGAGATCATGGGTTCGATTTCCACACGAATATTTTTATCAATCATTTTTATAGTATTTTTGCTAAAATTTAAATATAATTTTGTTACTGTATACTTTAGGAAATGCATGTGAACTCAGAAAGGTAATTTTTAGATATTGTATGGGGTTGGCTAGAATAGAAGCATTAATGATGTTGTCGACTAAGACATAAAACTTCTATGGAAATCGACAGGGATATTTTTTGTCTCTTAGTCAATCAGATAAAATGAGCAATACCTAAATATATATACCAGTTAACCCAATCTAAGCAAACTTCACCACTTACCAAAATACTCTTAAGATACAGTACACGTAGAGTTTTTTTAACTATGAGAAAAATAATAAAAAGCGCATCAAAAACGTATATTTAATGGAAAGTAGACTTATCTCGTATCCGAAATAAACTAGCGATGAATGAAGCTCTAATCTGAACAAATTTTTGGACTATGAGAATGAGTCATTGTTTGCACAATGTATGACGCGAATTACTACAAGTACCTACATAAAATATCAAACTGACATCCTCGTAACACAGTGGGACAATATACATGCGGAGGTTGCAGGTCCCATCCCCGTTCGAGAATGATTTTATTTTAATTGTTCTTATTCCCGGCTCTGAAAAGACAAACCGTGGTGTTGAGTTGCGCCATTCAACAAATAATGTCTATAAGACAATCTCTCTCGTAAAAACTACTGAACAGATCTAGATGAAACTTAACAGTAAAATAGCTCATACGTCAGAATAGGCTACAATTTAAATCTATAATTTAGCCCTAATACAACTAAATGTCGACTTTACTACAAACAAGTCCATATATGAATTATAATATAATAACATAGCTTCACGCTATATACCACATGTAGCAGGGTAGGCAGAGGGAACCTAGTGTTAAGACACTCCATTCCCCACTTTCCGCCGAATTGAGGCATTGCGTGTTGAGTGGCGGAAATCAACGTCGCGCTTTGCCTTACGAAATCCAGGAAATGAATAAACTAAACTTTTACATTTCCTGGAATGGGAACCCACAACCTGTCGCGTTTACAGTTGCACGCTTGTGCCTCTATGAATCTACTTCAGAGAAAACGCGGTAAAATTATTACGAATAACTCAAAAACTACTCGCCAGATCACCACATCATATAAAAAAGAATTTACTATTATTACTGCAGCATACATATTAAAGTATTGAATGTCCCCAATAAGGTGGCTTGTTTACAATTAGTTTGTCCTTTCGTCCTTTTATTAGTAACGTATGTGTTTGGGCAACGTACTGCCATTACATCATCATTAGTGCTATATCTATTGGTTTATATTTGTCTGAAGCAAGGTCTATTTAATTTTATATTAAAATAGTATATTAGTATTTTTTTTAACTTCACGCTGTATCCCAAATATAGCAGGGTAGGCAGAGGGAACCTGAGAACCTAGTGTTAAGACACTCCGTTCTCTAATTAATAATAATTCGTTGTTATAGTATTGTTAACCAACAAAAAAAGGAAAAAGTTTACAATATTTCTGTATAACTTTTATTGGGTGAACCGATTTTGATGATTATTGTTTATATGATAGCTACTTCTAATGTGGGCCCGTTTAAATTTTGTTAAGATGTAACAAATAATTTTTGAGTTATTCGTAATAATTTTACTTTATAACACATAGCTTAGTGATCATAGTCAGAGCGCTTGGACGGTTTCCAGAAGCGCGGGTTCGAGTCCCGCTGCGATCAAATTTTTATACCTTTTTTTATAAATATTTTTAGTTTCCTAAGTGTGTGATTAACCGATTTTTTTCGGTTTTTTTAAATGTTAATTAATACCTAATAAATAACAATATGACGTAATTTATTATGTATCTAATTATATTTTATGATTCATTCCCAATACCCCCTTATCAAGAGATTAGCAGCTTGGAACAAACACTTTAGTGATTATTATAATTGAATACATACGAGTATGTGATACGATAAAATACGGTATTATATAATGATATTTGCTTATTATATTATATTATTATATATTGGATATGTCGTGGCGAGACACAAGCGTGTGACTGTAAACACGGCAGGTTGTGGGTTCGAATCTCACTCTAGGGAATGAAAATATTAAATGATATTTAGTATTTTCATTACCTCGCTCTGGTAACAAGGCAAAGCGTGGCGTTGAGCTCCGCCACTCATCATGCCCTAAAATGCTGGAAAGTGGGGGACCGAAATCTTAAGAGAGCGGAATGTTTTAACACTAGTTTCTCTGGTTTCCTCTGCCTACCCTGCTATATGCGAGATACAGAGTGAAGTGAAAAAAAATATTATTATATATTTAGTTTTCATATATGTAGTTTGTTTATCGTACGTGGATGATAAATATGTATGGGAAAAGGCTATTTTATATAACATATGTATTAATTCTGTTAGATAATATTATAAATACAAAAGTTTGTGAGATGGATGTTTGTTTTAATATTTCATATATTATATATATATTCTTTATTGCACTTTGTAAAAACAATTAATATAGTATTAACAATATTGTTGGCAAAGGTGGACTTATTTCTAATAGAAATTTCTTCCAGTCAACCTATGGGTATGAGAGCAAGAGTAAAACATTTGCAGGTGTAAAAATGCAAGAATCTATATACACACAAATATAAACATACATATACATATATAAATAAAATACATAATATAAATATAGATTCACATACACACATACATATATATAAATACACACATATATAAATATATATATAAACTATAAATATAGTATAATGATAAATCTTTATTACAAAATATGTCTGGCGACAGATGATTAGTTATTAACGGTAACTATTCCTAAAAAGTACTTTTTAACTCTTGCCTTAAATATATCTGCTGATGTACTCTGCTGAATTGATGTAGGTAATTTATTCCAAAGGAGGGCAGCATCATACACTGAACATACATACATACATAGCTTCACGCTGTTTCCCGCATATAGCAGGGTAGGCAAAGGGAACCTTGTGTTAGAACACTCCGTTCCCCACTTATATACTGAAGAGATCTCGACAAATTTCATGGTAAAGTAGGCTATATATTAGAATAACATACAGGCTACAATTTATTTTAAAAAAATGTTTAATTTGGCTATAGTATAGGAATAAGTATCTAGTTCTCTTAGGCTAAAGATAATATCTTTTATCTTAGGCTAAAGATAATATCTTAGTTCTAAGCGAAATAAGGTAACAGAAGAGAAATTATTAAGGCCAATAAGGCGTACAAGGCAATTGAATCGGTGAGTGCAGAAACAACGTAAGTCACAAAAAGTGCAAAAATTTGTAATCGATTTAAACTAGCTTAGAAAGGCAAGATGCGTGTTGTTTTTCTCCCTCCTGCAAAATTTGAAAATCCGGACTTACGTTGTTTCTGCACTCACCGATTCAATTGTTCGTACTGATAAAATACAACCAATTTGTCCCGCTGAGTTTCTTGCGCCGGTTCTTCTCAGGTCTGAGGCATTAAATTTAGTGAACCGGTGGTAAATTATTTGACGTTCAAAAAATGAAGCTTGTAAATTGAAAATTATTTGACTTTGACTTTGACTTTGAATCAAAATCTTAAAATTTTGTTTGTGATTCTAGTATTGTCTTGTTTTTGATTGCTTTATCCTTAATTTCGTTATTTTTAAAATGTACGCGGAGATCGAAATGTCTTAACATTAGGTTCGTTCTGCCTATCGTATGTACAGGGAACAGACCATATATCGGCTGCAAAAACTATTAATAACAAAAAAAAACAGTTTTACTTCTTTATCTCGCATAACCGGGTAGTGAAAAAGTACCTAGTGTACAGACACTCCGCTCGCCGACCACCCGACTTCAAATTAGACATTTCATGGTAATTAAAGTAAAATTTCCTGCGTGGAAATCGAACACACAACCAAATGCACTTACAGTCAAACACTGTCCTACTACGACTATGGTTTCTTTATACTAAATAATAAATAATAATTATTACATCATACATACATGACGAAATAAGCGTGCCATATTTGGAAAGGCTAACAGGTTATTTTTACCGCAAAAATTCATTGTAACAAAATTTAAGGAAACATTGTAAACTGTATAGGATAAATAGCCAACTTTTGTTTTCGCTATTTGTGGAAGATAAAAAAACCGAATCTAGGGTATTTAATGAGGAAAGTTAAATGAATGTCAAAGTTCAGTGTTGATGATTTATTATTATTTATTATATTTTAATTATTGATATATAAATATATAAGAAATGTCTGGGGAACGGAATGTTAAAAGAGAACGGGATGTCTTAACACTAGATTCTCTGCTTCTCTCTGCCTATCCTGCAGTGATACAGCGTGAAGCTAAAGAAAAGAAACATTTACTTTGATCATCTGAATAATACGCGTATAGTATATATAATAATAGAGACTGTCATAGCACAGTGGAACAGTGTTTAACTACAAATAGAATGGTTGCACGTCTTTTTCGTCGGAGGTATGCTCGAATTGTGGATTTATCTCATAATGAGTATCTTGTTTGTACAAATAATTAAGTAAATAAAAAAAAACAGATTTCAAATAAAATGCACTAAAAACTAAAATTATTACGAATAACTCAAAAACTACTTATCAAACTAAATATCAATGGGACCCCATTAGAAGCTATTAAATATAAAAAGAATCATCAAAAATCATTCACCCAGAAATAAGCTAATAGCACACATAAAAAATACAATCGAATAGAGAACCTCTTTTTTTGGAAGTCGATAAAAATAATAATATATATTTTTTTTTTTTTTTTAACTTCACGCTGTATTCCGCATATAGCGGGTTAGGCAGAGGGAACCAGAGAACCTAGTGTTAAAACACTCCATTCTCTTTCAACATTTCCGTTCCCCACGTTCCGCCAAATTGAGGCATTGCGTGTTGAGTGGCGGAACTCAACGCCGCGCTTTGCCTTGTTACCAAACCCAGGACATGAAAAATTCCATTTCCTGGAATAGGAATCGAACCCACAACCTGTCGTTATCCTATTATAAGAAATAGTAAATTGAAAATAAGTCTTTCACAAATTCCGAAGCGAATATTAATAGTAGTATGAAGATAAACAAACACACATTGTCAACCCGATTGAATGGACAAAGAAGCCTAGTAAATATATACAACATATGTTTACATAATTCACTTATATTGTATTTCATAGTAACTGTCGACTTTGTAATAATATAAAATTTGATTCCAGTTATTATTTAAAATACTTATCGTTTGTTTTTCTTACATACATACATAGCTTCACGCTGTATCCCGCATATAGCAGGGTAGGCAGAGGGAACCTAGTGTTAAGACACTCCGTTTCCTACTTTCCGCCGAATTGACACATTGCGTATTAACTAGCAAAAATATACTCTTTGTGTTGCCGATGCGTGGAATAGAACAATTTTACCACGAGTGGAACCGAATTCACAACCATTCGCGTTTACAGCCAGACGCTTTCCCACTGAGCCACTGTAGCGTTCAATTGATTACTGTTAATAAAATTTTAACTACGTATCCTATATCGTATGGATAATAACAGGGTCCCTAAATATCTGTTTGAGCCAAACCCAGATGTTAAACGCAGGGTTGGTAGACCTAAGCTTAGGTGATTTGATGGAGTTACCAAAGACCACAAGACCTTAGGCTTCAAAAATTGGAACAGAGCGGCCTTGAATAGAGAGGAAAGGACCGAAAGCGTTGGAGGCGGCTGGGGCCCACAGAACCACTGATAATGATGATGATATACTAACCTACGTTCGTGGAAAACAAAGGCTAGAATTAAGTTAATTGATATTTCCGCCCATTTAAATATATTACGTAACCCAACGCCGTGGCTTATATCATACGTCATATACATTTGAAAAGTCCTCCAAAATATCATTTGTACATAAAGAGAAGGATAAAAAACAAATATTATCTAATAGGAAGTTGTTATTTAAGCTGATAACAGTCAAGGGTCTTCGTTTTAATTATTTTATCAGTTATTTGTGCGAAATTTTAAAAAAACAAGGTTATACGTACATTATTCAATTTAAATGATAACGTGAAAGTATTAGTGGAAATACTTAACAATAACTAAAATCCGAATGTAAGTTTGTTTGTTACGCTTTAACACCAAAACTACTCATTCGATTATCATGAAACATTGTACTCATATTCTTAGACGTATTAAAAAGGACATAGGATACTTTTTATTAAAAAAATATATATATTTTGGCAGCCATGATTGTCTGTGAAAAAAATTAATATATACGCACTATACACTATAGCAGTGATTCTCAACCTTTTTTCGTTGCGGCTCATATTTAACGATTTTAAAATTTGGCGGCACACAACGAAAAAGATAAAACTTATTTACTTAATACAACACACTATATAATTTATTAATATTAACATTATTATATATTTGCAAAATTTAGCGGCACGTTTTTTAAATTTGGCGGCACACAAAGTGCCGCGGCACAGTGGTTGAGAATCACTGGACTACCATTGATCACTCGAACGCCGCAGGTAACAGCCAGTAATTTTTTTTTTTTTGGGCACCATATATTGTCATAGTTTCTATTTAAGGAAGAACTTCCATTAAGGAAGTAAAAGGAGTGATTTATCACTAAAAAAACTTAAAACTAAATCAAAGTATGTACGAAAATCTTACAATGCTATTTTAGCCCACATTTCAACATTTGATTTATTTGAAAATATGCACTCGTGTCCAGATCTCATGACAATATAATATTTCCACAGTCATTTGGATGTCCCGAATTTATTGTGATTTTAAGCATATTCCTTTCAGCTACTTTTTTAAACTAATTTGTTCATTATTAGTGACATAAAAAAGTATGTTTCTGTCCCTCTCTAAGTAAATAATATGAGATAAAATTTTAAATAATAAAAAATACGCTTCAATTCGCTTGAATTTTAACTAAAAAAAATATACTTCAATATGATTTATAATTTCAACCTATTAAATGTTATTTTGCATTTATAAAATCCTTATCGTGGTCTTGACCGCGTTTTTCCTTAGATATAAAAAAACATGGATGGTACATAATATTATTATGTTATGACAAATATTGTTAATATTATAATCTTTATATGTTACTAGATAACAAAATGTTAATCGTAGACTGTACTTTGTTGTATGAGAACTGTTCAGTAGTTTTTGTGTGTAAGCAACAAACATTCATAGATTAATCTTCAGCAACTTTTAAAATTTTTTTTTTTAACTTCACACTGTATCCGACAAATAGCAGGGTAGGCAGAGGGAACCTGAGAACCTAGTGTTAAGACACTCCGTTCTCTTACAACAATTTCGATCCCCACTTTCCGCCAAATTGAGGCATTGCGTGTTGAGTGGCGGAACCCAACGCCGCCAGATTTATAAATATAATATCAAATAAGATAATTATTTATTTTATTATTTGGACTATCCATACACACATCTATCTGACCTATTTTGAGTATAAATATCAGTAAAATCATTTTGTAAACATACATACATAACATACAGTTTAGAGGCCATCATGAGGCAGTGGAAGATTATCTGGCTCTAAACGCGAATGGTTGTGGGTTTGATTCCCACTCGTTTGTAAATGTTTACTAAAATATTAAATTAATTGAAATATGAAATGAAAATTAAAATATTTTCATTTCTCCGTTCTGGTAAAACGGAGCATGCTATTCATTTTTAAAACTTAACATGCAATGTCTACAATATAGGCGGAAAATCAAGAACAAAGTGTCTTAACACAAGTTTCTTTCTAACTACACTTTCCAATACACGAAAAAATATAAAGCTGAAAAAAATCATAAAATCACATTTAACAATACTACGTAGCAGTACTATGGTAATTATAGCACGTGTTATTTAATAGCTAACTCATTATGCAAGTATTCACGTGTTAAATAGAGATAATACACTTGATAATCTATTATTTAAAATATTAAAGTATACTATATATACTAGCTTCACGCAATGTCGGATTAGCCATAAAGCAGAAGGCCTTCCGCCTTGGGGGGCCCCACGTATTAAAGAATACATAGCTTCACGCTGTATCCCGCATATAGCAGGGTAGGCAGAGGAAACCTACCACTCCGTTCCCCACTAACCGTCGAATTGAGGCATTGCGTGCTGAGTGGCGTAACTCAACGCCGCGCTTTGTCTTGTTACCAAATCAAGAAAAGAAAAAAATCCATTTCCTAGAGTGGGAAACGATCCCACAACCTGTCGCGCTTACAGTCGCACCCTTGTGCCTCTGCGCAACAACAGGCGTTATTGAAAAAACTATAAATAAATCATCCAGTATCAATAATACTGGAGGACGGTCGTATAAAAAGCATAGGAATCTTACGGAGGGCTTTGGAAGAGGTTAATGTGTGGATGAGGCGATAGATGCAGATACCATAGCGTTTGGCGCTCTGTTCTCCCTAACTACCCCGTTAGGGATAAAGCGTGAAGCTAAATTATAAATAAATAACAATTATTTTGTGTAAATGTTTTATTTTAATTACATCTAATAATTAATTATTAAATATATAAATATATTACAATAGGCGAAACAATAAATTTTTTTGGAGAACGATTTTTTGAATTTTTTTAGGTCATAAAATCAAAATAATCTAGTGTTAAAAATGTGTCGAAATATATTAAATACAAGTCTGTTTTTGTATACAAATATTTCATACATTACATAATGTAACTTGAATTGGAGGAGTCCTATTCAAGTGCTGAATCGTAGAAGCCACTGCCTCGTGTCCTATTTAAATACACCGGAAGAACAACATTTGTATAAAAGTAATTCCTATTAATATTATACATACATACATACTATTATGTACATATTATGTATCATAGCTTCACGCTGTAACCCGCATATAGCAGGGTAG
The DNA here is from genome assembly GCA_033558755.1 of Philaethria dido. Taxonomy (NCBI): domain Eukaryota; kingdom Metazoa; phylum Arthropoda; class Insecta; order Lepidoptera; family Nymphalidae; genus Philaethria; species Philaethria dido. The sequence goes on from JAKGSA010000648.1 coordinate 53,472, forward strand.
GCAGAGGGAACCTAGTGTTAAGACACTCCGTTCCCCTTTCCGCCGAATTGAGGCATTGCGTTCTGAGTGGCGGAACTCAACGCCGCGCTTTGCCCTGTTACCAAACCCAGGAAATGAAAAATTCCATTTACTGAAGTGGGAATGGAACCCACAACCTGTCGCGTTTACAGTCGCACGCTTATGCCTCTGCGCCACGACAGTCGTTTTATTAATATTATAAATGGGTAATATTTCATTCAATAAGTATTACTAGATATAGGCTACCATTTATAATGATTTTGTGTAACATAGTGTAAGGCACTTTTTTTTTACTGTATCCCTTTACCACCCACCCTTTCCCCAAAATGTGGTGGTTCCGATAGTAGACTACTACATTGTCCCCTTCCATCTGTATCCTCTAGATCGGCAACGCATCTACAACATTTCTGGTGTTGTAGATGTTCATGGGCGAAGGTAACCACTTCCCATCAGGTGTTCCTAGTGCTCGTTTGCCATCCGTTATCTATAAAAAATAAAAATTAAAAATATTCCGCACATAGCAGGGTAGGCAGAAGGAACCAGAGAACCTAGCGTTATGACACTCCGTCTTCTTTTAACATTTCCGTTCACTTTCCGCCGAATGGCATTACGTGCTGGCTGAACTCAACACCGCGCTTTAAGGCCAATTTATTTATTTATTTATTTATTAGATTCACCAGTGTTAATTACATCGGATATAATTTTACAATAGTTTGTTTATATATAAATATATTAAAATACAGTACTATGTCTGACTTTAAACGCGATTGGTTGTAAAATCGATTCTCATTCGGGATAATAATTATACTGAAATTATTTTCATATGTCTGGAGACAAAGAGTGGCGTTGAGTTTCGCCACTTAACATACAATGGAAAATGGCGGATGTAATCAAAGTCAAAGTCAAATAATTTTATTCAAAATAAGAAGTTACAGGCTTCATTTTTTGAACGTCAAATATGTAGTTCACTAAATTTAATGCCTCATATCTGAGAAGAACCGGCGCAAGAAACTCAGCCGGACTTCTTTATACTTTTTTTTTGTCTTAACACTGGGTTCTCTTTGATTACCCTGCTATGCGGGATAAAGCGTGAAGCTGAAGCCTCTGAAACCTATACAAAAACTTGTGTAGCATATAAAATAAAGTATAATAATAATAAGCCCTTTTATTCCGAAATTAGGTTTGAAATATTTTACAATAAAAACTTTAAAATTATAAAATGTCCCTGCAGTCGGCGTGCCTCCTGGCATAGGCCTCCTCTAACATTTTCCATTGACATCTATTACGAGTGACCCTCCAATTTGGTCCTACAGTCAGCTTAATTTCGTCCTCCCATCTAGTATACTGTCTCCCGCGACTTCGCTTGCCATCCCTTGGATACCACTTTCGCATCGCATCGCATCATGTGCCCTGTCCACCTCCATAAAGTATACAATATTATAAATAGATCTACTTACAGTCAAAACAAAGCGATGTAGGCCATATGTTAAAAATTTAGTTTTTGTTATAATAAATTTGAATTTCATGATACGAGTATTCTCGGAAATAAAAAAAATTATGTTTTATTCATTATCTGCAACACATACCTGAATAATGTGATGTAAGTACAATATGAAGGAGACCTTCTATATCTTATATTATATATATCTATCTATATATATATATATATATATATATATATATATATATATATATATATGTTAATATTTTTTTTTGTTTAATATACCTGTCGTGGCGCAGAGGCACAAGTGTGCGACTGTATAGCGACAGGTTGTGGGTTCGATTCCCACTCCAGGTCAAGTATTTTCATTTTCTGGGTTTGGTAACAAGGCAAAGCGCGGCGTTTATCAACGTATTTGAATAGCCTGTATGTAAAAGATTTTGTTTAATATAAATTACTAATTTAGAATATATATTTTTACTTATAATTTTTGAATTGATAAGGTTATTACTTAGTGTTTGTGGCCAAGAATTTTATTTCTCACAAAATTACAAGTAAACTAATCGAAAGAATATGTAATAAAGTGGCCACATTACTTAAAGCGATCTCTTTAGGTCACCCTAGTATGTTGAACGATTACATAGAAAATAATAATTTACTCTTCTTCTTCTTCTTAGCATTTATCCCGGCTAGCCAGGGTCTGCCTTCCTACTTAACCTACTCCACTTTGCACGATCTTCTGCATCACGGGTGGTTAATCCATTGGCTCTCATATCCTGCTTCACGACATCCAGCCATCGCTTCCTTGGGCGTCCCGACGGTCTAACTCCAGGGACAGATATATCAAGGCATTTTCTTCCGACATAGTGTTCGGGACGGCGCGCAACGTGGCCGTACCATCTCAAGCGGCGCTCTTGGAGCTTATCCGCTACGTCACGGACCCGAAGACTACCTCGAATGAATGTGTTACGTATGCGGTCGGCCCGCGTAACGCCACACATCCATCTCAGCATCTTCATCTCCGTGACGCGAAGCTCCTGAGTGTGCCGAGACAGCGCCGGCCAACATTCGCAACCGTATAGAAGAACAGGTCGGATTATGCAATAATAATTTACTAATATACTAAATTGGTTAATGGCAATATCAAAAATAAATTAAATTGTGATATAGCAGTTAAGTATTGCTTTAAAAAATAGACATGAAAACTATCCTATAAAATTCTATCAATAATATATTTACTTAACACTAAATGAAAGGGAACAATAATACAATTATTTTATATAACTTAAAATATAATTTTTTTATCCTGATCATCCTGATATTAGGTATTAGCATCGGATTTATTTCGATGAATCGGACAGCAAGTACTGGATCGATATAATATAGCACGATCTTTTGTATTGATGGAATAATAGATAGTAAAAGCATATTAAAAAAATATTACTAGGAACAAGATGACAATGGGTAGTGGCGCTTGATTCCACCACCCAGCCTATAACTAAAACATTTATGTGCTTGGGAAAGTAAAGAACATTAACTTTTTCCACACCCCTCGCAAAATGTTAAATATCAGTAAAGAAAACCATTCAAATTTACCACGCCAGATTTATCACATGGATTTAAAACCCACATATATTTTTTTTTTTTTTATGGAAAGGACAAGGCAAACGAGCGTTCGGGTCACCTGATGGTAAGCGCCGCCCACGGCCCCGTGTAACACCGGGAGTAGGCGCGCTTTTTGAAGGTACCCATTTCGTATCGACCTGGAAAAACTGCCGCAGGTAGGCCATTCCACAGTTCAGTGGCACGTGGAAGGAAATTCCTTCGAAACCGCACAGTACTGGAGTGCCACGCATCCAGGTGGTGTGGATGGTATTTAAGCTTTTGGCGTACTGTGCGGTTTGAAAATCCTGCGGCAGGAATCAGGTCAAACAATTCCCCAGAACACTCCCCGTGATATATGCGATAGAGAACGCACAACGAGGACACGTCTATAAAGCTTAGTTTGAAATTTTATTTTAACAAATACCCAAATTGAATTGTATAATATTATATATTATAAATATTGAGCAAGTACTTGTATTTCCTTCCCCTTACAGCGATGTAAAGCCCACTTTAGTTACATAACAAAATATCAAATACATACAAGACTTATAAATCCAAGGTTATGAAATATTCTAGTAAATTCATATCCTGTAAAAATATATTTCTATATAAAAAAATGAGTTATTCAAGCCACGAGGCTTATGTAACGTGTTTTTTTCCCTTACTGCGATGTCGCACAAAATGTTGAAGGTTGAAAAAATGCAAGTACATACGTCTATGTACATTGAACATGGCTATTGTTGTTTAGGTACAGGTTTTTTTAGAAATACTCCAATACATATGTGAGTCGAATAACAGATCGGAAATGTTAAAAAATCGATAAAGTTTAAAGTATGCTTTATGATAACATAATTTTGATTTTGATAATATTATTTTACTGATCATTTTTTTTTTAATTGTCTACCAAAAATAAGTAGAGTGAGGAGAAGAGAGAAAGGTTTTTATTTGTTTTGTGTGTTACTGTATAACTTTTTCTTGGGTGAACCAATTTTGATGTCATTTAAATTTAAATAAGATCTGCTAAGTAGATTTTGAATTATAATTAATAATTTAACTTTTTATTGCATTTTAGTATTAGTTTTTTTTTTTTTTTTGTTAAAATCCCTATTATTATGTTTTAATTTCAGTCACAACGGCCATATTGTTAGTACCTTTTCTTAACAGTAACATTCTTAATTCAATTTTACATTTTTTCTGACACTACTACTTATTTGAACTAGACTTATTTGACTACATAGATAATTTCTATAAATTCCTTCAAGAATCCAGTATTATATAGCGTTTAAGTTGCCAACTCAATTATAATAACTTATGAAAATAAAACAACTGTCCTAATGATATATTATTCTTTACCCAATCTGGACTTCAATTCCATTTTTACATAAATCAAGAAACACATAGATATCAAGCGGTGTTGAGTTCCGCCTCTGTACATACTGTCTCTAGTTCAGGCGAAAGCGGAGAAGGGAATGTGTTTGACATTAGGTTCTCTCCGTCTACCTCAATTTGAGGGATAATATGTGATGCTGTGTTGCTTCACTTTACCTAGTAACCATATTTTTTTATTGTTCTTGCTCCAATTCAATATATATATACCTATACCAAATATTTAACTTCACGCTGTATCCCGCATATAGCAGGGAAGGCAGAGAACCTAGTGTTAAGACACTCCATTCTCTTTCAACAAATCCGTTCCCCACTTTCCGCCGAATTGAGGCATTGCGTGTTGAGTGGCGGAACTCAATGCCGCGCTTTGCCTTGTTACCATACCCAAGAAATGAAGAACATATTCTCCATGTGTAGAAGAATGTAGAATAGAAAATGGATAAACTTAATCATAATAAAGATTTATTCTTCAATATATAACTAACGGGAACGGAAATGTTGCAAGAGAACAGAGTGTCATAATATTAGGTTCTCAGGCTCCCTCTGCCTACCCAGTTATATGCGGGATACAGCGTGAAGAAAAGTTAACTAATTTACTATACTTTTTCTTAACAAAATGAAAGATTTGAATAAATGATAAGAACACGTGAATATGAAAATATACATATTTTTATGTTTTTTACTTACAAAGCAACATCTGTATGGAATAATGGTTATTTTTATCATATAAGATATATATTATAATAATCGTTCTGTGTTTTTGTAAACGTTTTTATTATGTCACGTGGATTTAACACACGAGATTGCACATTTCAAGTATAATTTTTCAAGTTCATGTTAACTGAATTAAATTTTTAAATAAGATATTTTAATTTTTAACAAAAACAATCTAATATAACGTATTGTTATGTTATTTTTATGGTGATGCAGTTAATAAGTGAATCAATGCTACGGACTCTATTCGATTTAGAACAGTGCCTGGGATTTACGACCTAAGTGTAGGCTTAAGGGCCCCTTTTAAAATGCGAATTAACATATCCTGCAAAGATTCTACTAAAAGCATCTTCATAATACATGCTAGAAAAGAACTGATGTTAATTCTAGAATAACCGATATCTTGTACTAGATTATAGAGAGGTTTCGTTGTTGCACCTCTCGCACCTAATTCTACCCTGAACAAATTAATTATTTTTCAGTGATTTGACTAAATTTAATTCCACCTAGAAAGCCTCATTTGAGTTAAAACCAAAAATATATTATAAGCCGTCGTGGCACAGTGAAAATATACTCGTAACCAAATAAACTAGTCTTAATGGTTGTGAGTTCTTCTAGCAGAAATTTATAGATTTTGTCGAGATATCAAAATAATACTTCTCCTATTACGAAACAATACAAAAAAATATTTATGTTCAATACAATTTTGAATCGGAATTCTTTTTGTATGAAAAGTACATAATAAATAATGTATAATTCATTTTTCATATTAACATATATATAAGAGTGTCTCACACTCTATGGGTTTAGAATAAAAAATCAGGATATGTATCTGCGGAAAGTGGGAAACGGAAATCTTAAGAGAACGGAGTGTCTTACCACTAGGTTTTCTCTTCTTTCTGCCGTTGCGCGAGATACAGCGTGCAGCTAAAAAAAATGTATCTCCACGTCACATTTATTAGAATTTATGACTGGGATTTGGGATTTATGGGGGAACATTTGAGTGTCATATACTCGTACAAGAGGAGTACTCGTTCAAATCACGCTTATAGTAGTTTTTCAACATCAATCATCTTTTTATTGTTCCATTAAATATTTTTAAAGCCAACATGGTGTAGTTTTAATTAAATATTAAAAAAATTAATTAAAAAAAAAATACTGACATGTAAAAATTAAAAGGCAACAAGAATTTTACAAACGGACATTTTTAGTGAAAATTTAGAAATCACTAAAAAATAATTTTAATGAAAACTTGTCATTATGAACTCTGACCACCCTTCAATGCGGGAAAAAAGTGAAACTGCAAACATATTGTGTATCCATATGTCTGTCTGTAATGGAATTTCCTGAGTGAACACGTTATACATGACACAGTACTTTTACCAGGATACACTTTTCCTCAAATAAACTATTAGCTAAATGTAACATTTAGTGCGTAAATCTTATACGAAATGAATAACCTATACTTATTATTTAATTACCCATATTTAAATATCATTGACGTCATTATGACAATGGGAGAATTTGTATACATTGGGGGTCTCCTTTTCCTCAATCTATTTAGATAAATCGTGACGTTAAGTTACGCAATATATACTATGTCTTTCATTTGACTGCGTAATATCCAAAAATGTCTGTAATATATTCAACCAAAACTATGTTGTTATAATAACTATATTAAAATCGGAATAATACATAAATACAGGTATTACAACGTCACGATTTGTTACCGCTAGCCGAATAGAGCAAGTGTTAAAACACTCCGTTCTCCACTTTCCCGAATCCGAGACTTTACGTGTTGAATAGAGGAACTTATCATTCCCCCGAGTATGTTTCGACACTGTTCCAATGCGCCACGATGGCTTTTAAAATAACAAACAAACAAACATTTTTTTTTTAGTTTCACGCTGTATCCCGCATATAGCATGGTAGAGAGACGGAACCTGAGAACCTAGTGTTAAAGCACTCTGTTCCCACTTTCCGCCGAATTGAGGTATTGCGAGCTGAATGGCGGAACTCAACGCCGCGCTTTGCCTTGTAACCAAACCCAGGAAATGAAAATACTACATTTTCTGGAGTGGGTATTGAACCCACAACCTGTCGCGTTAACAGTCGCACGCTTGTGCCTCTGCGCCACGACAGGCGACAGCGACAGACAAACAATTTTATTAACCATATATATATATAGATATATAGAAAATATACTATTTCCATTCTATGATAAACGTCCATATTTAGTTTAGCTCACTGCTTCGTTGGTTCACTTAGTTAGATATTCAACACGTGATTGTCGCGACCTTGACATTCGCGGAAAACTTGATACTTATCATCGAATCTAAATATAAGTGAATTCATTATATAAATCATATTTTTTTGTCAAACACTGACCGTGTATTTTGAACTTTTGTTTCTAGTAGGTAGTGATGTATTTCTCCTTTTTACATTTTCAGAATACTAAAATCTCTTTTTGCCACAATTTCCTGGGTTTGGTAACAAGGCAAAGCGCAGCGTTGAGTTCCGTCACTCAGCACGCAATGCCTCAATTCGGCGGAAAGTGGGGAACGGAGTGTCTTAACACTAGGTTACCTCTGCCTCCCCTGCTATATGCGGGATACAGCGTGAAGCTATGTATGTATGTGTATATGCATTTTGCCAGATAAAACATTTTATAAATAAATAGATGTAAATATTTTACCGCGGATTTGAACCGGTGACAAAGGTGAAAAATAAAATATGTTAAAAGAGTACTACTATGGTCTTTAGTGATATATTTCTTTTCTTTACTTTTTCCATACAATCATAATTATTGTTTACTACGAGATGGAAACATAGGCCTCATGTTGCCAAATATAATATATTTTACCACGGGATTTGAACCGATAACTAAAGCAAAACTTTAATTTCGTTAAAACTGTACTACTACAGTCTTCTAACTAAATGTAAACTGAAAGTTAGTTCAAACTGCATATTCTGATTAGTGGCGCCCTCTTCTTTCACTCTTCCAAAACCGCAATGGCGTTAACGAAAAACGTAGGAAAGTTGCCCAATTTGGTCATAAAATATTGTATTTTATGTATTTAACTTAGAGAGGCCATCGTGGCACAATGGGACTGTGCAGCACTATTGGTTGTGGGTTCGATTCCCACTCAGGGGAATTACGGTTAAAATTATTTTTATTTTCCCACTATAACAAGACAACCAATGTCTCTAACTTAGCTATGATGCAGATAGAAAATGATTGCTAAACGGTTTGGCTTAACAACTCACTCGAAAATATATTTTTATTTGAATTTCGTAACGGTACCCATTATTTGGTTATAGAAAACAGGGCGAAAGAAAAGGAAGCTAACAAGGCAACGGAAAATGACGGTGAATGAAAAGGAAACTCAAATACCTTTCTTATTTGAGTTTTCTTTTCATTCACAATATTTTCTCTATCTATCATACTAAATGCAAATCATAAAAATAAAACAAATTCATTTAAAATATTTTTTTTCAATCATTATTCACTTCAAAGACAAAAATGATTATGAACAGCTAATTAAATAAAGACGTCAAAAAATAGCTAAATATAAATTACGAATACAAAAAACGAAGTAAGAATTTGTAATGATAATAAATAACATTTATTAAGAAATCTACTAAAAATATATTGAAGTTCACTGTTAGTTCAATAAATTGACAAACCGGTAGTCGTGGGAATTTTATATTTACGCATATATAATAAATTATTGCGTTACTGAGTGACTGACAGACAAAGTATAGCCGAAACTACTGGGCGTAGAAAGGTGATATTTTTTTTATGAGTTAAATTACATCCACGGGCTTGCACTTGCCCGTGCCTATTGTTTCTTTTTTTTTTTACGTGTGCGTACTTAAATAGACTACCTAATTGTATCTTAAGACTATGGTGAGATCCTCACCAACTGACTTTTTTTTTTCTCTTTTTTTTTTATTTTGTGAGCAGGTTAGCGACAGTTATCAAGGCGTCTCATATCGCTGAAATGTGATATCTAGCATATAGGTTCCTTGAGGAGTCTACTATTACTAACCTAGGAACACATAAAAAAACAGTATTTTACGTTTTAAAGTCCAGACAAATATATTTACTGGCCACGACTAGCTTACTCATAAAAGTAAAAGATGGGAAACATATCTAAATTATACCACAGAAATACTTTATACCAGACGTAATAAGTCATTTTCCGCATATTTCAATAGATTCCTAAGAAATAAGGCACGCAATTCCTACTTTGCAATGGAAAGTTTAAATTGTTTTAATAAACGCTGAAAAAATTACAAAATTGTCTATTTTTCAAGAAAATTACAATCCGAAATTAGTCACAGGCAACACTGGTCTAGTTATTACAGATAATTCGCTGAAACAATTCAAAAGAAATATTATACCACTAGTTAGCAGTTAGGACACACAAATTTAAGTTTTTACGTCAGCCGATTACAAACTGGCGCAAAATTGACCAGAAATTGGTTTGGACTTGTCAAAAATTTGGTCACATTCAAATTAATTACGCCATTGTAGCCAAAAACGAACGGTTATCAATAGATTAGACTTGTGCTTCGTAGTTCGTAGAAGCAGAACGCCACAAATATATGACTCAATCGCGTTAGGCTAAAAAATCGGACACTAAATTGACTCAATAGCGCCGACTGAAGTGATTACACACTGTCGGGTTACGTAAATACCACACAGACGCAGGCGCGCACACACGCGCACCGCACGCACACACGCCCGCCCGCTGTAGTGCGGTCGTGTGCGTGCCAGACCGTGAGTCGGTCGACCCCACTACAAAATTTAGTCGCACTCTAGACTTCGCAGAGGATAGACGAGCCCGAGTGAACTGGAGTACTACGCCATTCGTGAATTTCATCATAACATTGTGATAGTGGCAAATTCATTTGGAACGTAAACGTGCAAGTGGATTTTTGTAACATTTTTAAAATACTTTTTAAACTAAATACGCCCGAGACGTTTATTGTGTTTTGCTGTTTAGTGATATTATGACATTTTCGTTATTTGGATAATTCCGGATAAGGAGTGCTATATTACCGCAAATATTTTTGTAAGTATTTATTTTTATTATAATAATTATAATTAATTTTTAAAATTTTATTTTATTTTGGATGTAGTATTTAATTTTTGGATTTTTTATATTTTTTGTCAAAGATTCTTATAAGATTTAATTTTTCTAAGTATTTTGAAAAAATATGTTTTCAACTAATAAAATACAGTTTTTAGATTAATTTTAAATCAGTTAGAGCAAAAATTATATTTGCTAAAATTCTTATTTAAAAAGTAATAAAAAAAAATAAATGCTGACATGTAAAAATTAAAAGACAACAAGAATTTTACAAACGGTCATTTTGCATGAAAATTTAAAAATCACTAAAAATTAATTTTAATGAATATTTACTAAAAATTTAATTACTGAAAAAAAAATTAAAAATTTTCTTTATAATATATTTAAACTTTTTTAAAATACAGCAATGAGTAACGAATTGAGTCACTAAACTCATAATTGAATACGTTTCATAGAAATGTTTAGTGTCATTGACATCGATGTTAAAAAATTTGTTTACTCATGCCCGCTACGTCTCGTGCCAAAATTTTAGCATTTATCATTTAAAATAACTTCACTTCCGAACTTTTTCGACTATTATTGTATTATATATATATTTATTCTAAAGTGAACACCCTGTTTCTACTGTTTTCGTTATTATCTTTGCTTGTGTATTTATATCTTTGGTTTTATCTGTATCTTAATAAATATTCCTTTGTTTTTGTAATCTTTTAAAAAAATATTTATTATTTTTTTAGTATTTATTTTTACGTTTCTTTAAAATTTATTTATTATCAATTATTTAAGATTGTACATATATTTTTGGAAATATAACCAACATAAATGAATGGGGTTGTGATTGTTAGCAAGTAATTCGCAGTGTCGTAAGCGGCGCCTGGCACGACTGCTCTGTCGTAAGTCATTGTGAGTGTTTACACAACTGGTTCAAGGTTGTAATCCGGCGTGCACTCGCTACGGATGTACGGAACTAGAGTACTTTGTTCATTGTATAGTTTATGACTTGAAAACGTCTATTGTAAGAAATTAACTTGGCAGGTGATTTACAAGACTTATTAGCTTCAATATATAAATAGATTAGAAGTTAATGTAGTTGTAAAGAGAATTAAAACAAACGGTCAAGTAAACACGAGACATGAATCGATCGTATAAAGGTCAGTTCGCTATCTACGTATGACGCAACGTTCCTAGGGCGGCATTGCGCAATCTGCAACATTGCATATTATTGAATACTCAACTAAACTATAGACAACAGTTAGAACTAGACTAGACTTAATAGCTAACTTATATACCGTCTAATAATAGTCAAACAAAGAAGAATAAAGTGCATTATTGGTCCGCAAGTGATGTAATACAGGAAGTAAAAAGCAAGGTTGTCCGGAAGGTATTATAAGACTGTAAGGTCGCCCGTATGCATTTATTCGTGCACCATGACTAGTGTTACATGTTACTAGCATTTTAAGTACTATTGTTGCTTATAAGTAAAGTATTTTAATTTTTGTTATCGGCCAATCTGTTTTTTAACTCGACACAGCGATGAAATCATCTACGTAACTATTTGTGTCTGTTACAATGTTGCCAATTTCGTTTCGTTACTGATCGATAAATATAGGAGATTGAATTGTAATTTCTAGCTACCTTACAAGTTATTTACTCTTATAAATCTATGATATTAATAATAATCATAAATAATTATATAGTTGTGATATAGTACAGAAATAAACTAAAACCAAAACAAAAAAACGCACGTCCGTACATCATCGTTCATAATAAATTCACGTTACGTAAGCTAACATTTTTTTCACGCGCAATAACAACGGTCGACGATAATTTCATCGGTACGAGGACAAGCAAAGATAACTTGACCTATTTTTTTATCTCGCTCGCTCGCGTAACTGTAACCTACTTACTGGTGCACACGTGAGTACAGTGTACACGACCAATTGCGACTAAGTAGTCCAATATGTGACGTGTCTTGTTTGGATCCCAAATATACAACTATTAGCTAAACTGGAACAATATGGTGCAATTCTTGAAACCGCACTAACCAAAACACACAGTAAAAGGAAACATCACTCTCATAAGCCGTGACCTTACGACGAAAGCGAATTATTTCCCTATTATTGATTCTAACAAAATTTTCACATAAATTCACGGAAATAGTACAACGTAAATATTAACGGGAATTCCCAATGAGTCACAGCGAAACTGGTCCGCCGATATGAGCGCCAAACATTAGCGTATGTAGATTACACAGAACAATATAATGAGCCGGAAAGGAAATTTGAAGTCATTAAGATGTTGGCTCTGTTTACAATACTTCCTAGAAACAAAACGCTCACGTTACGCAAGATACTGAGGTGAGGAGCTAAATTCGTATAATCTAGTACATGAAAATAGGTTAAGTGTTTCTTAATAATGTAGCAATTAACTGTGTGGAGCAAGGTCGGTGCGAAGTAGGTTTGTCTTTGTCTCGTCCAAACATAGCGTATTTGTTAAAGGATTATTTTTATCAGATAGGGAAATCCGCTGCCGGAACATTTAGGGAGAAGGCCTTGGCACATTTAGTATCACCGATAACGCCCGAGAAGTCACGAGTCAACCTTGACACCAAACTATTATCGGGAGACCGAGAGGCCATCCCCGAAATAGCGTGTTCTTTAATTAGGCCTTCACTAAATGCGAATACGTATATCGGTCAAGTATACGCAGTTTTTCAGCAGAAAAATGTTTGATACTCATCCAAAAGCGCGACCTTTTTGTAATCCTCGACATAAGGCTGAATAAAATTATGACTACAAGGATTCTAAGTACACAAGCGGACAATACGATAATAATATAAATATTATTATCTATAATATCAAATATTAAAAAAAAAGCATAATTTATTAATTATACGCTATAGTAACGTAGATCGCTGACCGTGAACCCGTTCCATTACCGAGATGAAAATTTTATTAAGATTAAGCTTGAAAAATATTCTTTAATAGTAAGAATGTTCATTGTTTTAAGAGTAAATAGCTTTGTTAGACAGTAAAATGTCAAATGAAAGATGGCGGCCGGCCTACTTTTCTCGTGCAATAGCGGCAAACGTGTGGAAAGTTACCACTGTACTACTTTCTCTACTTTTTCCAAGATGGCTGATATTGTCTATGAACATTTATGTGAGTTAGTAATTGTCTTGAGTAGGTCAAGAGCAAGAATAATGCGCGCATTAAAACGTACGAAAGTTTATTTATTTTGCATGAACACGGCGATTATATTTAAATTAATTTGTCAAGGAATACTAATAAAATCGATTTTTAATGCACATTCGATTTACACATAAACATAATTGTAAATCCAATAACATTAGTGTCATAGATAACGAAGGAACGGTCGTATACTAGTGTCAGATTGATCAAGAACGATAATTAGCTTCCGCTGATCACGTTGTTTTATATAACGGTTTGGAGAAGAACGTGCGATGTTACGCAAGCAACGTGAGTTCAAGTGCACGTGTCAGGGGCCGCGTGACCGCCGCACGGACACGTGCAGGACAACTCAAATGATCCGCTGATCGACTATCCGCTTACTTATTGTACCACAGACATCCTAATTCTAAACTCTTATTATCTATAACACTATCTGTAATATATGCTGTCAAACTTTGCAATGTTTCAACATAAGGAAAATCACTTTAGAACAAGTTGATAAAATTATTTTGAATATAAACGAGTTACATCGTTAAGTAGATGGAGGCTGACGACGCCGTGACGTACGCCTTTGTTGTTTTATTTTTAAACTCTTCATAATTTGTTATTCGTTACTCAATACTTAACTTATTTTCTAGTTAAACCAAGTCAAGGAATGCTAAAACCATCGTAACCTTGTAATGGATGGAAATAATACAATTATATTAAATAACCTATTTTTCCACAAAGGGTATATCGGTTACGAAACTGCATTCACAATTGTTCGATTACAATAAAAAATGACAATCTAATTAGCTTACAAAAAGGAACATTTACATATACAATTTTGTCTACAACACGACCTCTAATGTTCTTGAGACATACGTGCAGTTTTTCATTTTAAATAAAAAAATATATTTTTTGTACGATTTCAATTAAGTACAGTATTACACAAGAGATAGTTAGCATTTAGGCTTAAAATAATCTTTTCTTTTATTATCTTGACGCAGAGTTGCGTAATAACTGAATAAAAAATCGGATGGGTCATAGAATGTGTTGTTGGTACTCATTAAACAATTGCGTAAGACATTAACAATGTCTTGTGCTTTATCAGTGACTCAGAAATATATAAAGAATTACGTGGTTATTTATATTTATCGTAGTGCGATAATTTTTTTCACTCAAGATTCTGAAAGTCATATCGATATAACCAGTTAAAGGTTACCTATTATAAAACTCGCTATATTTAAATTTAATCTGTATTCATTTTTTTTTTTCTAAATATATATTTGTTATAGCCTTTTAGTATTACACCTTTGTTCAGTAATGCCCCCCACACACGTGACCGGTTCTTGAGCGAGCAACGTGAGCCGTCCGCGTGTGTATCTACTTACTGTAGTTCATTGCGAAGGTCGCTAGAACATAACCTAGCTCAATCGGATTGCTGGAAATAACTAACTGCGTTACAATTTATACAAATTAACTTTGACTATTGTTAAATTTGCGATTACACATATGTTAAAGCGTATTTTTAAATCACATAAAGAAATAAACTTGTATTTGCATCGTAAAATGCATAAAGATAATTCCGACATGATACGAGTACAGCTACTTTTGTAACAGCATTGCCCAACCCAACCTTGGCACCGGTGACGAAACACAAATTTCATAACGAGTTTTAGACGAGATGAGCATAAAAAGCGTGGTACCGTATAGTGCCAGTTTTTGGCTAACGGTTAAACGAAAGTACATGATTAGCTATAACTGTCCAATTGCCGATTGTTATACAAGACCGTTAGACGCGATACCAATATCGAATTCATCGTATTTGATAACTCGTGTAATTAGTTTCGTCATTTTGTTGTCTTATTTGTTTTTATTGTGATAAAATATGAATAAAAATCTTTTTAATTAAAATCAATCTAATATAATATCATTAATAGGCTGAATAGAGTTATACATTTAACATTGTCTATGGTACTGAAAAGTCAGTGATAATAAAAATGGCGGGAATTGTTTTTAGTACATCAGAACATAAATGTAATTCTCTTACATAATAATAATTAAATCAATATTCTTTTATACTGTCCGTTACTCATTAAGGCAGTGTTTAACCGTTTGTGCCGTCAACCGTCAACTAACGGATAATTTTTTTTTGGTTTAAATAGAGCAGTTATTTTGAGGACCGTGAGCGCATCATCAATGAGTGATAAAATTTTAAGTGAGTTAGTTAGTGATATATGATACATTGAAATAATTCAGCTTAAAATATTGTAATCACCTTTCGACTTAAAATATTCAATCTTTAATATTGTCTACATAAACAATATTTAAGTATGATAATTAAAAACTCATTTCCTATTAGACGCTGATTCATTTTAACATTATACTCATTGGTATTAACGGGACACGTTTTGTTGGTTTTTTTAATTTATATTATTATGTTAACAGTTTTGTAATAGAACCTCAAACGCTATTTGCTATACGTAACTGTAATTTCCAAAGAGTAAAAAAAGAAGACAAACTGTTTATTTCATTTTTGCTAACATCAGTGCCAAAAAAAGTTACATCATGCTGTTAAAGAAAAAAAAGCGCAAAATTTAAAAGAAGTAGCATGCACAAGCCCCACTGACATCGACCAATTAGAGCTGGTTTAATCGAACAGTTAGCCGTAACGGGTGCGCGCGCGCATCTAGAGCGGCCTACTGACACCGAACCGCAACAATCCGTTGGAAACCTGAGCTACCTTGTGACTTCAACAATTACAACTATCATTACTTGTTGGGAAATGACCAATGCGAATATTTTGATACAAATAATGAGAAAATGCAGAGTTTAACTACAATTAATCAATCATTTTAAAAAATAATAATATTATTTTACAAAAAATAATATTTAAAAAAAAAATATATAAAAAATAATAATATTTTTTTAACAAGTTTTATCCACATTCTACCTTACTAAATATGAAACGATAAAATAATTCCACTGACAAATGTGTTAAAACAAGTTATTTACATAAACGAAGGATCGGAATAGGAAATGGTTATATAAAGCTTTCTGAATGCAATGAGATCGTTCAAAAACATCTTAAAATTCTCCGGTGGTTGTCTAATGATCTTTTTCGAATTTCATAAGGAGTAAATTGTGAATAACTTCGTATAAACGGGCGAGAGCACGTGTCCGGAGCTCTGGAATAGTTAAAATCACATGCAAATATCGTCGGAAACGCATAATTTCAGATTTAGAAAGAACTCTCACGTTGCCCGCGAGTTCACCGCGTGTCAAGTAACGTGACCGAGTATTTTTTTCGTATTTTAGACAACTAGAAAAAAAGTTAACTAGTTTTACGACTTTGCCACAATAGGTACTTAGGATTCATTCTTTCATTGTTATCCTCGCTTGATAACAATGCTTTAAGACGTTTTTTGCCAAACTTCCTGTCGTTGTTTATTTTAACCATAATCGATAGGAAACTCAGTACCGAAGTGAAATACGTTTGTGCGAGACGAATATTTTAGGAGGCAGTTTTACGCAAAGGTCATCGACATCGTACCGATGAGGCATCGATAAAATAATGTAAACTATTGAATGCTGAGGTTTGCTCTCTCGGTCCACGTCGTATTCAACGTGACTATTGCGAAAACTAAACATTATTGTTCTGAAACGCGATAATTACTTACTAGTTAAGCATTTCGCAAACTCTCGTCACATGTACGCGGGCATGGCTCTTTTCTTCACTTCGCTCTAAATAGTTTATGTATGCACTTGAAACCCTAGTTTGCCTTTTAAATTGAACACTACATTTCTATACAAAAGTTAAAGAGATAGCAACTGTTTAACCATTGTATCCTGCCGCACTTGCAAATGATTTATGTAACAGAACATGAGGTTAGGAAACGTGACTTATTAATGCGATTTAATGTAAAGGGTATAAAAAATCTTAATGTGGCAATGTGGTTACACAAAGGTGATCCACGTGCAAAGTTGCGCAGGAACTTGCGACAGCATTTTTGCAAGCATATTTTGTAAGGCTATTTAGAAAATTGCAACGTTATACTAACGTAATGTTTTATTTGTTGCAGAACCACACTGAAGATCCGTGCGGACAAGGCGTCGTCCGCCGAAACATGGTCGCCGAGTTCATTCTGAGTCAGCAACAACTGCTGAGCGCGGGCGCCGGCGCTGCCCTCGGCCCATCGCCGATACCCTCTCGCGTGCCTCCACCACCACGCTCAAGAATGTCAGTCTCACCTCACTTCCCCATGGACCAACCACCCAGCTGCCCCTCTAACGGCAGTCCTGGAGACCCTAACGATTATGGCAACTTTGAATTTTCGAAGAGGAAGGACTTTTTTGGACAACGCAAGCAAAGGGAATTTATTCCCGATAGCAAAAAAGACGATGGATACTGGGACCGCAGGCGGCGCAACAACGAAGCCGCCAAGCGCTCTCGCGAAAAACGCCGCTTCAACGACATGGTTTTGGAGCAACGTGTTGTCGAACTTTCAAAGGAAAACCATGTACTGAAGGCACAGCTGGATGCAATTAAAGAGAAATATGGCATTTGCGGAGAAACTCTTATTAGCATCGATCAAGTACTGGCAACCCTGCCTACATGCGATCAAGTTTTGTGTGTAACTAAGAGGAGTAAACTGTCAGGCGGTGCACTCTTCCCGCCTGCACCACCACCACCCCCGCCGGTGCCCCCCGCGTCACCACCATCCCCACCGCCACAGCGTGCTCCGGAGCCTTACCAAGAGAGACTCCCGGCACCTGAAGCATACTACCCACACCCCGCACATTATGAACCACCCGGTTCCGTTCTTAATCTCTCACGATCTCGCCGAGCCCCTTCGCCATATGAATTATCATCCCTCTCCGGCTCCGGAGACGAAACAGCCGAGCAGTATGCCCCAGAAAATAATTGCCTGCCCCTCAAACTACGTCACAAATCACATCTCGGTGACAAGGACGTGGCCAGCGCACTCCTGTCTCTGCAACACATCAAACAAGAGCCCGGACCCCGTTCCTCACCTTCCTGGGACGGCGAGGGCTCGAGTGACGAGAGAGATTCTGGAATTTCCCTCGGCGCAGAGTACAGGCCCCCGAGATCCGAAGCGGAGGAGGAGGACGCCCACCTGAAGGCGGAACTCGCCCGGCTCGCTACCGAGGTAGCGACGTTAAAGAACATGATGCACCAAAACAAAGCGCGCGGTCTCGAGCATTGAGCCAGCTCGCGCGCCCGCGCCCGCGCCTGCGCCTGCGCCTGGACCGCGCAGCGCCGCTCAGCTGGGTTAACACCAAGCGAATGCTCTGTCTGTTTCTATCAACGTGTTTTAATGTTCCGAGCATTCTCTCATTTCCTAAGACTCAGGACGGTGTCGGATCGTTTGGTGTGTGCTCAGTGGCGGCTGGTCCCGCGACCGCGTGTCGATATGTTCGTACAAACTGTCTCGCCCCTCCCTAGCCTAGACTAGAAGTTACCACGTTTGTAAAGAGATGATTTATATTGTATGATATTGTGCAGCTGTACGCGGCTAAGTCGCAACGCCTAATTAATGAATCCTTCCTAGTAGTTTACTCTTGGTGTATTATAGGGTAGAGATAGCCGCTTCGACGACGGTGGACGCGCGCGTGGACCCTGTATGAGATGATGATGATGATGTTCGGTTTGCAGACTTTTCGAGCAGATAAAACTTATCTACTCAGTGATAGATTTAAAAAAATGCATTTTTAGTGGTGAGCTACCTATGTATAATGTGTAATATAAGCGCAGTAGATCTGTTTCATCTATTCGAAGACTCGATAGTGAAAATCGATGGCTAAAGACTATTTTCCTTGTAAGTTAGTTCTAAGTCGTAATTTTAAGTCCAACTTAGATGTTTATTTATGTTAATTTCTCGATCGGAATGCCTGTTATGTTCCAAACCAAAAAAAAGTGTATGATAGATCCTCTAGCTGTCAAGAAACCGCAAACTATTTTTAAGAATATAGTTAATCCTATCGTGCAGAGTATTGATCAGGATAAGAGTACCAGTGCCTTTGACAACACATACCTACCTTAAAGCTACATTAAAAATATTTTTGTACATTTGTTAGAAAAGTGGTGGTTTGTATCACCTGACCCTTACCATGAGCACTTGCTGCGATTGAATCGCGATATTTTAAAAATAAATATAACGCATGGCGTTCTCACTCATATATTTCGGTCCTGCGTATCTTTGTCGAGTAGAGCCCATGGTCGGGGATTATTGTATGAATCCTTTAAGGCTAGATCGATAGTATTCGATGTATTGTAAGTTATACTCCTAATATTGCCCAAAGGGCATGTGATAGGACTGATGGAGTTATACTAAGTATTTATTTATTGGATCGTGAAAGAGGATTTTACAATTTATTATCTTTGTATAAGAAACGCTATACGATATGAATAAATTGTGTACATTAAAATTAAACATGAATTTTATTTTATACCCCTTGTTATTTTTAAATAATATTTGAATTTTAGCTAAGAAATAAACAATAAAATAAACAACCTAAAAATAATGAATATACATACATATTTGTTTCCTTGCACATAAAAAATCCTAAATAACAAAATATAAAAATAAACCAATATTATATAATAAACCAGAGAATAAAGCTATTATATTTTTTATCAATAAAGCTAAATAGAGAAACCATGCTGTAGACGTGGTAGTAGTTGGTTCGATTCCTACTAGGTTATCTTTAAGTAACTTGCTATGTGGGAAAAAAAGTTACATATTTACGAAACACAACAAAAAAGAAAATGAATGTTATTTGAAAAGTCAAAAAAGCAGAGAGCCTGATCATGTCGCACCTTTTGAATTATAGGGACCTAAATCATGATTTTTTTTCTATGAAACGACTTAAGACATATTCTATCGACTTTGATTAAAGCAAGAATATAAATTAAAACATAATTTTCAAAAATCTTAAATGTATAAATTTATATTGACGTTTCCCAAAAATTGATATTATTTTAAAAGGTCACTATAGTTCTAAAGGTACGATGTGTCAAATTAAACCAGAGCAATATCTACAGTATTAATAATATCCATAAATAGAATATGAACCCGTTGTCTAATAGTAGGTATATAAAACAGCTACGATGGCGTTTATGATACCATACGGGTACCTACGGAACATATTATTAAAGAACCTATCGTAAATTAAAATTTCCATTTTGAATTTGCTAAATAAAAACTAATATTAAAAACGCCTGAAATCGTTCTATAGCAATTTTCCATAAATTTAATGCTTTGAGTTAGATTACTTTTATTTTGAAAATATTTTATTATTAAATCTACGATGTCTGATGTTAAAAGTCTTTTTATTCTTAGAACGAGTTGTAACTTCCTACAGACACTATATACTAAATTTCAGTTTTCTACGTCCACTTATTTCAGCCAATTCGGGCGGAAAGTAGAGAACGGAGTGTCTTTACACTATGTTTTTTATGACTACATCGTTATATGGGAAAAAGCATGAAGCTTATTTATAAGTCGAGTAATAAAAGAGTTTACAACTATTCTACAAGTTTACTACTATGGATTACAATTAAATACTACGACTTCTAATATACAGCTATTAGTGCACACATACATAGCTCCACGCTGTATCCCGCATATAGCAGGGTAGACAGAGGGAAACTAGTGTTAAGACACTCCGTTCCCCACTTTCCGTTGAATTGAGGCAATGTGTGCTGAGTGGCGGAAGTCAACGCCGCGCTTTGCCTTGTTGCTTGTTTGCCCAGTGGGAATCAAACCCACAACCTGTCGTATTTACAGTCTCACGCTTGTGCTTCTACGCCACGACAGGCGTCACACACACTAGATACAAAGCTAGATTAAAATTAAAAATATATTCATACAAATATAGTTGTACCTAAATTATCGTTTCCAAGTAAATTGGTATCGATGACGCGCAACATGTTTACGTAACCAGGTTACAAAGTACACGAATATTTTGCCAATTAAAACCATGTCTCAATATATCTATATTTTGTTTTGTCATTGCAATTACAAAAATTGTTAAAAAGATATACATATGTATGTAAGTATGTGTGATAAGGAATATGAACATTGGACACGCCTCTATTATCGAATTTAAGTCTAAATACAGTTTATTAAATTGACTTCTTGGGTATTTTAGAATATTTCATTAAAGAAAATCGAGTTGTAAAGTAATATTTAAAGCTTACAAAACCGTTTTTTTACCCGACTGTCAGAGGAGGGTTGTTTTTCGAGCGTATCATGTATGTTTGTAACATTCTTTATTACCTCATATCTTCCAAACCTTTGGAGCGTGAATTATATAACACATGATATTTATTAGATAGGTATTGATACCCAAGTCCCCTCCTCCCGGACCACCGAGGTGCAAACGTGTCTATACATCTGTGTTAATTTTATATAAAAATAAATAAATACAATCTTCAAGCAAATGTAAATATTCTGGACAATCAGGGGAGATTATAAAGCTCTTGAAGGTGGAGCTCAATCTATAAGCAAGTACGTGTTCCTGCTCCTGCCTGGTACTTATCCAACCTGCGCAAACGCAACATCCCACCACTTTCACCTGGCAGCAACCTTGTAATGCAATTGATCATCGCTGTAAGCAAAGGATTGCATGCATCTTCCTTATGCTTCTATAAGTTATCCTTACAAAGTAACTCAATGGAGAATACTTTTAAATAAATCCTTTTCTTCTGACACGGAAGCTAATATTTGGGACAACACAAGCCTCCTCCTAACTTTGTCTCCAAATTCTGTGTGAAATAAGAGGAAAAAGAGATGACGCGAAATGTCAGTTGAATTTGCTTCCTTTAAAGAAGAAATTAAAAAATATGATTTAGTTTAAGCTATCATGTCAGAATCAGGAGTTTAAGAAGAACTCTCGGCCATATTGAAAGAAATACAAAAACTGGCCAATGTAAAAACATAGAAAATTTATAGTTCTTATCTGGTGCAAAACGAGGAATTTTGCAGCCAGTAAATTTGTAGCTAGGGAGAATCAGATAAAAGATGATAGGAAATATATTAATATGTTCTGGAGGATTGTATCGAGGAATGTAAGACTATGGTAAATCAAATTTTGAAATTAAAAATGTGCCAAAGCAAGCAAACGAATCTACCAGCATTCACCATTATGGCGCGACGTTGGCCCAGACCATCGACTGTAACCTAAACATATCTGATATTCGGTGATATATATGAGTCCGGGAAGAGCTAAAAAAGGAAGTTATGTGTAAAACACACCGATCATTGTAGAAACTTCATCGACGCTGTTGAGAAACAAAAAGCTCATAAAAGGGACATTTTATTTAAAGTATTCTCTATTTTGAGTCACTAGGATAGCATAAACATATAGCTTTGCTGCTAATCCTTTGGCTCAGCGACACCCAATTACGTAATAAGGGGCGTAGACGACTCCAAGCAATAGGGCGTGTGGGTGTAAGGCCGCCAGGTGAAAGTGGCGGGATGTGCGTTTTTCAGGCAGGTTGGAGTTGGACGGCAGCACTAATTGTTAGTGAAACAAGTACTCGTTTATAGATTGAGCCCTCTCAAACTTATAATCTCCTATTTTCTTTTCCAGAATATTATATTTTACTTGAATTGTAGTTTATTTATTTTATATAATTAAATACTAGTGAGTATGGACATCGTCTTGAGAATTCCCCTTCACGGTGGCTGTCCGTGGGGAGGGGCACAATTTTGAGTTATCAATGTAATCTATCTAATAAATATCGTAATTATATCATGTAATTCGCTCCAAAGGTTTTAAAGACATGCAGAGGTAAAATGTAAAAGAATATTACAAACATACATGATGTTAAAGGAAAAACAACCCCCTCCTTGAGAGTCGGTAAAAACGGTTTTGTATGCTTTAAATATTACTTTACAACTCCTCGATTTTCTTTAATGAAATATTCTAAAACACCCAAGAAGTCAATTTCTTTAATAAACTGAAGCCAGATCACTCTAAATTCGATACAGAGGCGTGTCCACGTTCGCTTTACCTTGTTACCAAACCCAGTAATGCCAAACATTTGATAAATAATGCAATTCAAAAATATCGCTATTGTAGCTCGTAAGCTACAGTGTGTCTAACTTAAACTGATACATGCATGTGGGTTTTTATCTCTACACGTGGCATTTTTAAAAGGGTTGCAATATTAAATGTACATATCTATCTAATTTATTGAAAAGTATACAGAATAGTTACAGTTACTATGAAGAAGAAGCTTTTAGTCAATATAGTTTTATATAGTAATGCATTGAAACAATTACAGGGAATGCAATATAATGAAATGATTAGCGGATACCTAATAGTATCCCCCAAGTAGAACAAATTCTTTTTTATCATTTATTAAAGTGATCGACAGACAATATACAGCCGAAGTTACTAGGAGTAAATAGGGCCAAAATCTGTGCTTTCGCTGCTGAGCCTGGGGCAGTGTGTAAGTTTGTAGCAAGAGAGGATGCCTTTCAAAGTTCCTAAGGGTGATTGACTCCCCTTACAACTGAGGTTCGCCTTCTCAAACCCTGGGTACTTCCTGGATATTTAATCGTTGTTCATCACCTTGTAAATTGTTAAGTTTCATCAAGAAAAATAAAATTGTACTATCGGAAATAGAATTCGCAACCTACGATTTAGGCACCCTGCCAATAGGCTGCTTCCCTGAGTCTTAGACGCTTATTTATCTGTTAGCTTAATTTTTTTATTTTCTTTTCGTCACCTGTTTGTCCTAGACATTTTTTTCTTTGTGACTCATCACAAATTAAAATGAATTTCCTGAATAAATGTTACATAGATACTATTATTTGTAATGGAAACCATCATTTCATAAGAAATATACTTTTACATTAAACTAAAAACTAGTTTAGAATTAATATATTTTGCTTCCAAAAGAAATGTTGAATCATTTAATTATCATATCACACCTGCTTTGTTTTAACCTTCTTTCTATCCCCTGACTCATCTAACACTCAGCAATTCACACGATGCCTTCGATTTGTCATATCTATATTTGTCTTTTATTTTGCAAACATTATGTTTAATATGGAATTGCGAAATTCTGGCTCATTTGCAAAATGAATGCACAAAATTCTTATTATTTATATAGATAAGTATTAAACGTTTTTTACACAGCAGAAGAAATTATTGTATTAAGAGTACAAATAACTTTTCGCAGTTTTTTTACACAAATTAAATATTTATTATAGAAGAACGGTAATATAAATTTATTTAAAATATTGCTTATCACTTGCAATTAATAAATGAATGCCATAAAGTGAATATAGACGTTGAAATAAAATACAAGGTAGGTATATTCTTAAGTAATTTTAAACTTTATTTATATATCAGTTGTTACATTATAATGACCTTACATAAAACAACATATT
This sequence comes from Philaethria dido, assembly GCA_033558755.1. NCBI lineage: Eukaryota > Metazoa > Arthropoda > Insecta > Lepidoptera > Nymphalidae > Philaethria > Philaethria dido. The sequence continues at coordinate 78,337 of JAKGSA010000648.1, forward strand.
ACCTTTCAGGAGTATTAGCTGAGCTAATGTTGTTACAAATTTTCATCATTTCTTATATATTACATACATACAGATCCAAATATAATTTATATATATATATATATATATATATATATATATATATATATATATATTTTTTTTTTTTATATATATATATATATATATATATATATATATATATATATATATATATATATATATATATATATATATATATATATATATATATATATATCTGATGTAAGGATATTAAAGCACCATAGATACGTTTATCTTTAATATCATATTTAAAGTAGAATAAGTTAACACAATCAATGGACTGTAGTAGAAAAGCTAATTATTAATTATACATGGAGTTTCTGAAAATATATGGAATTATTGAAACTCATATGTATTATTTGCCACACAACTTCAAGCAATATCTGTATGACTCATTATAACTCATACAAGCATTCAGATGACATTTCAGATTCCTGTGAAAATTTTACATAGCATTTTTTTTGTTAATTATTTCAGTAAAAGCTAAAGCACGTCAGAAATTCAACTTTGCGTAAAAAATACATATATGCGATTTAACTTTTCCAGAGCAATTACAGTAAGTATAAGAATTAGCAATTATGGGGTATACTTCCAAATTGCCCATACTTCCAAATGATGTGAATTTACGTATACTTAGGTACTTTAGTACGCTGTTAAGAAAGTAGTTACTACTTTACAAGAAAAAAAAGTTGGACATGAAATAACATTTTTTGTTGAAAATAAATATTTTTCAAAATAACCGTGAAAACGTTCGAAAAATCATCAAATATACGGTAAAGTCGACCGATAACAAGTTAAGAATAGCTGTTTTTTCTAAAATCTTATATAATTTGAAAATTGTAAAGCGTGACAGTTTAAAAATGACTGCTGCACATTGTTATTTACCAGAAATACTTTTTTCAATTAGTCACAACACGTTGACCTTTGAGTTAGCCGCAATGTTTTTTTGTATCCGATGAATACATAAAGCTTTCGATTTACTTCCGGTGACATCTTAATGGCGACCTTTGAATTTCACGATATATATTAAATAAGCCATATTTCTCTCAAGTTTTAATTTGTTTCCTCTTGAGAAAATTAAAATTTCTTATTATCCTAGAAACAAAACACGCCATAGTGTGTTTTACCAAAATGCAACAAAAATACAGATTCAGCTTCCCCAAAACAAACTTTTCATGCAACTGACATGAAAAGTAAGTGCCACTGAAAGATGAGATTGGACGTTCCATTCAGCCCACTGGCGTCTACTATCCCATAAAAGTACTAGAGCCATACCGCCGGCCCAAGGCCGACCTCAAGGAGCCCTCGAATAGCTTTTAAACCAGTACAACATAATTTCTTATAATTTGTTTTACAGTGCATTAAGTTTTTCGAACACACATCGTAAAACGCATATGATCAAGAAATTAGCAAATTTAAAAAATTACATTTCTTGCTTAGTACAATTTTACATTGTACTAATTTGCAGTACATAATGACAATAACTTTTAATTGAATAATTTATTTATTAGCACGAAATAAATGAACGAGTTTTAAAGAACAATCATATTAGAACATGATACATATTATATTAATATACCAATGACGTCGTTTGTATATTTTATACAAAAATAAATAGAACGTTCTAAATTATAAAAAGTTATTTACTTCTATATAAAACTTAGCATGGGGAATATCAAAAGCATCTTTCAGTACAAGGCGTGAATGAGTCGACAAATCAAAATCGCATACTTCTCAAGGTAGGCATGTTTATAATTTTTTGCTTTAAGTTTTATCCATAAATTGTTTTGTTAAATTCTTTTATTTCAATATTTTCCCCTGAATGTTGATGATTTACTTGCTTTTGTATAAATATTTTAAAAAATGTATATGCATGTTAACTGCTAAAAATCAACATATTCATGCATGGAATGGCTTCAACAAAAGAACTATATACGAGTATTTTTTAAATTACTACATGAATTCAAACAATAAAATATACGACGCCTGTCGTAAACGCGACAGGTTGTGGTTTCGATTCCCACTCCAGGAAATGTAAAATTTAGTATTTTCATTTCTTGGGTTTGGTAACAAGGCAAAGTGCGGCGATGACTTTCGCCACTCAACACGCAATGTCTCAATTTGACGGAAAGTGGGGAACGGAAATGTTGAAAGAGAATGGAGTGTCTTAATACTAGGTTCTCTGGTTCCCTCTGCCTACCCCGCTATATGCGGGATACAGCGTGAAGTTAAAAAAAATATATATAATTACCAGTCCTACAAAAATATGAACATATCCAGTATTAGAACCAATATTAACACTAAACTTATTACAAAAACATATATTAACAATATTAAATATTACATCAATTGGTATATAAATTATATTAATAAGCTAACAAATGTCAATCTTTTTATGTATTTTATTCTAAGAATAAAATATAATATTAAAAATTAAATCTTAGTTCATGTCAAACATTTAAGAATTCATTGATTTTGCAAAAATCTAACCATAACCAAATAAATATTTTTTTTACGGAGAAGCTGATGATATTTTTTTTTACGATTTTTTTATTCGATTTAAATGACTAGAATGAAATATTATAGATAAATAAAAAAATAAAAGAAAATAATACTTTCTACACAACAACATAAAAAAATCGATACTAAAATATTCTTGTGCGTAATCTTTAGTATAACATAGACACATAATATAAACTTACATAAAACTATTTATTCTTCAATAAATTAAAGCTGGAAGGTTAAATTAGGAACATAAAAAATACAAAATTAGGACATAATTCTTATAAAATATGATAAAAAAATAAGGACATTTATAATAATTATCATGTAACAGAATATAAAAAAAATATTTTATTAAAAAGTTAAAAAATCCCAGACGTCATGTCAAATGTTAGTAAAATCCAATCACATAAATAAAATAGATCTCATGTTCATAATTAATACAATATTTATACTTTATATCAATAATTACGTTCGATGAGTTCGTACTTTAAATATACAATGGTAAATATAACTATAAAGAAATAATATTACAATAAAAGGATGACATCATTTGAAATAATTATTTACTTAAGTATTATTCAATATCATATTATGTCATTTAATTCCATTTGATAGGTATAGAGTTCTAATGTATTAAATATTTCAGTTCCTTATTTACTTTTGCACATAACAGACTGCAAATGCAACCTTCATATACGTAATTAAAAAAATAAAAACAAAGAATCTTTTATTTATGATTACAATATTCGAAGCAATAATGATATATCTCGTTTCAATCTAGCATAATATTTAATAATAAGCTAGCTGTCATCTGTAATTTTGACATTGACATCTGTCAATTATAACCCGAACGAAACCGCCAATTACTTTTTAAAACATTTTGAACATACAATATCCTTAATAATGGCATTTTATTATTACTTAACATTGTTTTATAATTTTCCATTCGATTTTATGATCATTAGATACAAAATTATGCGTTTCTTAGGCAGTAAAAATATGTGTTCTTTAGTTAATTTATTAAAAAAAAAACAAAATGTTTATGACATTTAAAATAATATCTTTTATTTATTATAAAACACAATTGTTATGTCCTAATCTGTGGATTTATTATACTTAAGATGGCGATATTGTTTACAAAATGGTTATCTTTACAACTAATTTCCTAAAAGAAATAAAAACATCCTACTTATATTGATAATTCTATATTACTTGCAACTGAAATCCTCAATTTATTACTTATCATTCTACGAATGGTGACGCAATACCGGAGATTGTAGTATTTTTATTCTCTGGCCTATAGGTGGCCTAATATATAAGTAATATTTGCCAAGTTGTGATTTAAATTGATTTAAACCAATTTTTAAGTATATTATAACCAATAATAAAATAAAAACTATATATTTTGCTTATACATTTTTTCATCGCCACTTTTCAATGGAACTCATCGCCGCGCTATTTTACTAGAACGGAGAAATTAATAAAATTTTAATATAATATAATTGAGTGGAAATCGAGTCCATAACTAATCACGTTTGCAGTCTTATGCTGTCCAACTGCGAAAATATCGCCTTAATATTAAATAGATATTTGTTTATTTAAAAGAATTAAAGAAGCACGGATCCTATAAATCTACCTTTTTACCTACAAATCCAACAAAATATTATACATTTGAAATATTTCATATATATACGATTTTAATACCTAAACTAAAACTAACTTTCTTCTTCATGTCCACAAAATAAAAATAAAATAAATATATAATATAAAAGAAATATACATACAATAAATACAACAAACTTCATAAATCATGTATCTAATGATCATCTTTATTTCTTTTTATAATTAATTAAATAATTCAAACCAATACGTTTTTCCTGAACCGCATCTCGTTCGGGTTAAGCTGGCTTCATTCCGCCGCCTTGGGCATGATCTCGCCGCAGCTAAGAGGGTGCGCTTCTAGTGGAAGGGGTGCGAGTGGTCTGAGCTTTGCGGAACTCACTTCGTTACTTTGTACCCAGAGTTCTAACTGTAATTAGGGAGGGAATTAAATTTAATTATTTTCTTTATACATTTTTTACAATTTAATTTTTCTGGAAAAATAAACGTGTGCCTCGATTTTTTACTTATCATGCGTATTCTAAAAAAATATGTGAATGCGTATTCTAAATTGTTTAAGAGACGATGATATTAATCTGAGTTTTCATATATTTAGGTAAAATAGTTCTTATTTTTTTACAGTCCTTATTAATAAAACAAACAACTATACCTATAGTTAAAGTAATGTATACGAGTGTATACAATAAGTTCCAATTATGATTTATAAACATCTTATTATATCTTCACACTCACTTTAGACAGAAAGAATCTGATAAAAGCTTACTTCGCTCTTCACTTTCCCCCATTTTAGAGACATTGATTTCAAACATAACGAAGTTAACAAAATACCAAGTTAAATTATATCAGTCTTACCTCAGAAGGCATTTTCTCTGGCGGAGACCTGCAGCTTCCAGAACAGTGAAGCTGTAGCAGCAATTCGGCGATAGCTGCTACCGATGTATCTATAATACGCTGGCGGCAAAGCGCCACAGCGTGGACGAACCCACCAGGACCTATGAACTCGTGCTCCATGAAGAACGTCTTTTCGTCCCAGTAGATAGCCTAGAAAAATTACATAAAAAATATATTTATAAAGGTAACTAAAAGAAATAAGTAAAAAAAATCATTTCTAGTGAACCTAGTTTTATTTGTAGATATACAAGGCAAATGATAACTATATGATATGAACCTTGTTCTGCAAAAAGGTTTCAAGTGACAAAAAAACAGAAATTAACTTTTTGAACCATTATATTCACATAAAATATCTCTATAAAACCGTTTAAATCCATGAAAAATATATATGCTTCTATATATTTTAAAAAATAAGGTTAAGCAAAACTTTATATCTCGTATGAAGAAATTTGCAAGATTATATGACCGCGAAGAAAAAGATATGTATGTAATATACATGCATACATAAATAGCTTCTCGCTGTATCCCGCATATAGCAGGGTAGGCAGAGGGAACCTAATTAAGACACTCCGTTCCCCACTTTTCGGCGAATCGAGGCATTGCGTGTTTGGGAATGGAACCCACGACCTGTCGCGTTAACAGTCGCACGCTTGTGCCTCTGCGCCACGACAGGCTTTAAAACGTTATTATGTAACATAATTTGTCAGATCACAATATTTCTTGAATTTTTAAATTAATAATATTTTTTCTATACTTTCTAAACCCGAAACTAAAACAGTAAAGTGTATTACAAAAATGATTACATGAAATCCCGTTACGACCAGAATATTCTACTTATAATGTACATATTTTCCATTTAATGCGATAACGAAGGCATTTGTAAACCTCACATTGCTAAAAACATGTTATTTTTAGAGGAAAATCAAATTTAATTATATGCTAACAATATTTCCACGCGGGAATCAAGTGCTCAGTGTCTATGTCAATGACCAATAAATCAGAACAGTGTCTATGTCACTTATGTGTCAATTGAATCCTGTAAGCTGTAGTTAATAAAATGACGAATGATATTTTAAACGTCCTTTCATCTTATTTGCAATTAGAATCTATTTATATTATGGATTATGGGTTTAATTCAGATTTAGAAGCATTTTCGTTTTCAAATCCATTTGTTTTAAACGGAATTTCGTTTGCGTGACCTTATGAACCTTGATATTCTATTTTTATAGTTCCGACTACAAAAAATAAAATTCTGTTTTGTTTTCACTTGTAATTGCCATAGAAATTTCGAGAGATCCTTCCTTAGTGCTTTTCTATACTTACAAAGAACCTTCATACTTCAGCTGTAGAAAGAAGAAATTTAAGCTAGCTACAGCTATTATTGACTGTCAGTCAGTCAATAAGTAATAGAAAAAGTTTATATAGGTACATTGATATATGCCTTTTCAGGGCTTGGCCAGTCAATACAGCGTCGTACTTGATAACTTGCCGGCAATTTCTTAAACCGTATAAGGGAGATCTATGTAAAGCATCACTTAGTTTTTCATTATAACCGTCAAAATGACGTAATTTATGAAAATTAAAAAAAGATCAATATTTTAAAATTAGGCACCTTAGAAGTAATAGTAAATTTGGTGAATGGTTTCAAATATCGTCTATATCTGATGGTAGTGGCCGCCTGTAGTACTGAACCACCGGCCGCCTTAATATTAGCGTAGAGTCCGCTTCTCTCGTAAAAGTCAGCTCGCGCAAAGTCCAGTTCCCGGAGGTAGCGCGCATTGTTCATGTGGTAGAGGAGAGTGTCGATGTCGGTTAGGAGACACCACGCTGGAATTTTTATAATATTATTATGTATTATTAAAATAAGTGAAAATAATATAGCCAACGCCTGTCGTTGCGCAGAGGCTTGTGTCTCTGCGACTGTAAACGCGTCAGGTTGTGGGTTCGTTTCCCACTCCAGGAAATGTAAAATTTAGTATTTTCATTTCTTGGGTTTGGTAACAAAGCAAAGCGCGGCGTTGAGTTCCGCCACTCAACACGCAATGCCTCAATTCGGCGGAATGTGGGGAACGGAATTGTTGGAAGAGAACGGAGTGTCTAAACACTAGGTTCTCTGGTTCCCTCTGCCTACCCCGCTGTATGCGGGATACAGCGTGAAGTTAAAATATATATATATATAGACACCATCGTGGCGAAGTGGGACAGTGATATGATGATTATTTGTAAAATTTATTTTAAAAATAAATACACAAAGAAATATCTTAAAAAGTTATATATTGTTATTTTATTGTTAATGCCTATCGCATCAAGTACCCAATATCGAACGTGGCTTTGGCTAGTGGCAGTTGAAGAATATTACAGTGAAGTTTAAAAGAGTGGATAGTCACATAACCTCGCCATGATGGAATCGCCACTCTAACGGATGTTTTTTTTTTATGGATAACGGATGGCAAACGAGCAGAAGGACCACCTGATGGTAAGTGGCTACCTTCGCCCATGAACATCTACACCAGAGATGTAGATGCGTTGCCAACCTAGAGGATACAGATGGAAGGGGAGGACAATGTAGTAGTCCGCTATCGGAACAAGCACATTTTGGGGAAAAGATGACTTGGAAAGGCTTTTTTTTTGGCTTACATGCCATCGAACCGGAATACATCATAAGATATTCGGCGGTTCGTCTTTGACATGATAGTGGTCGTGAGCCAGACGGAGGACGCACCTCCTACCACCAAACTACTGGGATACCCGCCTCCTACGGGACGCTACCCAGCGGCGGAGGGGAATTGTATTCTAACCCCGTCCCTTCACAGGGAAAATTATACTTGTTTTAAAGGAGTTTCCTCTAAATGAAAAGATACAGAACAAAAAGTTAAAATTATATATAATTCCCGATTAAGATAATTCTATACGTACAATTGAGCGACATAACCTACAGAGTATCCTAATACAAATTTAAAACGTCTTATATTCTGTGTTTTGTGCAAAAAAACAGCTCATAAAATTTACTTCTAGATAATACCACGAAATTCAATAAAATTTAGCAATTTTATTACGCTTACATTGAACCTCCGTAGAATCCAAAATGCATATCTTCTTTCTGAAGTACCTTGCCTTCGCCACAGTATACATCATACGCGCAAAGTAAGCGACGTCCAGAGTTCCGTACAGTAATAAGGACCCCGCCACCATCACTGCGCCCCAGCCAGGTACACATACCGTCCACATAGTGAGTTTGTATTATTGGATTTTATGCCTAAAAAAATAATTTAAATATATATTTGAGGCAACCATGACAATAGGGCAGCGTCTGACTATAAATACAGTTGGTTAGTCAAAGTCAAATAATTTTATTCAAAATAAGAAGTTACAAGCTTCATTTTTTGAACGTCAAATAATTTACCACCGGTTCACTAAATTTAATGCCTCAGACCTGAGAAGAACCTTCGCAAGAAACTCAGCGGGACTTTTTTTTTTATATGTGGATTTAATCTCCGCAAAAGAAAAATATATTTATTTATTTTTTATTTTTCGCTTTGATAAGACGAAGTTCAGCATTGAATTACGCCACTATGTCTCTATTTCAGGCGGGAAGTAGGGAACGCAGTCTTCGTCGGTGACGATGGAACTTGAAACGAAGTTTTCAGGGACTAATGTGCTATACAAGAAAAACGTCAAACGGAAAAGAACATATAAAAATATGCTTATTTTTTATATCTGCTTAGTCTGCCTGACGAGTTGTTAAAAAAGTATTTCATAGCCATCATATGAATGGGGTGGATTCATATGCGATTTTACAATTTTTCTTCATGCAAAAGCGTACATACTTTATATAATTCCTTAAAATAATATTGTTTAGTTGTGATATGTATCTAGTAATCTATAATTTAACCTTCTTTTTTCTTATTTGCATATAAAAGTTAAACGTTATGTAAAGGCAATGTTAATTAACTAGAAAATTGCTCATTTTTATTGTTAGGGCACATTAAAGGACAAAATATTAAATCGATTGAAACATGAATATATAAGTTTTAATTTGATAATTTTAATTCAGTAATATTAATTTAGTAATTAGTATATTAATAAAATATATTATAATATTAAATAGCTTAACCAATAAGAGCAAAAAAATCAGAGAAACTGTAAAACATTTTTTAACCGTATCTGGTTACCATAATAAATTTAGTAGAGCATACTTAATAATTATCTTCACTGGGCTAGCGTACTGATCCAGCCTGATATGCCAGAGGATACAGGTTCATTTCCTACATACTATATGTAACTAGCAAGAAAAGCTAGTATTCATTCTGTATAAGCACCATATGTACCTGAATAGGAAGATAATTTATGTATGTTTGTTCTTTGGTTATCGGTGAACATCAGAATGCAGGAGTAATTTACATATGATTAATAATGATCTTGCAGTAAAATATTTTTGCAATTAAATATGTGTGTAGTTTCACGCTGTATCCCGCATATAGCAGGGTAGGCAGATGGAACCTAGTGTTAAGACACTCCGTTCCTGAGATAATTTCGATAATATAAAGAAATGACATACTACCACTACTTCTACCAATACGTCGTTACTAGGTACCACTTTAAAACCTTTGATAACGCATTAAGCAGACCAGTTTAATAATTTTTTAAATATATTTTTTAAATGAAACAATTATAAATTTCTCATAAATTATAATATATAAAAATTATACAGAAACATTATATATATAATTAAAGGAAACTCACCAAGATGTTACTTGAAGCCGGCGAAACGAACTAATACATAATATATTCAAAAATCCTTTTCAACAAATTTACCGGAACTAAATAATCACAAGCAAGAAATATTTAAACTAAATTAATAATAAATTAGATTTTTCTTTTAAAATAACCTCTGAGGCGGTGTCAAGAATTTTCATGTAGAAAATAGTGACATTACGTTCTATGCAATGCGCGCGCAGGACGATCGATAGTCAGTACATGTGTGGCATTGTTTCACAAATTTAAGCCTTATGAGTAAGGTTGTGTAAAGCGATGAATTAGGCCGGTTCAAACCTGCTACAGAGTTATTTTATACCCTAGAAACAATATAGTAATGTAATTTATCTTATAACTACCGTCGGTTTCTATATATAGCGCAGCAATTTTATAAAAAGAATATGATTAAATTCTATATAAAAAAAACTATATCACAGGATTTGAACCTGGTACGAATATTACCCAAACTATTACTATCAGTGGGGAACGGATTTGTTGAAAGAGAGCGGAGTGTCTTAACACTACGTTCTTAGATTCCCTCTGCCTACCCTGCTATATGCGGGATACAGCGTGAAGATAAAAAAAATAATAAATAAATAAATAAATACTACGATATAATGTCCTAGAGGTGCACTCAAGACTCAAGTATGATAGACGGTAAGAATGGAAAAAGGTTTACTTAGTACTATATATTAATACGATTAACAAAAACTTTATCGAGAGGATGAGTGATGAAGAATGCTAAGAAAGATATATGAAGCAAAGGTGAGCTGCAAGTGGGGAAGGGGGAGACTTCAGTTGACCTTCGAGAACACAGTATCAATGATACTGGAGAAAGGTCGAGGAAGAAAAGCACGAGGACCCTCCGAAGGGCACTTGTAAAAAAGTTATAGATTGTGGACGAGGCGAAAGAAGTATGCAGGGACTGTAGAGTGTGATGCTCCGTTCTCTCTGACTACCGCTACGGATAAACTGTGAAGCTAAATAATTTAAATAAATTTTTATATGCATTTACGGATAAATGCTAGTTGCTTGAACCATATATTAAAGTGTTAGTTAGTTAGATATTCTTATAATTTTTATTCTTATTATTAATTTTTATTATTAATTTCACTTACCTATACCAAAACACTATAATAATTGTACTCGTTTTCTTGACAGTAAAATGCCTGGTAATAATCGTATTCAAAATATTATATTTTTTATGTGAAAGACAATATAAACTAGCCATCGAATCACCTGATAGTACATGATCATCGCTACCCATTGTCCATGTGTAACTCTGGAGGGCCTACGTACAAGTGCGTTGCCGGCATTTAAGGTTTAAATAGTTTTGTTCTCTTCCCTTGCTAGACATAATGCGCTAGCTTGGGGAAGCTGATCGTCTAATCTCCTGGCCCGAGCCGTACAGGTTGCTCACATGCGTTACTCAGAGAAGGCCGTCTAGGGTTCCCACCACCTTTGATTTTACGACATGGATTGCAGGTTGCCGTCGCCAGAGTTTACGGAAGATTTACCTAGTGGCGATAGAGATAGAGAAACGAGGAGAGAAAGAGATAGAGGAGGAGAGGAGCTCCAAGAGGTTTTAGTAGATATTCAACTAACGTTGGGTTCCCATACATATAATATTCTTTATTGCACATAAAGTTTACAAAAAAAAAAAAGACAATAGAACTATATGTCGACAAAGGTGAACTTATCTCTAACAGAGATCTACACAATAACGAGCAATGAAAATTGATTTAACAAACGAATTTAAGAACGCAGTGACTTATCCTTTGGTTATCTAAGCCTGTTCCATTTTGATATAGGAAATGTTACAAAACAAAAAGAAACATATAAGCTAGTTAGAAATAGGCCTTAAGTCTAGTGTCTCTCAACGACTAACAAATGTAAGCTCAAAGGGAAATTTCTTCTAGAAACAAGTCTTATCGTACATGAAAATTTTCTTCAGTTTATGCAAACTTTCAATTAAAGAAATATTCTTACTAACTAGTGACCCAAATAATCACTTTACAGAGTAAACAATTTCTTATTAATAAAAAATTGAGAATTTGACCTGTATTTAATTATCAATCATTCAAATAATGTAAAAAATCTTACAACGCTTTTTTGGCGCAGCAAAAATGGCGCTATCGGATATGCTTGTAAATTTGGAACCAGACTCACCATGACAACTACCTAATGTCTTTGCCAGGACGATTAGGATAACGATAAAATAATTTTAAGCATTAGATCTATGTATACTATCTATCTATCTATACTATACTTAGCAATTGTGCTACATTTTGGACTTGTTATAAATTATGTTTTGGTTTTTACTGAATATCGGAATTTAACACCGCACATTATTTAACTAGAACGAGTGAATGAAATTATACAAATTTATAAATTTTCTCCGTGTGCGAATTTCACCCACAAACGTTGCGTGTAGTCGTATTTAGATTAGGCTATTTGTATATTAGTTATAAAATAAGTAAGAATTACTTTTCAAATAGTTGTTCTTTTTGTTTTATGCTTTATCCCGCATAGCTAACTACCCTAGTTAGAAAGAACCTATTGTCCTGACACTCCGTTCTCTACTATCCACCTTCGAGACATTGGGTACTTGGTGGTGAACTTAAATCACCAGAGCGGAGAAATGATAAGCTGTCCCAATACCCCACAATTTCAGATTAAAAATATCATTTGTTGTTATAAATGGCAAAATATAAATAGTTAAAAATTATAGAAACAAAGGCGTCTGATCATTTTGCTTATATTAAACTTCAAAGAATTCGACATTACAATTTATACCATACCATATGTAGAGAATATATTTCATAGAAAGCTTAAAATTAAATAAAAACATAATTTTACACTTATCATGAAATCAATTATTCTAAGTATGTGAATAATATTTAAAGAAACACACAGTAATAATATATTTAATTCATATCAGGCAAAAATGAAACGTCTTTTATCGTAAAATCCTCCGTCACGATTATGGACACGGAAACCATTTTCAAAGACCTTTTAACCAGAACATACATTTAACGATCGGAGGTCTAATAAACTGGTTATTCACTACGCTATTGACGGGCGTACCCATTCGGAGTCGTTGCCCGGTGACCTCGGTTGTGTTTATCCATCTCTTTCTATCTTATAACATTAGACAGAGATGGACATCGACGATCCGACATTTTGACGCGTAGTGATACTGAGTACTGACTCTAGAGTAGTTCGATATTAAATTACATTTTTTTAAATAAAAAATGCGTGAATTTAAATATAGCGTTATAAATTTAATACAAGCGGTTAAAGAGAGGCCTTGTTTGTGGGATAGGACAGTGGAAGCTTATAAGGACAGGGTGGAAAAACGTATCGCTTGGGACGAAGTGTATTCACTGTTGGAAGAACGGTACGAGTACATGACGCCTGAGGAGAAGAGAGTCACAAGTGCGTACTTACAAATATTAAATGATGTAGATATTTATTATTTAACTTGTTATTTTGTAATTACAGTTTTTTTTTGAACGGATTTTATAATAGAAACTATAAGTATCTATGACGTGCTTAGGTTTGGAACGTCAGTTTTCACGTGACGTTCATTTGGATGTAGATAATATATCTTATTAGAGTTATTTGTATTCAATTAAAATTATTTTTTATAATCTCCCGTATTTTATGGATTAAGTAGAGATAATCTTTTCACTTTTATAAAATTATTCATATTTTGCCAAATCATCTTTTAGGGAAGAAAAATAAAAAAGGCCATCGTAGTGCAGTGGGACAACATCTGACTATGGATGTAATTGGTTGTAGATTCAATTCCTACTGCGGGGAATGATTCTATTTAAATTATTTTCATTACCCCGCTCTGATAAGACAAAAGAATTCGTTAAGTTCCGCTTTTTCACACGTATTTTGTGTGGAAGCTTATACTAAGCTATTATTATGTCAAAACATTACAACTTCAGTTATGAAAATCAACGCTATCCTTTGGTCACATCGTCTTACCAGAGCAGAGAGATAAATATAATTTAAATGTAATCCAGTAAAGTACAAGTTTAAATATATCGAAAATTAAAGATTTTTTTGTAAATGTAAGACAATAAATAATTTCAACATAATATTTATTACATTACAGGTGAAACAATACAAACCAAATGGACAAACACACGCGACACCTTCGTTAAAACATTAAAATCTAAAATGGGGAAGCCGAAACGCAAATACATATTACACGAACAGCTTTCCTTCCTTCTCAAAGTAGCATCATTTGGGGACGATTTTTCTATCGACTACAATTCCGAAGATAGCGTTGTATTTAAAACCGAACGAGACAGCCCTAAGGAAACTTCTAGTAATATTAACCTTAGAAAAAGATCTAGAAAGTCCGATTATGCAGAAGAAGAACCAAAAAGAAGTAAAGATTTTGATAAATCTGAGCTAGATTATGTCGAAGTAGATGAATGTAATGATCCAAGGATAATGAACGAGGATGAGGCTTTCTTCGCATCGCTTTTACCAACTGTGGTCAAATATTCGGAGGATGAGAGACTGGAGTTTAGGATAGAAGTTCTAGCTGTTATGAAGAAGATAAAAGAAGAGAGGAAGCTGTCTGGTGATATATGACTGACTGTGTAGATTATATAATGTGGGACTGCTGGCTGTGCATTTTTGAAATGCAATCAAAATTTTCTTAATGAATTTGTGCTCGGGTACCTTTTGTTTCTAACTGGAACTACTGGAATCCCTTATGTTTTTAATTATTTAAATTTTGTATATAACAAGAAGCTATGCGCGACGTAAAACATATAAACATTTGAATTTTCATGTATTATCGTGAAGGAATCCTTTACGCCGCCCTATTGGGGACTCGCTCGAATATTGGACTCTTTTAAGCCGGGAGAAAACCCGCAAAAATCTCACAATGCTCATCCTCGACGGCCACTAGAAGAGGCTAAGGGAACTATCTCGTTTTTTGGCGAGCCCTGAGAAGACCTCCCCCAAAAGGATGTGTAAGTTAAATTATGGTTGTAAATTGTTAGGATGTTGATGCAGTCGCAAACAAACGTAAGTAGGCTCACATCTATAGTGCTCATAGTTATAAATACTTTTAATAGAAATATACTTTATCCGCCTAAATTAGATTATAAGATATTAAAATTAAGTTTATATTATTAAATAAACAACATATTAATTTGTATTTTTTTACTCTCCATATATGCACACCTATAATTTTCATATTAAGTCATATACAAATACATAATAGTAATACTTAAATTGAAAAAAAGGATTATCTAAAATTTCATCTTTTACTAACAAACGCGGCAGTCCAACGCATTTTTTAAGATTCCAAGTTAACCGACATAGTTCAGGATTAGAATACAGATTAAAATAAAACACATCGGAATTTTCCCTTTCCCCAAAATGTGGTGGTTCCGATAGCGGACTACCACATTGTCCCCCACTTCTATCTATATCCTCTAGGTCGGCAACGCATTTACAACATCTCTATCGTTATAAGATGATCATGGGCGAAGGTAACCACTAACCATCAGGCGGACCTTCTGGTGGTTTGCCATCCGTTATTCATAAAATATATATATATATATATATATATATATATATATATATATATATATACTCAAGGACATTACAATATAAAAATGTATGCATTAAGTCTATCTATAGTATTGTTATTGTAATTGCATTAGCTGGACTTTTCCACCTTTGTTATTAGCTCGGAATTATTAATTATTTAGTAGTTTACTTTGTTTCATATCACACGGAGGGATATAATCAAGATAAATAAAAGATACATTAATAGATAAGTTTTAATTATCATTTTCTGTAGCATTTTAAATAATGTTTACAATAATCCGATAATCACAAAAACACATTTTGGACAAATAAAAAATAATTGAGGGTACCTCCTAAACATTATCGAGTTCTTTACATCTAATAAATTTTAAATTCTAATTGGAAAACAACGAAACATCGCAATATTGTAGTCAGAGTAATATCGAACGTCTACAATATCGAATAACAACTTACTGGATTATATAAAAAATTCCAATCTTACGTTTAGAAATGGCAGAAATAATTGTCTTTTCACCGACATTTTATAGACAGAAAATAATATAAATTTTCAAAAAACTTACAGAGACCGTCCCCGGTAGCGGACGTTTGCCTTTAGACTGAAGTCATCACCTTGACGGTGTCCTTTCAAAAATGCCCACCCATCCTATTTGCAGGCTAAAGGCATATACACAGAACTTTACCTAACAACGCTATCTTACACTACTAGAAGTAACATGAACTATGGTACGGCTCGGTGTCGAGCGCGAAACGTTACAATTTACTAAAGACCGTCAAAGAACGAGCTCGCTAAATTAACTAATATATTTTTTATATACAAGTTGGAAATCGCGATATTACCATGAGAAGAGCGTCCGCCCTGACTTAGTATATACAAAAGCGGTTAAATACTGAATGAATATAGGCTTAGAGCCGTCCGGTACCGCGCACTAAAACTACCACGGCGTAGTGACTAGACCCCTCAAATGTTGGGGACGAACATTATTTACACCCACCCTTACGACGGATTAAAGTAACTTAAATTCACACTAACTTAATAATAAAAGTTAAATATAGATAACGCGTCAACCCTTCGCAAATGAACCAAGCGCTCCCAACAAACTGAACATAGAAAAATAAGCCAAAGTTAAAGCTCGTCACAAATTTGTGCATTTCCCATGGAAGTTGCCTTTCAATTAAATCTAGTATAGTACAATATAGATAATAAAATTATAAATCGGCAAATTTAAGGAGAACCACGTCAGTCTAGATATAGAAGGGTTATATTAATATTCATCTACGCTACGACAAATTCACATTTGAGTATGGCTTCACTATATGCTTAACCTAGAGTTTATACATATACATCAAATATATTATATTATATATGGGTATATTACATGAAATAACAATAAAAACATGACAGAAATCAAATGAAAAATTATAATTATTTGAACTAATAGGTGACAATGAAACTCAAACAGCTAGAACACTAACATAATAGAGGATAAGTAATAAGTACGGACACACGTACAAACGTAAGTTATTATTAATATTTACAAAACAATAATTAACAATATTCATTATATAATACATTAAGAAACCTCGTTACGAAGAGATCGCGATCAGTCTGGCGCGACGCCTAGTCTTATATTGGAAGAATCCATAACTTTTACAATTGTCTAATATATAATTTACCGCCAATTAAAAGACGTTTTTATAATTATTTCATTACACTAATATTGATATTTAGACAGTCACAAATCTAGACATATACTAGACACATTATCTCATATCCAGTTAGTTAGTCATAATCAGTTTTACATACAATCCGTGATATAAATATAAGTCAGACCTCTATATTAAGACAAATTCAATATATTTAGGTCAACATTTAATTAGTAAAGTCAATAGTAGGTTTCTTCTTAGGTTTCTTTGGCCGGGGTGGAACCGGTGATCCATTGCAACAGTGACAGCCTCGTTTAACCACTCCTCGAACCGACGACCGCCGTCTCACTTCCAAAGTCTCCGCCCTATAATTCTCCTCTTGAAATCCTGCCCTCGTTTTCCCAGAGAGACTTCTCTCTACATCATCAGGGTGATGGTACATACGTTTAGCTGGATACGTCCTTAACGGTGGATGATCATCTGAAGACCCGCTTCCCGCTCTTTCTATTAACCTGGCTTCTTTTATCACCGAGTCCAACCTCATATGAGTTCCAACACCGCTAGAATCTGTCGAATTAGTTTCATCAAATGGACTCTTACAGCATTTCTCACTATCACTACTATAGTTATATTCAACATGGCGTCCTCCCGAACGTTCTGATGCTGAATTTGATTCCCAAAACAGTTCAGCGTGTCTTTCTGGTGACGAGTTCTCCTCATCAGCCATGGATTCCAGGGTAGCGTCTCTAGAACTGTCTTCAGCTATCATCTTGGCGTCATCACCTGCTATCAGGCCATCAGATTCGTCCATCAAATATCTAGCATCCCGTCTATCATCTTCATAGCAAACTCTTCTAATAACCTGGGTAGCGTTACCCGTGGAATGCACTATTGCTGATGCAGTATGAGAAAGATGTAGTTCTCTTGAGTCAGTTAGTATGTTGTCAAACTTTGTTAGGTTTAAGTTTCCATGAGATGAGTTTATAATATGATCTATATTAGCATATTTCACACTATGGTGTATATTTTCTTGTGTGGCTTGCGATATGACGGTGGTTTGAGGAGCGGTGACTAGTACTGTAGCTGGAGCTCGGCCTGCGTGGAAGATTGTTGAAGTTATGTGACGTCCCTTTAGCCCAGTTATTGTGAATGGCTGAATTTGCTGAAAAAATAAATAATAAGATTGGAGTTAATAAAATAAATATAAAAATCGTTAAAAATAAATAATCAAGAATATATTACAGTAAAAATTTAAGAGTCGTTAGCAAATTTTTTGGGCAATAAATTAATTTGCAAATATTTTTTTTGTATACCAGAAGTAAGTATTTTTAGTTCGATTAATCTCTAAGATATACATAAACATTTCTTTTACGTTCTTTTTAGCAGGGCAGGCAAAGGGAACCGGAAAACCTAGTGTTAAGACACTCCATTCTCTTTCAACAATTTCGTTCCCCACTTTCTTTTACTTATAAAAATACATCCAATTACTGGTTCAATAAACAATTTATTGCATATAATCGTTATATTTTTTTATGGCAAGAACAAGGTAAATGAGTGTTTGGGTCAACTGATAGTAAGTGGAAGTTATATATTCAAAATGTTCATACTTCAATATTATTAATATTAAATTAATCAAATCAAAAACACATATTAATATATTAAGGTACCTCAGTCTCCTCAGTAGGTTCACTGTGGAAGGTTGTATTAGGATGAGACCTGGCAAACTCCTCCTGGTCTAATGCTATGGTTGCTTGCATACCGTCTTCACTGACTGTTACAATACCCTCATCCAACCCGAGGGTTACTCCTAAGTCCTGCTGGTCATCTATATCACTGTGTAGGAGATGATCTGTTGCTATCTGATCATCTATATCCGGTTGGGGTATTCCGCTTTGGTTGAGTATTGTTGGTTGTGCTGTAAAATTTGGTGTAATTTTAATTTTGTACTAAAAATCATGAAAATGACGCCATCGTGGTGTAGAAGGATAGTTCTTAAATGTAAATACGATTTCTTGTGTGTTCAATTTTCACTTAAGAGAATGATCATCTGTAAATCTATTCATTTCTATGTTCTATTACAGCAAGTTGTGTTTCTCCGGTCCAGATAAAGGGCGGCGTTGGATTCTGTACCGATCATGTAATGTAATAATTTGACATTTGGGAGTTACTTGGTCATTTCTATCAACATAATGAGTCATTATTTAAATAAATAACACTCAACACGCAATGCCTCAATTTGGCGGAAAGTGGGGAACGGAAAAGTTGAAAGAGAATGGAGTGTCTTTACACTAGGTTCTCAGGTTCCCTCTGCCTACCCCGCTATATGCGGGATACAGCGTGAAGTTAAAAAAAAAAAAAATTAAATAATAAAACGTTACTATAAGGTCACTTAAGTCAATTATTTTATAATCTTTAAGATATGTAATAGTAAGGTAAAAGTATATTTGTGTAAGCATTTGTACTTACGCGTGTGAGAATGCTGCTGAGCGTCATGCGCAGGTGATGAACTAAAAAGTAGTTCTGCCTCGGGAAACAGTTCTGATGCAGACGGCGAGTCTACGCCGAGATCCTCACACTCTTCCGAGAGGGATTTCTGCAAAAAACCAGTACCCTGGAGCCAAGGGTTCGTTTGAATATGATCGTCAAAATAAAATTTAAGATGTTGATATTTAACTACTACAAAATTAATGTGATTAAAATTAAATATGAGTTAGAATAGAAATTAAAAAACCAATTCGAAAAACTTTGTAAATTTATTAAATGAAGTTATGTTAAAATGGAAATTATTCATTATTTTTAATTAAAATGACATACAAACAGGAATGTATCTGAATTTTTATGCAATATTTTGGCTATTAAATAGTTCATGCTAATATATCAAAAATAATAAAAAACAATTAATATTAGTTGATACTAAAGAAAAGAAAGATGGTGTAAGAAGGCAATGAGTGTAATGTAAAAATATTAATAATTACATGCTCAGACTTTTTAATTAATGTAAGAAAGAAAGAGATGAACGATTATAATGTGAACAAAAGAGAGAGAAAGAAATAGAATGAAGCTTAATTTTAGTTTTCTTTTGCCTCTTCCAAAACATCTTTTTCTTCTGTTCGTTGAAAGTTTTGCGGAATACCTACTTGCAAGCGTAGTTCATGTTCCAATATGGCATATTTGTGTCTGAGGGCGGCGGCCGACACGTGCGCGAGGCGGTGCTGGCGGTGACCCTCCCTTTTGTGAACCACCTGTGTAATATATCGCCATTAAACCTATATCATTTATAGTACCATATCATGAAGTAGGCAATTATAGACGAAAACGGCTTAAGCTTCATGTATTCATAACGTATACACTTTTACATAACACTTATACGAATACGCTGTAATTATGACATAAGCAGTTAAAGCTATGAAGACGTTTTTATATTAGAAGTTTTTTAGTTTATTTAGTTAATCATTTTATAACTAACACCTATTTAATCTAGAAGAAAGGAAATATAACTAAATTAGTGTCATATAGTATTTTATGTGTTATTTTAAATAGTTTTTAGTAACGATAACAGATGATAGACTAACAAAGATTGTTCTACAACACATTTACGTAACAAAGGATCTAGTACTGTCGTCAGTAAATGAAGATGAATTTCATGCACGATGATGCGGTTCGCACTTGACTATATACGGAACGGAACGGAACGGAACCGAGGAACTGCTACATGCAAAATTAAACATCTCATATCCAAACTCGAATATACAAAAGACGTAAAAGATTAAGAAGCGATAACGATAACGTTTAACATTATTCCGAATAAAAAGAATAAAATATAGAAATTAAAATACAAATATCATAACAATGACTGGGTAGACATTTATGAGACTTACTCTATGGACTTTCTTTGATTCGTGTGTAGAATGCCATATACTGGTATGTTATAGAAGCGACAAATTCATATGTTGATCATTTTATGATAATTATACACAGCTGTCTTTTTTTTTAATAAAGCAGGCTAAGCATTGCTTTAAAGCTTGATCGTTAATTTTAAAGCTTATTATAAATGTTTATTAAATATCATATTCACAACATAAATTTAAATTAGTAATTTGAATATCTGTTCCAGATAAAGCACTTGTCGCGTCTATTTGTATATGTCCTTACGGCAAACCAACACCGAAAAAAAGAAAAGCGGTTAAAAGAAACTGAGGCGTGCATGTCTACTAAGAGGCTTTCTAAATTTGAGGGGGTCGGCGTCAGTTCTACGATAACGTGTCCTTCATGAAACAAAGTCACATCTGAAACCAACTTCGTAAGAAGAGATCCATTTAATATTACGTAAAATCTGAATTTTAGCACACGTTTGCGTCTGTGGTAATTAAGGTTGAAATAGAATATATTTAAGTAGATCTCTTCGTAGTCGTTTTTAAGCGGCGACTTTTCCTAGCAAGGACACGGTATGATCACCTGGTGGTAGGCCTTATCGTCGCAATCTGACGCGTCAATATCGTATGCGCAACGAGACGTCTCATCTTGAGAATCTACGATGTACGACCTTTTCGAGTCAACGTCGAACATCTTATCAAATATCCTTTGCGCCTCCATATCGGGACTGTATCGATCTGGGATCGCGTCCTGAAGTTTCAAAATGTTTGTCAACTTGCCTTATCCTCTAAGTTGTTCAAAACCATGTCACACGAGCTCGTAAAAAATGGTTTCAACTGTTTCAAAAAGACTTCGAAATTACCAATATACATACTGACAGTGACAAAGTGTTTAAGTGATAATAGTTATACTTACGAGTACAGTCCTGTCCATATTTTCTGTCCGAACTGTTTCTTCATACGAATAGTCGTTGGGATCGGCTGTTAAATGCCATGGCTCTGACCCTTCCGGACTCGAAGCTCTTTCTGGTTTAACGTCCTGTGGTTCACGGTCAGCCCACGGTGAGCTGCTCGCTCTGTTGTCTATTAATTCAGGTGGTGTTTGTGCGGGCGCAGGTGATGCAGCGTTTTCTGGCGGATGAACCGTGGTAGTCTTTGTTAAATTAAAGGCCTGAAGGTTATGTAGAGCCGCTGTAGGTAGACGAACGTGACGAACTCCTGGACGCGTTAATACTGGTTTTAAACCAGCCGGACCAATCAGCCTTTGCAATAAAAGTGCATTACCGGTCTCGCCACCGACAGTAAGCAACTTAGGGCCACGGTTTGTCACTATAGCTATCTGCTGACCTCCTTTGACCATAGAAACGGGCAAGATGTAATTAGCCGGCATTAGGACCGCAGTTGTGGGTTTGCCAGCAGTTCCTCTTGAAACAGTGATAGTTTGGCCATCGGCAACAATCACATTACGCTGCGGCTGTGGCCTCGGCTGTGTAGAAGCAGTAGTTTCATTTTCAAAAGTAAGCTTCCTTACCACTTTTCGTGGACTATCTTGGGGAGAATGTGGTTCCATGCAATTTTCTGTACAATCGCCTTGTGAAGTGCCACAACTGCTGTCTTCTGACCCCATAGTTCGACACGCGTCATCTCCTTGAACGGGACTGACGTCGCGGACTCCTGGTCGTCGAGAACTACTGGAACTCTTTTTACGCTTTGACGAACCTGATGGGTTCGATGGTGGGTTCGATCGCCTTCGGGGTGCTGGCTTGTCCTTATCAGGAGAATTTTCCACCTGTTCTTTATATTCAGCAAGTATATAAAGTATTCTTTGTGTTGTTTGTTCGTCCTCAAGAGGCTTCTGAGTCGATGTTTTTGGAGGAACTGTATTTATTTTCAATGAGTTTGGTGGATGCGATGATGATTTTGGCCTAGACTTAGACTTAGAACCGATTTTGGCTGCTTTTGGTTGATTCTGTTGAGGGGACACATCGCTTGAATTTGATTCACTTGTCGCGGTTTGAGGAATTTGAGAATGCGTCGAGGAAGACGGTGAGTCCATAGTATTTGATGAATCAGGTGATCGAACGTAAGCTGTTGCTGTGGTTGGTTTTCTGTTGACATAAGCTACGTTTAGTGACTGATTGGTTCCGATTGAATACAAAATTTGCTGTGTAGATTCGGTGACAGTCGATGTTACAGACGTACTGTCTGTCGTATCGGAAGACGTATGAAGTTTGCAAAAATTGTTATTCGTGTTAGGCTGAACTGTACTTCTTTCTTTAACTTGTTCTAGCACCATGTCGAACTCTCGTAATTGTTCAAGAGTAGATGAACTCATTTGAGACTCGGAGGAGGATTGACCTTCAGTAGCCACTTTTACTTGTCTCGTATGGGCTTGTGGTAAACGAATCGTGTGTTGTCCAAGTGGTGGAGCTGCAGTCAAAACTAATTGCTGATAAACTGGCTGATTGGCACCACCAATAACATTTCGTTGTATTTGAAAGAATGATGGCCTCACTACTCTGGCACCTGATACCATTTGTGGAGCTTTACTCAGCATAGGTAGTTTTATTCGCATTTGAGTTAAAACGGGCTGGTGTTGAGCTGGTAGATTTTGAGTGTTTTCATTAGTAGTGCTTGTATGATTGTTGTTACTTTCGTCTGAGACCATTTCGTTATTTTGAGTATTCTGATTTTGAGATATAATTTTAATGACTGGGGATTCCATTTCGTTTTGATTGACATATTTCACATCTCCCTGCTGTTTTTGATTGGAGTCGTCAACAAGTTCCGTACTGGGTACAGTAATTAAGTTTATAGTTTGTCCGCCTCCGATATTAACAGGTATTTGACGTGTATAAATAACACCGCCGTGCATCATAGGCGCTATAGTTTGTTTTATATGTTGCACTATATTCGATTGCGCTTGTGTTGATGGCGCAGGTGACTTTCGCAATAATAACGGAGGGCTGTTTATTTGGCTAATGTGTTCCAAATTCAAATTATTTTCATTAGATTGACATTCTGAGTTTTCTGGATCATTAATCGAAGATAAGTGAGAATTGTTTGTATTTATATCACTAGTTTTCTGGTTGCCATCTTGGAAAACCTGTTTACCAAATGCTTGATTAAATTTTGGCAGACTGGTAGACTTCTCGGGTCCTGTTTTAGTACTTGAATTTTGAATAAACTTTGCATAATTTTCTTCGTATACAGAACGAGACTTAATCTCATGCGATTCTTTGTTTACCGTAGTATTATTATTATTTGATGAGGGACTTAAATCTTGATTTTCTGATGTCTTCGAATTGCTTTGAACGTTCGGAGATTCAAACGGTTGCAACCTCAATACCATACTTCTTTGATGCGGAGCATTTAGTTGAATAGATTTGCCGTCTGCGGATTTACAAACAAACTGAACCATTTTTTGTTCTGTAGTACCTTGGACATTAGCTAAAAGATTCACTCTCTTTAGTATTTGTCCCGTATTATTATTTTTTTGGCTGCCTGTGTTAACAATATGTAGAAGTTGGTTATTTCCTTGCTGTAAGCCTGTATCTACTAAAGAAAGTCCGCTATAAGAATTTGTATGTTGGACGGCGTTTGAATTAGAAGTATTATTGTTAGACGATTTATTTTGGACTATATGTAAAACAGGAGTACTAGAATTACTGATCACAGAATTTTGAGTATTTTCTACTACGGTTATCTGGTTTGCGTTACCATTTTTTCCTTGAACTATATGTAAAACTTGCGAGCCTACAGAAGTATTAGATGTCACTTGGTTAGCTTCTGGAGAATTTGTCTGATTCAGAGGTGGAGGTAATATTTGAGCCAAAGCTTGTTGAAGCATCATTGCATTTATAGAAGAAGTTTTTGTAAAATTATTTGGAGTTGATGTTGTATCTTGACATATTTTTGCTGAGAACATATCGACTAAAGGTTGTGCTTCAGAATCAACGACAGGTTCTGGTGAAGGTGTTATTCCGGCTGCACTCATAGCATGAGCAATTTGGTCAGTTTTAGCAACGGTGCCATTTTGTTGCTTTTGTTGAGTATTTTCAGTTTCGATTTTTTCTATATTATCATAAGTAACTTCACATTTTGATTGAACTTCTTCAGACGTAGTATTTTCATTGAGGTCACTAGAGTATTCTATATGTTTACTTACTAAAGCTTGCAAATTTTCATTTTCATTACCGTTTTGATCTCTCCGTTGATCGTTCTCCGTTTGGCATAATTCTTCGTGTATATTAGTTTTCAATTCAGTGGACACTTCTATTTCAACAGGAATATTTTCGTTATCAGTCGGTACCTTTGACGACTCCTGCAATTCTGTTTGTCCTTCGTATTCCTGTGGTAAAGGCACACTGATATCCGCAGTAGTTAATTCAGTATATTCGGTTTTGACAGGTGATTGGGAATCCTCATGAGGACTATTTTCTGCTGAACACTGTGGACTTGCATCAGTAACTTGAGTGACTCTGGGATCACAGGTAACAGGATTTTGTGCTGCTGCACTCACAGGTATCTGTTGTCCCACCTGTACAACATTAACTATAGTTTCAATAGGTGCAGGGTCAATAAAATCTGTACTAAAAATGTCATACGGATATAAACTATAATTATCGTCATCCAAAACAGATTTTTTATCTGTATTTTCTAAAAGGCCATTGTAACGTAAGTCTAACGTTGATTTTTTAAAAAATGATCGTACTTTATCTCGTAAGTGAATATAAGAAAAGAAGCGATTGCAAATTTCCATTTCTTTCACTTTTGATTCATGTTTATTACATGATTTATTACATTTATCATAGTTGTCGGACAATAAAAACGGCTGACATTGTTTTACGTCCGACAGAGTCGCAGCCGAAAATTTTGAAATTTTATCTCCATCTTCTGAATTTTGAATGACTCTGTCGGACCTCTCACCAAAACCCATACTAAAATTGGTTTCATTAATTTGGTCGCTGGCGATTTCAGGTTCTATATATTCTGATGATATTTCTTCAGCTAGTGTTTGTGTAAATGGATCGAATGGCTTCTTACGTTCAGCTTCGTCGTCTATAAATAATACACTTTTATATTCATTTTTAGCTTCCTCGTCAATATGAATTTTAAATACAGGCCAACATTTTAATGTATCAAACACGTCTATGCATTCCTTATGAAAAGGTCGTGAAAAAGAAAACTTAATTGAACTCCAATAATTAAAAAGTTTTTTATACTCTTTACCATACGCTGTCGCCGACATAGTGCAGACGGTTAATTTTGGATTATCAATATTTTTACCCTTTCGGTATTTTTTCTTACTTGACTTATTATCATGGTCTACTATTTTACGTTTCAAATTTGTTCTATTAGTTCTCATGTGTAAAAACACATCAGCGTCTATTTTTTGCTTAGAATAGGTATTTCTTGGCACCACGACGTTGAGTTTAACATTTTCTAATTCAACTTCTTGGTTACTGATTTTATTATGCCCATCATAACCTTTACTCATTTCGGTTTTAACAACATTGATGGTAGAATCGTCATGATCTTTAATTTCGTCTGTTATTGTCACTTTATTTAAAATTGGAAACACATAGCAGGTGCCAATGACGGGATCTTCATAAATAGAGCCGTTTAATACAACTCTAGTGTCACCTTTATAAACGAGAGTAACATTTGTTTGCTTATTGCTATTGAGAGTTACATATTGAGGGCTACTTTGACTATATTCGTCACTTAAGTTTCCAGTGTTTTCTGTGCTGCTTAGTTTATCTTTATATTCAATTATTGTGGTATTTGATTTAACAATATGATCATTTTGCTCATCTGTAAACTGTTCTTCAATACATGGATTTTCTTGATCTTTTCTGTACTGTGATTTTTTGGGTACATTTATTTGTGCTTTTTCTAATCGCTTACTTTCCATCGTATTTTTTTCTTTGTCATTAACCAAATTATTATCTGTTAAAACGTTTTCTTGATTTGTCGCCCGTTTAGTTGATTTAATTTTCGCAGCATTAGATTCTTCAGGAGTGTTTAAATTGGCAATCTTAGATACAATACAGGCATCAATATTAGGTATGATTTTGTTATTTTTCACTTCAGTCTGAATATTCTGTCGGGTAATGGAATGTAAACATTTATTATTAAAATTAGACGAGGGACCCTTATTATTCATTGAAACACTTTTATTCTCATTATCTTCTTTAGACACACTTACATCAATATTGTCAGAAGCATTTTTATTACTATTATTACTAGTGTTATTGAAGTGATTTTTCTTATCTTCAATTGATATACTTTCGGTGTCCTTGGTTGGAACTGATATTTTTTTTGGAGAATTAGCCGGGTCGATTATCATTGACATAAAATCAGTTTCTGTGGAACTTAACTCTTCTGAAAGAGTTTCTCTTGTCTCATTTTCTTTAGATCCTAATAAGATGGAAACGTCTGTTAAAGTATTGGGTGGAAGATTACTGTGTTGCTCAGGTATGTCAGGTGGAAGATTGTTATTGTTCAACCTGATATTATAAAAATTATCATCATTTGTTGATTTTATTCCGTCGTCTCCAGAACTGTTAACTACTATAATAGTGTCTTCATTATTATAATGGTGGCATAACTTCTCATAGCTTTCTACAGTTTCTAGATATTGTGACTCTATTTGAGACAGTTTTTCTTGTCTTGTGTCCTGGTCTTTAACCTGCTCTTTGAAATTATCTAGGGAATTAATTTCAATATCCTGTTTTGTTGTTAAGAATTGTGAACTTTTATTGGACTCAGTTGTAGAACAATCGGGTAAAATAAGATTTTTATCAATATATAATTCATTACTTAATAGTGTTTCTGATTTAAGTGCGTCAATACTTTTTGTTAATTTTGAATTATTTTCATTACTACAATTTAATGTATTAATTTCAATCTCGCTTTTTTCGCAAGATTCAAGCATTTCAGGATATTTTTCTACTTTCGAAATTTTATAACAATGTCTATCTAACGCTTCCACAATCTTTCTTTTCAAAGGAGAAGAATTGGAATTTATTTTAGCCTCTTTATTAATAGCTATAAGATTGTCAATCATTTCTGTATTAGCTGCAAAATAATCAGAAATTATTTGACTGAGGCTAGGTACTTCTATTTTATTGCATCGCTCTTCGTTTTCTTCAACAGATACGGAAGCTATAGATATATTACTTTCTACGTCACTTCCACAATCAGTTGACTTGTCGTCAAACTTTAATTTTTCACTTGCGTCTCGGAAGATTGATTTAGAAGTTTTATCACCAGTGTATGTTTTATTTGCAATTATGGATTTTGTCATAAGCAATTCCGCACAACAAACAAAATCTGTCACCAAGTGTTGCTGTTTCAACGGATTACAATTTGATTCCGAGTACAATACTAAAGGTATATCAAAGTTTTCGATAAGTGAAGGGGAAGAACGTGCCAATTTATTTTCATCGACACTAAAAGACTCATTTAAAATTGAAAGAGATTCTGATCGCTGCATGGATGTTTCCTGTAAAGATTTGTCTTGTGCAGACGCTTCTTGTGGAGATGTCTCATGTAAAGAAGATTCTTGTAACGATGCTTCTTGTAATAATGTTTCTTGCAAAGATGTTTCTTGTACAGATGTTTCTTGTAACGATGGTCCTAGTAAAGATATTTCTTGCAAAGAGGTTTCTTGTGTAGATGCCTCTTGTGAAGATGGCTCATGTAAAGAAGTTTCTTGTAGAGACGTTTCTTGTAGAGATGTTTCTTGTAGAGATGTTTCTTGTAGAGACGTTTCTTGTAGAGATGTTTCTTGTAGAGATGTTTCTTGTAGAGATGTTTCTTGTAGAGATGTTTCTTGTAGAGATGTTTCTTGTAGAGATGTTTCTTGTACAGATGCTTCTTGTAAAGAGGTTTCTTGTGCAGATGTTTTTTTTAAAGATGACTCATCTAAAGGTGTTTGTCGCTCAGATGTTTTTCGTATTGTCACTTCTTGTAAAAATGGTTTTTGTGCAGATGTTTTTTGTAGAGAGACATCATGCAAAGAAGTTTCTCGCACAGACGTTTCTTGTAACGTTACTTCTTGTAAAGGTGTTTCTTGAAAAAATGTATCATCCGTTTCATGTTTATTATTAAATACAACTTGCAATTGTGGCTTTGAGTGATCAATATTCAATTGATTTTTGAAAATATTATCGCATCTAACTAAATTAACAAAACATAGATTTTTCTGAATTTTTAATTTTTCAACAAGACTGTCACATCTATCAATTTTTAGAATACATTGTTTATTTAAAAATTGCTGGTTGATGGGTGTACTACAAGAATCGGTGTGGCTTTGCGTTTTATCATTAGTTTCATTAATACTCTTAATCCCTGTATCTTCAAATTTATTGATGTTATCATAATTTTTCTCACTAAGATCATTGTCATGATCATTTAACATTACAACGTCTCCATTTTCTATCAATGTAATATATTCTTTGTTGTTAACATTCACATCGTAACATAGATCAATTTTATCAACAATTGTATTTACGTCGTTAGAGGAGTCATCTACTACTATACAATCTTCATTATGGTTTTCTTCTGAAGATAATATATCCTCAAATAAATTCGATTCAGATATATTTTTATAAATTTTGCAATTAACTAATTCTACCACGCATTTTTGTGATAGTTTTTCTTGGTGCTTTAAAAACATATTTTTATCGATGCCAGCACACTTATATAAGCCAAATTCTGTCCGAAAAGTTTTAAGGTTATTTTCTTCATCATCACTCACTAAATCAATAGTTTCACTCTCCGAATATTTCAAATGGGAGATGTCTTTAACATGTGTAGTAGTTGTAGAAGGTCTTGCTAAACACTTTACCTTGACTTGTTTAACATTTAAGGTACATTTTTTATTGTTATTTATATTCTTCAAAATCATGGCTTTTATAGTGGGTTCTTCGAATATTTCATCCATGTCAAAATTTATTTTTCCAGAAATTGTAACCTTAAAACTATTCCCATTTGGAAGCTTGACTCGAACACATTTTATGAAAGGGTTATTACTCTTATTCGGTAATTCATCAAAAACTATTTTATCCTCAAATTTCAGAACATTACCTTTATTTGCATTGTCTAAAGAGTTTAATAATGAAATTTGTTCTACACTTGTATCTTTCTGAACTTGGGAGATCGGAACCATTTTGCCCAAATCATCACTTGTATCTCTCGAATTTGAGTTGAGTTTTTCTATATATTGGGAATTCAAGTTATTGTCAATAATATAAGATTGTTTAATAGATTCATCATTTTTGTCACAAAATTCGTTAAGATTAGCTTTTGGTTCACTCTTTGAATTAGACTGAATATTCTTATGAATAGTACTAGTTTTTTGCAAAGCGTTAGGTGTTGAATTATAGTCACTTTCATTTTGGTTGTTCAGTATATCATTGTTAAGCAAAGGCTTTTCAACTGTTTCTTTATTAGAGTTTTGAATAACAGAGGGTGGTATATGATCCTCTATGTCTATAAAAGACATATTTTGACTGTTGTTGCTTTTGGCAACGTGAAAGTCATCGTCGTTTGTCACTGGAGGTAATTTTAGTAAGCTTTGAGATTTATTACTCTTAATTTTTATTTTTTTCTTAAAAGTAAAATTTGAGCTCTCTGTTCGCTCGGCTTTCCTATTAAGTTTATTCCTTTTTGAAACTTTTAAGGATTTTAATTTTGAAATAGCAATGCTGGTGGATTCCAGTTTAGTTGCATTCGCTAAATGATTTGAAGATCTTAAAAGGATCCGACGACACGTTGAATTATCGTCATTGCTAATGTTTTCGATTTTATTTACACGTTCTTCACTTGAGTTTACTTCATTTTTTTCATGTGATATCGTATTATCATAAGCTTTAAGTGTGTCCT
This sequence comes from Philaethria dido, assembly GCA_033558755.1. Lineage (NCBI taxonomy): Eukaryota > Metazoa > Arthropoda > Insecta > Lepidoptera > Nymphalidae > Philaethria > Philaethria dido. The sequence continues at coordinate 109,146 of JAKGSA010000648.1, forward strand.
CAATTGCATTTATTTGTAAGAGATTGTCGGGGTGGTTTGTTTGTACTAATTTACTGTCAATATCTTTACAATTTAATGCCTTTTGTGATTCTAAATTTGTAACTTTTATTGGTTCGTACGTAAGAGGAATTGTATTTTTATTGCAGAGGTGATTAACTTTTCTATTCAATATTTGCATACGTTTCAGTTGCATTCTATTTTGATCTATTCTTACAGACTCCTCAATATCTTGTTCTACGATTGCATTATTTGTTAACACATTATTGGAAATTGACTCAGTCTCTTGAACAGTCGCAGACATTTTACTTCCTTTTTTTAAAGCCGAGTTTTTCGTTTTAGATACACTCCGCAAAACACTATGACTTGTGTTGGCAAAATCATCCTTTAAATTCATTGACGCTGGTGTCGGTGTTAGATTGCCTTTAAAAATATTTACACTCTCTTCAGTCACGATTTTTTCTAAATGGTCTACGCTTCGATTCATTTGTAAATGATTCGACGAATGTTCTTCATAATCAACATTAGTAGAGGACGACACTTCTGGTATGATTGGATTCTCAGTCTTTGATTCAGTATCAAGTATATCATTATTTACATAAGTCGGCCTTTCTGACTTGTCACATGGAACGCAAGCTTGTTCTTCCAGATTAGCATCAACAGGTGCAGAAAGTGTGTTTAAGGTGATGTTGGGGACCACAGTTATATTGGTTGGTACGCTTTGTATGATAGGCACTGAAACAGCACCATCAAATATGACGGGGTATGATGGAGTACCGAACAAAGTTACATTTGCTGGATTTTGATTTAGAGTCAAAAAGGAATTATTTTCATAGCCAGCACAGTTTTGACTAACTGTATGTTGTATAGTGTATGGATTATAAATCATTTCGTTGCTTATTAACATTACATTTGGCGCAGTTTGTGGTACAGTGAGAACGACTTGCGCAGGATCAAACACGTTCAAATTAGACATTTCAACTTTAGGTATATCAACGTTTTCAGTTCTAGAAGCAACGCCCGTAGTTATTTCAAAGTTGACGCCATCAGTTTCATTCATTAACTCAACAGCGTTGCTGTTCATGACAATGGAGTTATGACAATTTTCGTTTCTTTCTATTGTAGTATTGGTTGAATGCATATTGTTGTAAGCTTTTGTATTTGATTGTTTAGCTAGCGTAGACGGAGTTACTAATTCATTAGAAAGTATGTGTAGCTTTAAATTTTGTCTTGAAACATTAGGACATGTAGTTTTAGTTGGTATTACGTTATTTGATTTACTCTGTAAAGCTTCCTTATGATTCGAACATGAAGAAATTATCGAAGCACGCTGGTGTTTGGTTTGTCGTCCGTCAATGATTAACTGCGGTTTCCGAGTATTCGATGTACTCGTTTTAGTAGCATTGAAATATAAATCACTATTTGTATTTTTTATCTTTGCAGGTAGTGTTGTCATCTCGTAATCTTCCTCATCTGCTAACAGCTCTCCAATCTCCTGACGCAGGTCATCATCCATTAAATCTCCTAACAAATCGAAGTCTGAATTCGGTATGCCCGATATAAATGGATCATTACCATTTTGAATAACACTCGGAATATGTTTTTCTTTCGTTTTTATTACACCTTTCTTAACCATTTCTTTAGGATTTTCCTTGCTGCTGGCTAATTTAATAACATTCTTTTCAGATCGTGGCTTAAAATCTTGTGCATTTTGTTTATTCGGTAAGGAGCTAGAGTTAGACATTGATAATTTCGTACCAGAACACTTTAAGAGACTTCGCTCAGTCCTATTGCTCAAAGCAGAGCTGGGGCTGGAATTCACTGTTTTAGTGTCATTTGACAGTCGTCTTTCAAAAGAATCTTTTTTAAGGGCTACGTCTAAAGCATTCGGACCCCTGCTAGGTGTCTTGTGAGCTAACAGGGCATTCATAACGCTTTGCCAATCTGATTTTGAGTTATCGTTGTCGGCGCTTTTTACAATTTGTTTTGAGCATTTGCTATTTCCTTTCATATTGCGTGATTTTTTTGGTTCGGAAGTGGTAATGGACGCAAGATTGTTAGTTTTAATAACTGTTGAAGTTTTGATGGGAAGAGAGACATCTTGTTGGCTTGATAAATTAGTGTTAGGATTTTGGCAACCTATTGATAAGTTGCTGTTATTTAAATGTGTATTAATATTTGATATTTTAGAATTCGTACATATACTAATATTTTGAATTTCAGTCTTAGGTGTGGGTTTGACGTTCATCTTAGTTTGTTGCCGTAATAATAGCAATAAATCATTTTGATCTTTTTCTGATAAATTGCTATTTGTTATAATATTTTGCCTTTGGATGGCATTTTTGGTATCATTGCAATTTGATAACATGTGCGACATTATAGGATGTTGTTTGTTGATAATTGAAGGCGTAGCTTTTTGTTGCGGCTGTAAACTTTTAGAATGATCCATTTTATTCAAAACCGGTTTGGCACATTCGTTAATCCCTTTACTGTTAGAGTCACGTCTTGTTATCACTATTTCACCTTTAGTATTTAAGTTTGACACTTTACTAAAATCAAGACTCATATTGTGCATATCTTCCATCGACATGCTTAGTCCTTGTGTTGTTTGGTTTAGACTAAGCTTAGTCTTGTTATCGTTTTGTTTGGTTTTATGTAAGTAATTACGACGAGAGAACGTATTTAGCGCGTTATCAACTTTTTTCTGTTGTTTTGGAGTGGTTTTATTGAGCATTTGTAGGGATTTTGTTTCGTATATATCTTCACATGTGCCTGCGTTTGCGGATTCTCGTAATTCCTTAAGAAAGTTCTGATGTTGGACTTGGGCGAGAGGCGTGTTACTACATGACAAAGATTGCCTGGAAACATTTTGTGTACTTTTCGTGTGGGATTGCCTCTCAGTGCCTTGTAACCTCTCTGCACTATTTGCTTGAATGGAAGATTGTTCTCTGAGAAACTCTTGAAATTGTATCTGATTTAGGGTATCAGTACAGCTCTTGGTTGGTTGCTTTTTTATCACAACTGAACTTCTTCGTTTCAGAAATTCCTTATATTGATGTTGACTTGATGATTCCGTGTTCAATATACTTGGTGTAAATGGTCTAGGACTAGACTGTTTAATATCACTTGCTATACATTGTTTGATTACTGGCTGAGACACTTTTTTGATAGGATAAGGATTGTATTGAATACACTTTTTCCCTTCTGAAACATTGTAGTTAGATTTTTGACCATTATTGATGGAAGCTGGTAAACATGCTTCGATTGGTTCAGCGATAACTTTCTTATAATCAGTCACAGTACCATAATGACTATAGCTTTTAATAAAATCACTTTGGCTGCCTGTTGAAGCATGAGACAGTTTTAATTTATTATTAGCATCAGTTGTTTGTGTGTTCACTATTAGGGGACTGAGTTTTAAATTATTCGGGCAAGAGGTTAAAGGTGTTAAAGTTGGAGTTGCTGCATTGGTACTGAAATCTTTATTTCTTCTGAATTCAAGAAGTTTCTTAATACTTTTCTTTACTAGACTATTTGCTTGATGTGGCACATTGGGTCGGATAACTTGACTCTTCTGTGCCTGAGCCGCTGCATACAAATTAGGTGTACTATGTGTTTTATTAAGACTTACATTGTTTGCTTCAATAACTCCAGAATAGTGTGTAGGTCGTTGTATAGTCGATATACTTTTTTCTGGTAATTTAATTTCGTCCATCGAAAACAAGCCGTCAAATAATACGTTCGGATCATTACCCTCTGAGTTTATTGATGACTTTCCCTGACTGTCATAATCACTGTCTGACACACACAGATTTATGAACGGAGTTTCAGATGTTTCTTTTAAATTTGTGAGTTCACCTTGTCTCGCTACTTTCAAACCAACGAGCCTAGACAGACAACCCTGTGAATTCTGAGTACTGGCTCCCAGTTCAGAACATGCCATTTTTTGTTTCTTTTTGTGCTCTTTTCTCTCTTTCTTCTTTTCCTTCTTTCGTATCTCTTTTATCTTCTCCTGACTATGTTCTTTACTTTCATCTGTGTTTTTGAATGTATCTTCTTTAAGTTTATATTTTTCTTTCCTTCTCTCCTTGCTATGAGGTCTTTCTTGTTTTTCTGGCCTCTTCATATCATCAAGACACAACGGGTCTCCCACCTCAACGACGTTGTCATCAGAAGAATATTGCAATGGCCTAGATTTTTTCTTTCTCTTTGGTATATCAATAACTGACTCTACTGCGCTGAATGAGTCATCTGTTTGCTCTTCCTCATATATCAGTTCATCTTCCGATTTATCCTCATCTCTTTCCAATAGATGTTCATAGCCTGTTGTATAATTTTGTTTGTATTAGAAATTATGATTGTTACCTACATTTGAAATAGACTAAGTTTATATTTTTAATTATTTTGCGATCTTACCTTTTTCAATGCCATAATATGCATCATTCTCGTCGTCATCTTCCTCAGGTAAATGTTGGAAGGAGCGCGGATCGAGGTTCAAATACTTGAGCTCGGTGGTGAGAGCGCGAGTGCCGCTGTGCGTCCGCTCCATGTACATACGACAGTTTTCTAGTAAAGATTCTCTGGAACATACACAATTACACTTTAAATATTTGTAATATATAAAAAGTTATTTTATTACAAAAACGATATTTTAAAAGATTTTTTCTTTAGTTCTCCTAACTCCCAAATAATAATGCTTAAACACAGTGACTTTCAGCTCATTTTAACATTACTAATATACTATAAAGGTGTACCTTTCCATATCCCACGTCATTGTTTTCACCCTCGGTCCAGATATTAAAACGGCTAGATCTTGGCACAAATCCGCCTCAAGTCCTAGGGCTTCGCCCTCCGCAAATATCGCCGTTGAGAGTACATTCGCTTGTTTTTGGGACTTTATATTTAACGTTTCAGATGTTTTAACAAGGTTGGTTTGCGTCCGACTGTCATTTGCCCAACTGCCATAGTCAGAATTCATTTCTGGATTGGGTTCTTGAGTATCCTGAAATTATATTTATTTGTATAAATAAAAAAGAATCGCCAAATTTATTGTTAAGTATAAACTTGAGAGTGCCTCAAACAATTCAGCTAATTATTTTTGTCATAATTTATTAGGCATAAGGAAAGTACTAATAAAGAGAACAAATGTGAAATTTACGAGCAAAATAAAAAGACACTTTTATTTTTCTATACAATCCCATCTCTTTCGGGTTGTAAAACATATGACGTCAATATAAGCAAAACAAAGGTGCTTTATGAATATTTTTGGTATATATTTATACCATTATCAACTGATTATGGTTTGCGTGTCATTAATGAAAAAAAAAATTACATAATAAACTTTCTTTTTTCAAAGATAATTGATTGTAAGTCAAAGTCAAAGTCAAATAATTTTATTCAAAATAAGAAGTTACATGCTTCATTTTTTGAACGTCAAATAATGTACCACCAGTTCATTAAATTTAACGCCTCAGACCTGAGAAGAACCGGCGGAGAAACTCAGCGGGACTTTTTTTTTTTTTTCTTAATTCAATGCTTTACAAATATTTATTGCTGACAATGGTGTCTTTGAAATAGACTGCATTTCATTCCTAAGGCGTGTTATCATTTATAAAACCACTAATTAGGTAATAACCTTTAACACACAAACGTCTTTTCATAGTTTTTTTTAATTGTGAAATGAATGGTGTGAAATTGATTTAAGTAGTGATTAAATAGTGTTATGTCACATTAATGAAGATCAACAATCGATAGTACGTAAGTAAGCTGCCCCAGTAATAATTAATGGTTTGCCATAGTCATAACACAAATAAACCATTGAAATAAGCGTAAAAAAAATAATTACCTTATGTAAAGGCTCCAATTTAGGTGCATTTCTAACTCGCTCATACATTTCCTGCGAAGGGTGAACTGAGAAGGCCGTGAGGAGACACTCACAGCTGAGTCTTGCACTTGCAGAGAGCAATGATCCAAGCTGAGAGAACCATTTTGATAGTGTTTGTTCTGTGTAACGAGCTTCGGATTCCTGTTAAATATATTAAAAAAATATTAATTCTATATTAAGAAATATATTATATTTTTATGACATTTTTTTGTTTTCACGCTTTTTGTGTATCAAATAATATTTTACTGTTTAGAAGGATCAATCTCTATTATAAGGGTAGTCTGTAGTCTGTCTTATTGAGAATGAAGGAGCAAATACACTCCACTGCGTAAAAATATATATTTTATATGTATAAATAAAAGAACAAGACTAACACTCTTTAATAAATTATTTTCAAATGTTATGGAAAAGAAATATTATATAAAATATACTGCAAGCGCGACAAGTTTTGGGTTCGATTCCCACTCCAGGAAATGGAATTTTTCACTTCCTGGGTTCTTTGGTAACAAGGCAACGCGCGGCGTTGATTTCCGCCACTCAGCACACAATGGCCCAATTCAGCGGAAAGTTGGGAACGGAGTGTTTTAACCCTAGGTTTCCTCTACCTGCTATATGCGGGGTACAGCGTGAAGCTATGTATGTATGATAAAATAATCAAAACCAACCTTTTCAGTCTTGAGTTTAAGTCTTTCCAATTCGTTCATGCCTGCTGTGATGGCGCGAACATACAGCTCACACACAAAGGATTTACGTTCCTCCTTGCACTGGAATTCACAAAGTTCGAATTTAAGCGATCAAAGCATTGATAGATGCTATTAATCATGCGAGCAAACTTGCTGGTAAATGCTAGTATTAATAATAAAATATAATTTATGATTTCCTCACTGGAATGAGATGTTTCAACGTGGTAAAAAGGAGTCTATATCAATCAGTAATCTACCTTTATTCAAAAAAATCATAATACAATATCGTTTTATGATGATGTGAAAGAAGGATATACAAATACAATTTCTCATTTATAATATTAGTGCAGATACTAGAATGGGTGTATTCACTTTGGTGTAATAATAAAATATTATTAAAAATAAAGCAGCTTCATTTCTTACCCTTCGTAGCAGGGTAGACAGAAAATTTAATGTCAATACAATCGTTTTCCTGATAACTGCCTGAGTTTGAGACATCGCCTAATAGGCAGAATACTAGTTTCTCCAATCTAGACTGTCTTTTAAAGTAATTAATTATTTACAAGGACCGTAGCGTTTGGCGCTCAGCTATCTCTGACTACTCCGCTAGGTATAAAGCGTGAAGTTAAGCTAAGTCATAATATAATAATGACGCTTGTCGTAGTGCAGAGGCACAAGCTTCCACTCCAGGAAATGTTAGTATTTTCATTTCCTGGGTTTGGTAACAAGGCAAAAGCGCGGCGTTGAGTTCCGCCACTCAGCACACAATGCCCCAATTCGGCGGAAAGTGGGGAACGGAATAGTTGTAAGAGAACGGAGTGTCTCAACACTAAGTTGTCAGGTTCCCTCTGCCTACCCTGCTATATGCGGAGTGAGTGACGTAGTACCTGCGCGTGCACGGCCACGGCCAGCGTGTGCAGGTGCGCGGCGGTGGGCGCGGGCGCGGCGAGCGCGGCGGCGGCGGCCGGCAGCTGCGGCGCGGGCAGCAGCCGCACCAGCGCCTCCGCGTTGCGGCGCAGCTCGCGCGCCGCCAGCCCCGCGCAGCGCGACACCACCATGCAGCGCGCCACGCCCACCTGCACACAGGATACACATTTATATTTATCCTTTATGTTCTATTTATTACGCGTTTGGTCAAGTTAATAAGGACAATTATTATGATCATATACTTTTAATAACACTTTTTTACACAGGACACTCTAAGTAAAAACTAAGAACGATGCGCTTGAGCAAGCGGGAAGCCATGACAGATTATATAAAAAATAAAACCAAAGATATAACATTTACCACAGATTACAACAGTTTTTTGTCATTTCCACAAATGAGAATCGAACCCACGAGCAATGCCATGCGAGTCAAATGGCATAATAATGTAACTTATACATCAGAATAACACATAGACCATTTATAAAGAATTTGGCCATAATTCATAATTCATTCATGATATGTAGTACCCAAAATCATAAGCCATGTTGCAGTTAATATCATATATAAATTACATCTAGAACAAAAATGTTTCATTCCTGCAATACTATATAAAAATGTATATATTTATCTAGTTGATTCTAAAACTTCTGGAAAATAATAAGTCTTAAACGATGAGTTACATTACCTTTAAAATACCTTTATTCATAACTATTGCAACAAAACGAAATTATTATATCATATTCGAACCTGCGCAATGAGAGTAGCGACTTCTTTAGCATTCTTCCATATTTTCTTATCCCGTGGCGAGGTCTCCAGCCGACTTTGTAGTCGTTCCACGGTGCTGGAGCAATTGTGTAACGGTGTTTGTTTTGCCTGCAAATAAATATTTAATTATTTATACTGTCTAATCAGAATGAACCTAACATCAAGACACACCGTTCACAGCTTTCTACCAAAAACCTAGATATTTCGTTTAAAGTGCCGGACAAATAAAAAAAAGAAATATAATCAAAAATTTAGATGTATAAAATATTTAAAGGAATTAGGAATAAAAAAAATAGTTGTAAAAAAAAATTGGTCGTGGGTTCGATTTCCACTCGGGGAAATGATTTTTATTAAATTATATTCATTTCCCGACTTTGGTAAGACAAAGAGAGGCCTTGAGTTCCACCATTCAACCTGCAACGTCTTAAAATTCCGACAGAATGAAAAGAAAAAGAATAGAGTGTTTTGTCACTAGGTTTTCTGTCTACCTCATTATGAAGAATAAAACCAGGAAGAAAATAACAACAATATGTATCAAATAAAAGAATATACCTACCAATTCAATACACCGCGATTGGGAGTCACTGTGCAATAACACAAACTCTATGTCAGTGATCAAATTCCACACTCCCTCCTCGAAACCAGCATCCCTTTGTAAGGAGATCATGAAAGATGACTCCGCTGTCGATGAAGGTTGCATATCTGTGGGGAAAAATATTATGTATTTAATTTTTTACTGTAGTGTGAGAAATTAACCAAATTAAATGAAGTATAGATATAGAAGTTTTTATATTCAAAAATACTATTTTAAAATGTATATTTTATTTTACTTATCGGCTGTCATTACTAAAGTTTGTAAAAAGATCGTACATTTGCCATTTTCAAAAATTGCCTAATGAAATTTACATACAAATAAAAAAAGTTCGTTTCCCCACTTTTGGTAATACAATGCGCGACATCGAGTTCGCCATTGAACCAAAGTAGTTTCAAAAAAGTGAAGAATAGAGTGGCACTAGGTTTTTACAGAATAATGACTGTGGACGAGGTGAAAGAGGTATGCAGGGACCGTAGCGTTTGGCGCTCCGTTCTCTCTCACTACCCCGCTAGGGATAAAGCGTGAAGTTAAATAAGTAAGTAACTAATTAAAAATATCCCTCACCCTGTTCCACATCAGGCACAACGGGCAGCGAGGCCCTCGCGCGGTCCATGACCGCGGAGGCGAGCCGCAGCGCGAGCTCGCGACAGCGCCGCGACGCCGACAACTGCTTCAGCCGCGTCACGAACGTCACACTGCGCTCCTCTCTCAGCCATTGTACCACTGAAAATTAGTATCAAAAAAATGGTTATCAAAAAAACTTCACGCTGTATCCCGCATATAGCGGGGTAGGCAGAGGAAACCAGAGAACCTAGAGTTAAGACACACCATTCTCTTTCAACACTTCCGTTCGCCAATTTCCGTCAAATTGAGGCATTGCGTGTTGAGTGGCGGATCTCAACGCCGCGCTTTGCCTTGTTACCAAACCCAAGAAATGAAAATACTAAATTTTACATTTCCTGGAGTGGGAATCGAACCCACAACCTGTCGCGTTTGCAGTCGCACGCCGCCACGACAGGCGTTATTACTTATTCATGAGGATGTTTTTATTAATTTAGTGCCTGTAAATATTTAACGTGGGTTTAGACATTCGGTTCTCTCTACCGACCCTCATATAAGGAAAAAATCATAAAGCTGAATTTAGATTACTTAGAGTATACCTGGTGGAAGATAACATGTTTTAGGGAAGTCAAACATTTTAAATATAAAAATTCTTCCAAATTGTATTTGATCCTATAAATATTGCATAGAGTGCTCATACTATATCAATTAACTTACACAACTAAACTACTACAAACTATATGTATATGTAGTTTGTAGTAATCATATAATATTACCTTCTTCATCAGTTAATTGATGTTCTTGTGACTTGAGCAAGGCTCTAAGAACAGGGTGTCCCCAGGGGTCAGGGATTATTGACTTAAACCAAGCAGCTCGCTGCAGGAGCTGACTCTCCCACGCCGGGCTGATGCCATTTCTTTGAGCTATGGCCTCTTTGCACTCCAAGATGAACGCGTCGATTGCCTCTTCTAACCATTTGTGTTGTTCTTTAGACTGTGAACTGTCTGTTGCTTTTGGCCAATCACTCTGTAATGTGGATAAGTAATAATTATGTAATGTATTTCATAATAAATTAAATTCATCAATTTTATGATATTAATACTGGTATCATATATAATGACTACTTGGGCCTGGTTACGTTGTTAAAGTTTGTAAATCTCTATAATTTTTTCTTAATTTGGTAAAATGAAACACTGAGTTCTGTCTTTAAGCATGTGAATTCTCTAAAATACGCAGAACAGAATCATATAGATTTACAATAAACTAAAAACAACAAATATAAGACGATAAATATGTGTATATTGGCATTAAATTCTAGTTCATTTAGGTTGAGAAGTGATGAACATTCTATTTACTGCACCAAAAAGTTAAAGAAATTAAAAATATCGTTTCACACAAATAACATGTCCCCACCTGTAATATAGTACAAGATGTGTGCCTCTGCAGCCACGCCAGGAGGTGACGGTGCGTCTCGGGCGCCGAGTGCTGGCAGAGACTGTGCACGCGGCGCCATGCCTCACACACTGCTAAAGTACGCGCCTCGCCTGAATTCTCAGCACTGAGGCGGCTGTCTAATGACTGTAAAACATTTTAAATATATATTAAAATTTATATTATTATCTAAATATTATAAATGGAGTGTCTTAACACTAGGTTCTCTGGTTCCCTCTGCCTATATGTCCCCTGCTATATGCGGGTTACAGCGAGAAGTTTAAAAAAAAGTCTAAATATTATATCTCTCTATATATTATATTTCAACTTCACCCCTTATCCCGTCTAGCCGGGTAGCCAAGAGAGTACCTAGCGTCAAGGCTCTCCGTTCTCCTCTTTCCGCCTGAAATCGACTATAAACTATATAAATATCTATTTAATACGAAGTCACAAGAAGGTTCACAAGTCGTTTAAATTACGCGATATCCTCGCAATATCAAAAAGTAATAAGTTTAATAAAAATATAACAAAAAGACGACTCTGTATAATATGCAGTCTTTGTGAGAAATTGGAAAACATTCTTGTTTTTATTCATGAAGCATTAACGCCATATACTAAAATTTTACTGTATAAATAGTAAAAACAAAACATCATAGTAGTAGGTTTGAATTCGTGTGGTGCGAGAATGACAGAACGCAATAAAAAATAAAAGAATACGCAAGGAAAACAAAAGAATAAGAAAATAAAAGAATACGCAAGGAAAACATAAGAAAGTAAATTACATATCATAAATAAAATAAATTTATTTATTACCGTAGCGTTTGGCGCTCCGTTCTCTCTGACTAGGGATAAAGCGTGAAGTTAGGTAGGTAGGTAAGAAATTTATTAAAATTGACGCAATTAAAAAAAAAAATTATAATAATAATTAGTCCTTGTGTAAAGTTTGTTGATATATGATAACAATTATTAAAAATGTGGAATAATAAAATTAAATAATTGCATAAAATCCAATAGCTAGATAAAAAAATATACCTAATATCTGTCATATAAATATTTTATGTATTCATGCCATGTATATTCTATTGTTATTATAATTAAAGAGGTAAGAATATCGAAAGAACTAAATACTTTATTTAACATTCCTAGATATCTATATATGTATAAATACGTGAAGCAAAAACTTTTACCCCTTTTTATGAAAATTAAGTGGACAATGAAATTTGGTACAATTATAGTTTACATAGAGAAGTGCACAATATTTTTTTTAAATAATGCATAAAAAGTTATTAAATTAATAAAATTATTGTTACACACACTACCATACGTTTGAAATCCATTTTTATATACAGTGACATATACATTGTTAAAGACAACGCGTTGTTAACACGTCAACGGGGACACTAGCAAAATGTCAATGTATATTCATGAAACTAGGAAAGGTGATATAATTATTTATATAAAAGATTATTTAAAATTTACACCTCACAACTATGATACATATATGATTGAATTGAATCAATAATAGGAAAAATCAAAATCAAATAGTTACGATAAGTGCAATTAATGGACCATCTTCATATAATAAGCAAATTTTTGTAATAGAACTTTTACTAAAAATTATATATTCGTCGTTGGATATTCAAATAGCAGTGGATATGAACCTTGATCTCAAAGTATTATCCAATATTAGAGATAAATATTTGAATACAAAGAAATGGGAAACACGATGACATCAACAATTAGGTAAAGGCCGATAACATTAACGTCTAAATTACAGAAAATAATATCTCTAATCAAATTCATTTCCTTTTATGAAAAAATGTATTATATAAAATATTTTTATTTTCATATGGTCGTGGTATTGGTTTTGACCAAGTAAAAATACTCCAATATTATTGTCAGCTTTTATAAATCAACTATATTCATGCTTAGAACAAAAAGTTCATATCTTGGTGTTTATTGACTTTTCTCATGCATTTGATACTTTAGACCACAACAGACTTAAACATAGATTAAAAATTACAGGCATACATGGTTCTCTGTTAAAGTAGTCTAGAAATCACCTCAGACATAGAAGTTACTACGCAAAAATAGGTAATAGGCTAGTTTTAACACAAGCACGAAAGTGACTGAAGGCACGGCTCAAGGTTCGGTTGTAGGGTCATTACACTTTATAGCCTACATGAATAATATGAGCAAATAATTCATTCCACATTATATACACCGATGATACTTGTTGCAGCTAAAGGCGAAGAGTGAAGGCACAAGATTACTTCAGAATAATTTCGATATGTTAAACAAATAGTGTCTTAATATAAAATCTACTCAAAATAAAAATGATATATACTCATTCATATTAAAAACTACTTTAACCGGATTAATCGCACATATTTTAGTATTCGGAAATAAAATTCTGGATACGTAGAAAAGTGGAAACATAGGAGACGTTTCAAACACTTTACAGCAGTCCGTGATCACAGGTAGACTACTTAATTACAAAAAATTGCGAATATCAAAGATATCACTACATATTCATTCTACTAACTTACAAGTTCAATATGAATTGTGATCATATAGCACATACTCACGCCTGCTGGCAAAACCCTAGTAATCATTGTAACTTGCCTGCTATTGAAGCAGTCTTATCTCATAGATACTTAGGATTAATAATTGATCACATGTCGATTGATATAAGCATATTAATTACGTATGTAACAAGTTACAAGTATTTTTAGCTAATATTTATATGGCTAAAATGATAATATAATAATAATTATTATTTTTTAGCTTCACGCTGTATCCCGCATATAGCATGGTCGGAACGTGAGAACCTAGTGTTAAGGCACTCCGTTCCCTACATTCTCCCGATTTAAGGCAACCCAAGAAATGAATATAGTAAACTTTTACATTTCCTAGAGTGGGAATCGAACCCACAACCTGTCGCGTTTACAGTCGCACACTTGTGCCTCTGCGCCACGAAAGGTGTTAATAATTAGTAACAAGAATATTAGCATGTGTGCAAATGTATATATGTCATGTATTTAATTTGTATGTTTATATTTGTGTAAACTTAGAATTAAGAACTTCCACACCTGCAAATCTTTTCTCGCATACTCATAAGTTAGTTGGAAGAAATCGCTAGTAGAGTTCTTTGCTAACAGTACTGTTAATATTGTAATGATTTTTCTTACAAATATCAATAAAGAATATATAAAAAATATATATTTAAGCGTCATAGTATAATAATGTAATAAGTTAAGACGAATGCGGCACTTAAGATAAACCTAAGTAGTTCTTTGTAGTGTCTAAATATAAAACAATACTTTTAAAACATATTAGATAGTAATAAAAAAAAACATTGTCATAAGACAAAATGGTATTGGATATTCTAGAGGTTATTACAACAATAAAATAATATTTGGCCCTAATTACGTACATATTTTTTATTGCACTCACTACAAAAGGTAGACTTATCTCTAAAAGACATTTCTTCCAGCCGACCTGTGGAAGTGTGTAGAAGCAATATTTAATGGGACAACTAGTGTGCAATATATGTATAAATATAAAAAAAAAATAAGCATAATATAAATTATGATATACTTAAAATACATACCCATAAATATACATATTTAAAAAAATATATGTGGCTAAAAACATTTGTGACCACTGATAAATAGAAAGAACTAATAGAAACAATGATGAACTTTCAACACCAAAAGATAATCAAAAGATCTGAAAAATTAAAACATTGTTTATATATTAATATGTGATAGTAAAGCCTTGGATCCCTTTTTACGAAAATTAAGTGGATGGAGGAGAATGAAACTTGGTACACTTATAGTTTATATAGCGAAGGAGTGCACAATGATAATATCTTTTTAAAATAATGCATAAAAAATTTATTAATTAATAAAATAAATGTTACACACTCTATGGAGTTTGACATGCATGCTTATATAAACATATACATTGATATTGTCTATCAATCGCGCTGTTAACGCCTCAAAGGGAACTCTAGTAAATTTAAATATATATTATTTAATCAAGAGATATTGTAAGATACTTAAGATTTTAACAAAAAAAAGAAAACCAATTTCAAATAAAATGCACTAAAAGTGACATTATTAAGAATAACTCAAAAACTACTTTTTAGGTTTTAATAAAAAAGAAAAAACATTAAAATTGGTTCAGATTCTAAAAAGATATAATTTTAATATATATATATTTTAGTTCAAATATTACCCAGTTGTTGGTATTTAGGTTTAATCCATCCAAACTATAAATATGAAAATGTAATCAAATTTAGAATATGAATTAGGATATGTTGACTTTGCCAATAAAATGTGCCAAGTTCTATAATTAAAACTGAAATATATTTATAATAAATATATTTTTTAAACAAGTTATATTGTTATAATATCAATATAACTAAAACAATAGTTACAAATCTTTATATTTTCTTTTTGGCTAATTAAATACCTTCTATTTTTTTCTATACCACTTATTATTTTAAGATCTAGCATAAATTTACAACTATTATAATATATAACATTTAAGTCCTAAGTGTAGCGAAAGTAAGTATATCCTATTAAACAAAGTTTTCCAAATTGATTCAAGAATAACAGATTTCTGAACTAACCAATATAAAAAGAAAAAAACACAATTTTTATTTTATTACTATATATATTTAAATTTACATTTATTAATATGACTTTATTATATTCACAATAGCAATTAATAAGCATTAATATCTAAGAAAATTTAATAAATAAATCAAACTTCATGTTAATACATTAAATATATATTGAGTCAAGAAGTGGGGAACGGAATTGTTGAAAGAGAATGGAGTGTCATTAGGTTCTCTGGTTCCCTCTGCCTACCCTGCTACATGCGGGTTACAGCGTGAAGTTAAAAAAAAAATAGTCAAGAAGGATTCAAAATAACTTAAAATGGTATGTGTAATTACACTGAACACATTACCATATGTCTAGACTAGCACTTATATATTTTTTATATATTTTTATTTATATATACTCTTCATATTACTTGAATGGACATAAGTACAAAGTATTATTGGAACATGATGCCTAAGTCTATTTGGCACATACATAAGTCAATTAAAGATATTTTAGGCTTCCTTCCTAAACACTAGGTAATTTGTGAAATAAAAATTAAGTGTTGGTTGAATAACTTTGTAAATCTTTCTTATTCTTACATATTATTGTTTGAGATATATTCATATAGATTTTTTAATATTTAAGTGAAAAACCTATAATATTAAAAAAAATAAGATTATTATTTATATTTAAAAAAAAAAACAAAAATTCTCTATTAAACTTAATATTCACTTTAATATTATTAATTAATAGCAGAATATTTGGCTAACTAATTTCATTGTATTTAAATGCAAAATAGGTGTAACTTTAAGCAACATGTAACCTAAAATAAAATGCATAATTTACATAAAAATGAAATAATTTCATATTTTCTAGACTTCAGGAAAATTGTAGATTTCAGACAATGTATACTGTTGTAGTTTTCTCTTTTCAATATTATTTAAAATATCATAATATATTAATTTAATAAAAAGATATTAGTAAACAAATATTGTCATGTATGTTTTTTAATTTTAAATCTATTAGTAGAACTGAATCACTGACATGTATGTATGCATACATCTTCCTAACAACTGTGCCAAATTAGATAATTATTTTAGTTTTGTATTTGTATAAGAAATAGAATAAGGCTTTTATAAAAATTGAAAGTCGATCATTTAATATTTTAAATCTTATAAAACAATTAAATTTCAGACAAATCTTAACCGGTTGAATGGGTAAGTTACGATTCTAGGCACATATAAATTATTATAAACCAAAACTTATTTATTTATGCTATTTCATTAAGAAATTTCGTTGTGAAAATCTACTACAATGAATTAATTTGTATAAACAAGTGAGTTTTATGTATTATACTATTACCCGTTACATACAGTAAATACTGAATAATTGAACAATCACATAAAAACTGGATATTTTAAAATTATTTTTGTTTGCTACAAGTAGCGACTTGATGAGCAAAGTGAACAAAAGGTGTAGCTCTCTCTTTTTCTAAATAGATGTTGAAATTTTCATTGCAAAAAATATATATATTATGCTTTTTACATATAAATTTGTTCCTGTGGCAAATTAAGTGATTACCACTCTTTTTAAATTTTATTGCAAAATCTGAACTTAATTGTTTAGAATTTGAAATTTTGCAACATGTCACCTTAATCCGTTTGTCATCAAATATGAATATATGCTTATATATGCATAATAATTAATATAGGTAGATGAAAAAACAAAATGAGCAAATACACATTTCTCATCAAAAAAAATGTCTTCACCGAGGACATGATTTAACTACTAATCACTTAATGGATCCATTATACAATAATTATCTTTGAAATGAATTTAAAATGTTTTGATGTTTAAAGTTTACTTTAGATCTAAGGCAAATATTGATTATAGTAACTTCAGTACAGGAGATTTAAAATATTAAAAATAATTTGGGTGAATGAAACATAAGTTTATATAGCAGTTACAACAAATTTGCTTCAAATTTGATGTAATTGCTATATAAACAAATAATCACAGAAATAATGTTTATATTTGCTTATAGCATGTCAGTATTTTTCTCCATAACCAAACTACTGTTTACAGCAAGCAATTGATTGTGTGTTAATGGCAATGTATAGTACTTTTGTTAAGTATCTACTTGGCAGTGGAGATTAAATAAACAATAGCACCTAAAATATGATGTCATCTTGGCAAAAGTAGTGTGTAATATATATGTTTCTAATAATTTGTAGGTATGTAACACGAGGAGAACGTGACTGATGCAGAAGTGTGATGGCTGTCAAACAAATACTCAAAAATACTCTCAAATGTTATTTCGTCTTCATTCTGTATATTGAGTTGTAGACTCATGGAATGTCTTAAATGCCACCTAAATTGAAGCTTATTTCTCTTTTTCTTTATATATTTTGCATATAAACTAATATGCCACTAATAATTCGGTAAATAATATGGAGCCCTAATGAGCTGACACAATACCATATAAAATGGAAAAAGATAAAGTAATTTAGTATAGGATTAACTTATAATAATTTTTTTTTTCACATATTATCTGAGTATTTATACTAAAATTGCCAATAAATTCATGAAAGTATAGAAAAACAAGACTTCAGAGGAGACAAATATGGCGGACGTAAAGTGAACTTTACGATCACAACGGCGTCCCATTATTTCACCATATCTATAAAAATACAAGAATTACACTTACCTTGTAAAGTTCAATATAATATGTTTTGCCTTTCTGGCCACTTGTTTGATTACTTTTCACGTCTTTTCCATCATTTGTAGAAGTCATTTCTCAAGAAAATATCGCGGAGAGACATTTATGCGCTTGTGTTTTCGTAATGGTGCTGTCAAAGTTATATACAGTGTTGACTGCTGACATAAATTGTTATGTATAATACATAAAAAAATTATAATATTATCACAAATAATGAT
The DNA here is from genome assembly GCA_033558755.1 of Philaethria dido. Classification (NCBI taxonomy): domain Eukaryota; kingdom Metazoa; phylum Arthropoda; class Insecta; order Lepidoptera; family Nymphalidae; genus Philaethria; species Philaethria dido. The sequence goes on from JAKGSA010000648.1 coordinate 127,542, forward strand.
AAAAAAATAATGTACCGTAAATAACGGACGATTTTTGATTAATTGTCCAAATGTACATGCTATCTGCGATGGAACGGAAAATTTACTTAAATTACGTATACATTTATAAAAGAAATATTGTGAATTGTGTTTTATTTATAACCTAAATAGAAAATTACGAGATTATATTAATAATAAAAAGGAATTAAAATTTATGTTAGAAATAAAAAAATAAGAATTATAAAAACACCTGTACAAATCTGATGTAAATATATTTATTTAATATACTAAACTTTTGTATTTATTAATCTAAACTACCGAAATATACACATGCATTTAATTTTCATTTAATTTCTTATTATCTTGTCGAATTAATTCTATTAATTTCAATCCAAATAATCTAACCGGTATCAAATTAATTTCTGATAGATAATTGTTGCAATTTTCTTATGTAAAAATATATACTGTTGTCATAAATTTACTTTATTTCTTTTATAAAATACAAGTCTAAGGCGTATTTATCAATTTTATCAATTATCACTCCCGTTTTGTGGACATGAACATGAACTGAAAAGAAAGTGATTTTTTATGTTGGCTATTCTGATTTGTACAAAGCAACGCGAGTTGTGTCAGTGGTGGATTATTGCGTTTTCGTGTAAAATTAATAAGATTACAATTAAAAAAATGTAAATTTACGGTTTATACTTCGATAAATATGTACGTGGTCACTTTTAATATATTTATATCATTTTTTTTATCTGTTTGCTAAAGAAGCTCCAATTTGATTCAATGTGTCAAAGTATAGGGCTTTAACGAGAACACAATAAATTGTCTTTACGGTTTCTATACCGAAGGCTGTCTCAATATCAATGAAATATTTGTCATTCTAATTGAATCTGTAGCTTATTTTGCGCAATTTATTTGTCCAATTAAAGTGCTGTTGCTAAACAGCAGCACATCTGGAAGTCATTACGCTCAGACGATCATTTCTTTCCGTTTTCACTAATTGGCGACAAAAATTATTGGTAGCGCTTAATTTAAGTGGAATTATAGCTATTCAATCTTAATCACATGTTTTATATATTTAAAATTTTTAAGTATAATTTGACGTATAGTGAACCCAATTTGGTATATTTATTGTATTTTTTAATTATTTTTTTATCAATTACGTTTATCTAGTGCAGTGATCTTGTGTTGTGATGTGTGCATTAAGTGATATTATCTTGTTGTATATTATTCCATTAGAGTGATAGATCATAAAATGGCTAAAAAGTCTGAGAACACTGGGGGCAAGCTGGTCACTATATCAGTTGTAGGATTATCTGGTAAGTTGATGAAGTTTGAAATATTTCTGAATATGTTTCATTTTATTATATGCAAATTCCTCAAAAAATAAAAATGAAATAAAATATATATAAAGAGATAAAGGAATATGACCATATACATGTATATATACATTTAAGTATGCAAATAACTGTTTTCCTATATTAACATAATACTAATTATAGATAATTCATTCATAAAAGTATAGTTGCTTTTGTAAGAAAAAAGTTACAGTTTATCATATTGAGTAAGTATTCTAAATGCAGAAAGATAACTCAGATTTCAAGGTTGGCATTATGTTGACTAATGATCAATACATTTCGTGATCTTTTTGTTTTGAATAAAAAATGTTGACAATAATTAGTATTTTTTTGAAAAATCATAAAACAAATGTATAATCTACTTGATAATATTGATAAACTTTTCTCTAATATGGCATATACACTATTCATGATATAGATCCAGATGCACTCCTGATACTAATCATAATCCTTAGACATGAAGGACTATATTAAACAAAGAGAAAACATTAAACCAAATCATTATATATTATTTATTAAATATATATAACACATATATAGATAAAAATGAAATATTCTAAATTGAAGTTCTGACTAAGAAATAAATTTATACAGGAGTGATGTTACCCCTATGAGTAATGTTTTTTATGTGTGGCCCTTAGCCCGGCACAAATTGTACATGTCTATTGTATTGTTATCACATCTTGTTTTGAACATCCTCTTACTATACGCTCTTTAAATCATTTACTTATCTATAAACAAAGAGATAAAGGTAGTTCTTAGTTACACAAATGTACATTATTTCAAATTTTATGAATTACTTATTTATTTTATAAGCAATAAGTATATTTTACATTGAATTTCTTTCACAAGTATATTACACATGCTGGTATGTTATGGGAAAAGGTTTATGTATACAACATGCCACATAAAAAATATGTTTATATTTTAATTCATAAAAATTGCAATTTATCATTAATTAATAAATAATTTTTGATATAACTATTTTTCAATATATATTACATTTTATTTCTATTCTAAAGTTTCAGTTTTTCAAAGTCATTATACTAAAATTATTTTATATTTTACACTTTGTAATATATTTTTGCTTGTATATTGATATGATTTTTATGCATAGCATCTTTGGCTGAACATTGTCTGTTACTCAGAAATTTTGCATATAGGCTATTTGGATAAAACTAAGAGAGGAATTACTGCAATTCTATGAAAAATAATTTTATGTCTTGCAGTAAAATCTATGAAAAATAGAGTTAAAAAGTAACATAGTTAGGGTCACAAAGTCCATGCAAACAAAATAGGGTGTTAAAACTTGTGTATAAATCTTAATTCAATTAAATTTTTCTAAAGCTGTGTAAGAGATTGCTCCACACTATATTTCTACATTTGACTTCATCAATGTTTAAGTGGTGCAGTGGCACTTAAAAGGTCACAGCATGAGTGACTCTCATAGAGGTTTATTCTAACCCTTCCAGCTAATGTTATGATTCTTTTTATTCTAACTTGTTTATATTATGGATATGTTCATATATATTTCATACAAATGTTTATATAAAGTAACTGGTATTTTCTCTTTTATTAAATCAAATTTTTAAAGTATGCTTCTTAACTATATAAGAGGTTTTAAGTTAGTTTTGATTTAAATTGTAAAATAAATAACTGGAACATATAAAAGTAGAGATACTTTAAAAAAATAGAATAATTTAATAATAAATGTATACATATGTTGTAGAAAGGAAACAGTTACTTGTTATATTTATTACTTTTTTAGTTAGTGAAGTATACAAAGGAATAATATTTTTCTGATTTCTATTAATGTAACAATTTCTCTATCAGTAAAAAAAAGGAATGTTATTTTTTTATTTAGTTTTATAATTGGAGTGCCATCTTTATTTGTTGATTGACCATTATGGCTTAGTTACTATGTTGTTTCAATCTATTTGAAATGATCTTTATCCAAAGCGATTTTTGCATGCACTTTAAAATTATTGAATGAACATAAACCACTGTCTTGAAAGACAGTGTTACTGACAAGGTCACTCATTTCCCTATTGGATTGTCTATCAAAGTGCTGCATAAATTTTCTCTACCATTGCTATTGTTTCTTTTTCATTTTCAAAACTTCTTTATTAATATAAATATAAGTTACAATACAATTGTTTACACGATAGGCATTGTTAAGATCTAATGTGACATTTGAGGCTAGTATCGCCTATGTACGCTAATAGGATACAGTTTAACAATTATTAGCTATTGTTTCTAAATGAGTGGAATGTGGAGAGTGTTATATATACACCAATCATATTTTTGAGCCTTCGTAGAAAAGCATTATGTTTAAAACTATAGATAAATTAGTTAAAAAAGGAAATTTAAAGGAACACTATTATTTAAAAAAAAACAATTAATTAATGCAACGAAATTATTATATTGTCATTGGATTCAGAAAAACAGTAAATACAACAGTGTGAATTCAAATTAAACAACTAGAAATGGTTAAAATAGCATACAAGATTTTCTTACACAGATTACTTACTTAACTTCGCTCTTTGTCCCTAGCGGGAGAGTCATACATAGATTAACAAACTAATAAATATATTGATAGATACAGAAGCTAAAAAAAACGTGCTAACAAATAAATGTATTATAAAATAGCCTTTTCTTGTTATTTCAGGTACTGAAAAAGAAAAAGGGCAGCTAGGTGTCGGCAAGTCTTGCCTTTGTAATCGTTTCGTCCGTACAGACGCTGACGATTACAATGTCGATCACATATCTGTGTTAAGTCAAGTAAGTATTTTCAGACATAAAGTAACTATACACTTAACAAGATAACTTTTATTCCAAAATATTATACTATGTATTGAAATATTCTACTAATATTCTAATATGAAAGTTTGTGAGGATGAATGGATGTTTGTTATTCTTTCACGCAAAAACTACTGAATTTAATATATATCAGAGTAACACATAGGCATTCATTAAATTTTTTTGTAATTTGTTGTATATTACATAGTATCTACACATGTAGGCCATCGTAGCGCAGAGGGACAACAACTGCTTGTAAACGCGATTGGTTGTGGGTTCGATCAAACTCGGGTGAATTTAAATTATCCTAACATCTCCGATCCCGCAAACCACTTAACACTCAATGTATCGAATTTTAATATATCGAATCGGTCTGAGAGCGACGAACGGAGTGTCTTTGCATTAGGTTCTCTCTGGCTATCCCGCAATACTGGATAAACCATGAAGCTGCTATCTACGTACTAGATATAGTTATAATAAGCAACATATGAAAAATTTTCATTCAGTCGACATGTACAATTGAGTTCTCAACTTTGACTAAGTAAACCAAACTTGCTAAGTTTGAATGTATTATAAGCTCTACAAATTGGCCTATTAGTGTATAAACAACTTTCTGTGGAACATTAATAAGCTGACTACATAACTGTCTGAACTAACATTGCGTATGTTCCTCTTAATAACTGCGTATCTACGGGCTATGATTTAGTAATTATGAAATTTGACAATTTTACTAGGGTTGTATCATAATTTTATTAGTTTTAAAGTGGTAATCATACATTTATAATAAGAAAAACGTTTATAAAGAGATGAATTAAAGGTAGCTTCTCTCGTCAATTTTTTCGTACGTTTTTTTTTAAATGTGTGGTTTATCAATTTTGCTATATTCCGAGCATTCCAATCGCCAAATCCTATCTCTTGATATTACGGTCATTTTGTTTATTGGAAAATTTGGTTGTATTTTTGGTATTAATTTTGATAATAGTATGGTTTTGATAAATGTCTATGGTTTAATATGTATTCATTCAGAATACGATAACTAGAGTAATGAGATATATTTCGTACTCGGTGTATAACACAATAGGAACACCAGTGTTGGTTTTGTACTTCTATTGAAATTTATACATAATTTGTAATAAATGTTTTTTTTAAATATTGAAAGATGTTTATATTGTATTTAACCAAATATGGCTGATAATTAAATATTTAGCAATTTATGGTGTATATTGATTGCTTATGTAAAAAGAAACTAGTTATTGTAATTTTCTGTTATTTACCCAATACAATACAAATATATGTATAATAAAATTTTTTGATGAATAAAAATTACTAGTGTATATATACCCATTGACGCGTTGACAACGCGTTGTGTTTAGCAATGTATATGTCACTATATAAACATGAATTTCAAGCCATGGTAGTGTGTGTAACATTTATTTTGTTAATTTAATATACTTTTTGTGCATTATTTAAAAAAAATGTTAGCATCTGCACTCCTTCTCTATATAAGCTAAAAGTGTGCCAAATTTCATGCTCCTCCGTCCGCGTAATTTTCGTAAAAAGGGTACAACGTTTTTGCTTCACGTATTTATATATAGATTAAATTTTCATTCATCAGTAATTTTAATATTTTATAATATGTATATATGTTCGATTTGCGTATGAAATTTGATGTCTCTTAAATTATTTCTTTGTTTAACAACTCAAAAGGTATACCCATATATAAATTACGGACGTAGTTACTTTTAATCATACTTTATACTGAATTCGGTTATATTCAGGAAAAAAAATGCCAAATATATATTTTTTGCAATTTTTTAATAAGGTTTTGCCACAACAATGATGTAGACTATTAAATGATAATTAAATCGCTTTTATTGTATAAGTATATATTTTTAGTCGGACTTCAGCGGGCGTGTAGTGAACAACGATCACTTTTTATACTGGGGAAGTGTTCAGAAAGAGCAAGATGAACAGGAGTACAGGTTCGAAGTGGTCGAGCAAACCGAGTTCGTGGATGATGCGTGCTTCCAACCGTTTAAAGGTTTGTTTAGTAATAATATATGTGTGTAAATATCAGGACAGGCGTGAATAACTTGATTAATCAAGAATACATAATTTCAGGGCACGTATTATTAAATCAAAGTTTTATTAATATTTTTACTTTTACCTTTGTTTTATTAATGAAAGTGTGTAATTTCGTTGATTTTAAGAAGTCATTTATTCGTTCTATATATGAAGCAAATTCCTTATGGCTATTAATATTTTGAATACTGTATACGCTTATCGATTTATGAACCTCTTCACGCCTGATAGCTTATTATCACTAACCGATATTTCATAATTATATATTATTGATTAATAAAAATAAGCTATCTGGAAGTTACCAAAAGTGTCAAAAATTCTGATCAAAGTGTTATTCATTATCAAAAAGTGGTGAACGAAGTGCTTTAATACTAATGATTTTAGCGAAGTTATAGCTTCTTGATATTTGCACCAAATATTGACTAACTTTCCAATATAATTTTAAAGCAGTGGGCAAAACGGAGACCTACGTGAAAAGATGTGTAGCAACGAAACTACAATCCGCTGAGAAACTCATGTATGTTTGTAAGAACCAGCTGGGTATTGAAAAGGAGTATGAGCAGAAGTTAATGCCGGACGGCAAGCTGAGTGTGGACGGGTTCCTCTGTGTGTACGATGTGAGCCTAGTGCCGGGACGTAGTTGGGAGAAACAGGTAAATGATTGACTGTTTTAGTAGTTTATAGATGGGATTTTGTTTTAATATTACATATGAATATACTATATTTATACTTTTTATTTATATATTTGTTAAACATTTTTAGATTATATATTTATTCTAATGATGTGATAAACGCGACAGATTGTGGGTTCGATTCCCACTCCAGGAAATGTAAAATTTGGTATTTTCATTTCTTGGGTTTGATAACAAGGCCAAACGCGGCGTTGAGTTCCGCCACTCAACACGCAATGCCTCAATTCGGCGGAAAGTGGGGAACGGAATTGTTTAAAGGGAATGGAGTGTCTTAACACTAGGTTCTCTGGTTCCCTCTGCCTACCCTGCTATATGCGGGATACAGCGTGAAGTTAAAAAAAAAATCTTAAAGTCAATTATTGTAAAGAATATAAATAACGATATATATAAATATTTTGAACGTAGTATTTAAATATTATATGGGCAATTTATACACCAGGATAACGCATAGGCTATGATTTATGGTTTTGTTTGATTTGGCCACGGTTAAGTATCTAGTATGAAATATTTTCTTTAATAAACTATATTATAATGAATTGATTAACGTACACTTTTGTTCTCAGAACGAAACACTAGCAGCAATACTCCAAAATATGCTCAAATTGAAGAAGCCAGTTGTACTAGTGACGTCCAAAAATGACGAGGCGTGCGAGCAAGGAGTGAGAGAAGCGGAGAGATTGGTCCAAAGGAAAGAGTTCAAAGGGTCCATTCCCATAGTAGAGACGTCAAGTCATGATAATGTTAATGTCGACCAGGCCTTCTTCCTTCTGGCCCAAATGGTGGACAAGTCCAAAGCTAGGATTAAGGTATGTTGTTATCTTACTGGTACTATGAATGTAACTGCTTGTGTGTATAGTTTGAGCGGCGTTATGTTCCGCCACTCAATACGCAATGCCTCGATTTCTGGCGTAAGGTGGAGAACGGAGTGTCTTGAAATTAGATTATCTCTAATTACCTTTGTTACTCTTTTATACAATCACAACTGATCAGACTTAAATGAACTTTATAGTAGTATAGCCTGTATATTGAAACTTAAATTCTACAGTTTATAAAATTTTTATATGTATTATTTACCTATAATATAACGATAAGTATGGTTATACTGACAGGACGGACATTTTTTGAAAATTTGTAGTAAAGAAAAATTCTTATGTATTACTTGTATGAAAACAATTCGTTGAAACAGTTTTACAAATTAAATTGACTAACGAAAGGAATTCTTTTTTAAGAATGTAAACGGAAAAATCATTAAATTAGAATATGTAATATATAATAACCAATGTATTCTCTACATTTCCAAATATTTTAAAAATAACCTTAACACTTAAAACAAATAATCGACCACAAGTTACTAAATCGATTTTTTATGACCTTTAAAAATGAAGTTCCGTATAAAAAGCGCCATTGTATGGTATTGTCGCAACTGGCAGTATTAGTACAAAGCCAACAAAGCGTATCGTCAAGATGTAACTAGGTAGGTATGCTAGGTCATTATCATCATATCGCGTTTCAGTAAACATCGTCTTCCTGTTTACTTTTATGATTCGTTTGATACTTACGTTTGACTTGTAAAATAGAAATTAGTGATTTTTTCGTTTTATAGATTTACATACTATTAATGTCCCCGTTGACGCGTTAATTACGCGTCCTAGCAATGTATGTATATGTCCCTTTATATAAACATGGATGTCAAACCATGGTAGTGTGTGTAACATTTATTTTATTAATTTTATATATATTATTTTAAAATGATACTATCATTCTGCACTCCTTCGCTATATAAACTATAAGTGTACCAAGTTTCATGCTCCTCCGTCATTTTCGTAAAAGGGGTCCAAAGGTTTTGCTGCACATATTATACATTGTTTAGAAAACGTATAAAAAAATTTATGTAGTGGGATTTGAACCCGCACCTCTTGGAAACCGTGCTGCGCTGTTTTCATATGTTTTCTAAAAATATTTGTTTTTTGATCCTAAGTGTGTGATTAACTTCACGCTGTATCCCGCATATAGCGGGGTAGGCAGAGGGAACCTGAGAACCTTGTGTTAAGACACTCCGTTCTCTTTCAACAATTCCGTTCCCCACTTTCCGCCAAATTGAGGTATTACGTGTTGATTGGCGGAACTGAACGCCGCGCTTTGCCTTGTTACCAAACCCAAGAAATGAAAATACTAACATTTCTTGGAGTGGGAATCGAACCCACAACCTGTCGCGTTTACAGTCGCACGCTTGTGCCTCTGCGCCACGACAGGCGGTGAGATTAACACTTTAAATATATTAAATACGTCTATATATCTTGTTGCTTCTTTACGCTGTTTTCAGTGATTATTATTGCGTGTTGCATATTGTAAACTAACATAGCTCTATGTTAAACCAAACCGAGAAACATCTGTTATCAATATAAACATTCTTTTAAGTTTCAATTGCGGTTCAATAGCTTAGTATAATTATTTAAATATTTAATAATATAGTTTTGGTAAATCTTGGAATTGTATGCATTTGTCGGTAAAAAGAAATATTTAGTTATATACCACGCTCGCTAGTCGACAATACCTCACGTCGAGCACCTGGGGGAGGAAAGTCACGCGATTTGTAATGCTTAGTTTTTGCGGCGAGTTAGACACGTTTTTTGGGAGACTAAATTGTTAAGTCATTTAAAATTAACATTATACGAAATATAGTGATTGAAACTGATGTAAATATTTGACTGTTTAAATTAACTTAACTAGTGTCCCCGTAAACGCGTTAATAACGCATTGCGTAGTGACGTATATGTCACTTTATATAAACATGGATATCAAATCATGGTAGTGTGTGTAATATTTATTTTATAAATTTAATGTACTTTTATGCTTTATTTTTAGAAAATATAATCATTGTGCAATCCTTCGCTATATAAACTATAAGTGTGCCGAGTTTCATGCTCCTCCCACCGCGTATTTTTCGTAAAAGGGATCCAAAGTTTTTCCTTCACGTATTTATATATAGATAATTCCATAACTATTAAGGTATATTATTTTCCAAAGTAGCGGACTGAGGTAATTTTTGACTATAAACGCAATGGTTATGATTTCGATATCCACTCGAAAGAATAATTAAATTTTAATTTACCCGTCCTGGTAAGATAGAGCACGGTATTGAGCTTCATCACTCAACACGCAATATTCCGGTCTGGGGCGGGTAGTAGAGAACAGAATGTCTTAACACTAGGACCTCTCTAGACTTTTGAGCGGGAAAATGCGTAAATGTATAAAAATAAACGACTAATTATATGGTATATGATTAAGACTACTAGTGTAAATATTACTTCAACTGGGATTTGAACCTATAGCAATAAAACATGCATTCCTATACTTTGGAAGACGTGACTTTATAAGGTATTATCAACACTCGTTTTGCCAGTACACATTACGTATATAGGCATTCATCGCTATAAAAATAACGTGACATCCTCTTGATCCAATTAATTTAATCCTAGTTCTAGATAGTTTACTTTAACTGGTTAACGATAGTGCAAAAAGTTCCTTTCAATTAAGAATACACTAAAAATAAATAAATGTGATGACAAATATTTATATTTTCTTCTATATTTTATAGACATGTACTTTCCGCCGAATTGACGGAGTCCTTAGTGGCGGAACTCAACGCCGCGCTTTTGCCTTGACACCAAACCCATGAAATGAAAGACTAAACTTTTACATTTCCTGGAGTGGGAATCCAACCCACATCCTGTCGCTTTTACAGTCGCACGCTTGTGCCTCTGCGTTACGATAGGCGATGAAAAATTACACATTTGCTATTGAAAAGAATTTGTTTTTTCTTAAGTAGCTCCCGTATTTTTAATAATTTGAACGTAGGTAGATTCTTAATAAAAGAATAAGTGGATATTATTAAGTTGTCTGGAGCTTCATTAAAATAAATATGTTGTATACCTTTAGAGAGCCCTTAAACAAGTTAATCATTTGATTTGTTTTCGAATATACTCAGTTAAATACCAATTATAATGTTATAATTTTATATTAAAGAATAAATTACATACATAACTTCACGATGTATCCCGCATATAGCAGGGAAGGCAGAGGGAACCTAGAACCCGAATTGAGGCATCTCCATTCTCTTTCAACAATTCCGTTCCCCACTTTTCGCCGAATAGAGGCATTGCGTGTTGAGTGGCGGAACTCAACGCCGCGCTTTGCCTTGTTTAGAGAATATATTAGTATACCTAATTTATATTATTTAATGTATAAACGATTTATTAGAATAATATAAGTTATTAATTAAATAGAGGCCATCTTGGCGCAAGATGACGGCATCTGATTCTAAAAGCGATTGGTTGTGGTGTGGGTTCTATTCCAGGCGAACGGAGTGTCTTGACACTATGTTTTCTCTGACTACCTTGAAATGAACGGTATAGGTAAAGATACTTTTTATTTTATAAGTAATTGGATCTTTTACTTGATAAAATAGTTATATCTGTTACATAATCTTGTAGTTCGTTAGCGATTTAATTGTTTATCATTAAATATCTCCGGTATGTTGGGAAGGCAATGTGCACCAAGGGTTTGGTCTTTTTTTGTCCGTTTATCCCAAAAATCCATCCGTCTTTACCATAAGGGTATATAAGGCCTGTGCTCAGAGCTCCTGGCCTTAAGAGCCCCCAGCGTAGCTTATAAATAACTACTACCAGACCCAAACTCACGTATGTCTAAGGGTTCCCGACATGTCCAAAGAAAGCACTATACATACATTTTAAATGAGAATAACACATATACACATTTAATAAATAACATATATTTGTCATAAGGTGGCTAATTATGCGGAAGCGTTGCGAATAAGAAGAGAGACTCTAGATTTCGTGACTGAAGCTTTCACGCAGCTCATCAGAATACACGTCCAGGATCACAAGTAAAACACTTTATTTTTATTTATGTTATATAAAAGTATTTTCTTAAGTAATTGATATAAGGCATGTCTTGCATTTATCACAGAAGGAAAAAAAATTAAATGTTTGTTTTTAGAATTAAATTTTGAATTGATAGCTTTAACATCTTTAATTATATCTATAATTTATAAATTATGTTCTATTAGTATAAAACTATCAATAAGTCATTAAAGATTGTTAAAGTTATTTATTTGTTTATTAAAAGTATATTTTTTGGGTATTATATTAATTTGTTTTTATATTTTACAGAGAAATGTGGTCAGCAGTTAGTAAGCGATTGTGTCATCATCCTGAATGGATCAAATTCGTCCAGCAGTTCGGAAATGATGGGACTCAGGTGTGTATTACAAATATAATTTATAGATTTTTTAAATTCTAATGTTACTAAAAATAGAGGTCATTGTAGAGCAGTGCATCAGCATTTGACTGTAAACATGATGGTTCTAGGTTCGATACTTATTAGGGAATGATCATATTTAAATAATTTTCATATTCTGGCTTTGGTGAAATAAAATATACAACAAATTTTTGTAATAATGCTTTGGAACTGACATTTTCTGAAAAACTACCAACCAACAAATGTTTCAACGTTTTTCTTCTTTTATTATTTTTATTTACAAGTTCTTTGTTCTTTTTATTTACAAGTTTTAATTTATGTTAAACAGGTTGTATTCCGGCGTCATATAAAAAGATTGAAAGAGGAGCGGTCGGCCAAGAAACTCCGCAAGCAACTGGCCAAACTGCCGCAAGTACTGGCGAGGATGCAACTGCCCACTGACGATTTACAAGAGAAGTATGTTATTTGGATAACTAACATGATAAAAATGGAATTTATAAACGTTTTTAATTCGTATTATAATAATATAAATTTTATACGTTTTTTTCATCATATGTATTTAAGTAAAATATGTGAAATTGCATATTCAGCCGTATATGCGTACACGCCCAAAAAATGTGGCGCTGTTCACAAAATGACGGATAAAAGCTTTTTACCATTGAGTTATAAGAGCACTGCTTCAGTTTACAAGGTAGGCGTAAGAATGCCCACCCCTTAATACACATCCATACTTATGAGAAGAATTTTATACTCTGAATCGTATCTCCGCAGGGAATAACGAGAAGAAAGTATAAGTAGGTCTACATGTCGGTCTGAAATCCTAGGTACCGTTCTAATTTTACAGTTTAGCCTCAAGTTCTAGTCAATGCTCTAAGCTTCTCTCTTTATAGTACGATGGGAATAGCATGTGGTATTCTATGGAAAACATTGTTTTATTCTAAAGATAAAAGAGGAAAAAAAGGATAATAAGATTTTTAACTTGACGCTGTATCCCGCATATAGCAGGGTAGGCAGAGGGAACCAGAGAACATAACATGTTATTGTGTGTGTCGCAGTGACTGGTGCTCGGTGGTGGTGCAGCTGCGCGCGCACCGCGACTTCGGCGTGTACTTCAGTGCGCGCGCGCCCTCCCCGCCCTCGCCCTCCGCCTCCGACCCCGACAGCCCGCGCCCCGACAGGCACGACGACGCCACGCTGCGCGTCGGCGACCGCGCCAGATACCAGGTCACCTTATATTATATTTATACTGCGACACACTTGTATACTATTGTAGTTATTATCGCTACAATATGTATCAAAGTTTAAAATGAATTAATATATTATTATTATTATATAATTATATATATAAAAGTCAGCTAAATATAGTGTCGAAACACTCCGTTCACCGCACGTCGTCTGAATTTGAGACATTACGTGATAAGTTGCGGAATTCAACGTCTTACTTTGTTTTACCAGAGCGGAGAAATGATAGTTATTCAAACATAAACAATTCTCAGTGTTAGAAAACATTAAAAAAGAATGAGCCCTAATGGAATGTGTGGCACATGTGAAACATCATAATCGTACAAGTAATAAACATAAAAGACGGTATTACTATACGAAATACTTATAGAGTAATGAAAAGAAAAATAAAAATAAAATAGTAAATAAAGATTTTTTTTTTTTAAAGTAAAATAGTGATAAATAATCATAATCAGTAATTATGTGTCTAAACAATCGTAAGGGAGTAGTATAATTGGTTAAGCATGGCGACGCGTCGCCACGTCAACGATCCGGTTTATACCTGCGCCAATTGATGTTTCGCATCAAAACTTTAAAGCTGTATTTACGTCGTTCATAAATTCAATATAAATTAAATATTTTTACTCTATAAATTATATAAGTAAAAAATGTATTTATTCAATGTTTACAGACACTGGGTCAGTCACAGAAGATACCGTATGAAATTCTAGAGACCAACGAAGCGGCAGCTATATTTAAGACTTATCTCCATGAAGCACAAGAAAAACAACGAAATTACGAGTAAGTACTAATATATTATAATTACAATATTACAACTGTATAAATTTCTTTTTATTTTTACAATTAAACAATTAATTTAACAAGAATGTGAAAGAATCTCTCTTTCATAACATTATTTATGTCTGTTTATCATTCAAACAATTTATATAAGAAAATTTTTCCCATTTACGACCTATTTTTTGCTATTCGATATTTTTAATTTGCACATGTGTCCGGATCCGTATCAGATAATAATATCCTAATTACTATCCAGATGGTGTCAACAATTTAAACGCCTGCTAGAAGAGACAGGTTACGTGACACCCGGTAAGCAGCTCTCAGAAGTGAGGGTCCTCCTCATGGGCCGCGAGTGCTATGAGGCGCTCACGGAGGAACAACAGCAAAGAGTGTATGATGAACATCAGAGGGAAATACAGAGACGTGCTAAGCATAATTTGCAGGTGAATTTTTTTCTTCATGTATATAATATATGAGGGTATTGTAGTGTTCAATATGTATGCTTGAAAAATTATGATAAAAATTATGTCCTTAGTTAACCGTGTATTTAGATGAATTTAAATTAGATACAATAATTGGAAACTAATACTATACTTAATAAAGCATTTCGTAGTGACATATATGTCACTTTGGATCATACATGGATGTCAAACCATGTAACTGTGTGTAACATTTATTTTATTAGTTTAATATATTTTTTATGCATTATTTAAAAAAAAAATATTAGCATTCTGCACTCCTTCTCTATATAAACTATAAGTGTACCAAGTTTCAGTCAGGATCAGTCAAAGGGATTCAAAGATTTTGCTTCACGTGTTTATACATAGATAATAAAATTGCTAGTATTGAGTACGATACGAAACAAGTTGCACCCCCCAAATTTGTATACTATAAAACGAAGAATTTCATTTTTATGTTCCTGTAACAATTTCGAGAAATCCATTCATAGCGCCTCCTTACATCCCCCAAGCAACCTATATAGTAAATAAAATAATAGTAAATAGTATAGAGAATGGAGTGTCTTAACACTAGGTTCCCACTGGCTACCCTGCTATATGTGGGACACAGCGTGAAGCAAAAAAAAAAATTAGTATCTCTTTACGCACAGTAGTTTCATCTGGGCGTTGTCTCTCAGTCACTCTGGAATTAAGTAACGCTGGAGTTTTATATTTTATTAATACTGGTCTCTTTTCTTTTAATAATATTATTTAATTATATGTTTTTTAGGAGTTATTATTGGAACACGCGGATCTGTTTTATCATTTCAAGAGGATATCACCCACCGGAACTATCACTCAAGAGGATATCAAGGAGATTACTGATGTGTTGCAAGATGATTTTAGGTAAGGAAGAAATTTATTTTTTATTTAATATGTCACTTATCTATGAGTTAACCATGAAGCCATCGTGGTGCAGTGGTCTCATTGCGCCATGCGATGGCTTTTAGCGTCTGACTATAAACGCGCTTGGTTGTGGGTTCTATTTACGTTCGGGGAATAATCGTAATTAATCGTTGAGTTTCGCCACTTAAGGGGTGATTTTCCTTTAGGCGGATGTGAACATGTGATGTCATGTGTGAACATATGACGTCATGTGTGAACATACGGTTTCATGTGTGAACATATGATGTCAAGTCATATGATTTCATGTGTGAACATATCATATGAACAAGTCATATGATTTCGTGTGTGAACATATGACGTCATGTATGAACATACGATTTCATGTGTTAACATACGATATCATGTGTGAACATACGACGTTATGTGTGAACATATGAAGACATGTGTGATCATACGATTTCAAGTGTGAACATATGACTTCATGTGTAAACGTAGGATATCATATGTGAACGTATGATTTCATGTGTGCACGTAATGAATTGAAAACACTTGAATAAAAAAATATAATTTCGTTGTTTTTATCAACAGATACAAAATGCTGGATCGTATGGAGCAAGACAGAAAATTGATGCTATTCCAGCATTTGGGTTTTGTGCACTGTCCGATGCGCGAGCACTGTCCCGCCGGCGCCAACTGCTTAGATGCTACTCTACCTGTCATACTTAATACTAGAGTTGGGTATGTATGAAATAGTTGTTTATTGTTAGTTTTTTGTTATTGGTAATTTGAAACTATGTAACGAAAATGCGACACTAAAAAGAGACTAACACAAACGTCTGAAAGAGGGATATATTATAATGTGCAGGTATTGTTTGCTGTTATCAAAATTAATAAATAAAAAAGTAAAATAGAATAAAATAAAATAATTTTAATGCCACATAGTTTTATCTTTAAAATATTTGTTTTGGAAAATAATTGGTCCATTTAACTTATTGATATATTTAAAGTATACATTCTCAATCCTTATCTCTTTTATTATTTATCAATATTTTTAATAGTACTACACCTAGTCTGTTCAGGAATCATTGGATATCTCCGCACAGGGATCCTAGTGAGATATCCAAGGACTCACCTGACATACCAGCAGTTTTCTTGCTAATTTAAATGTATTTACTTTTGGAATGTCAAGATGTACTGTAAATAAATGTAATAAATAAATAAATAAACATCTTGTTATTAAGATGAAGAAAAAAATTGTAACAAAACTCATATAAATTTATATAAAATCATAATTTGTTTAAATGTAGTATTTAAATAGTTATAATATGTCACAGGTCGCTGACATCATCCAGTGAGTCTCAGTGCCAGGCGGGTCCTCCAGCAGCGCCGTGGGCACTCACTACGGATTCATCACAGATAAATCTTATTATACTTGGGGTATGTTTATTTAATTATCAAAACACATTAATAATTAGTAATATAAGTATAGTTTTTCGTTATTGAATATTTATTTTATTTATATCTCTAATTAACACCGAAATGAAAGATGGTCTTTGTCACGCAGAAGGATTTTAAAAAATAATATTACAAAAATTAGCAGCTGCTGATTTTTTTTTTAATTTCCAAAGTTATAATAGACACGAAATCTATGAGAATAATTTAATTATTACTAATCTAGTTATATATTTATTTACTTTGCCTCTAATATACGCCAAAATGACTGATAACTATTAATGGCCAAACTCACCGACAAATGGCTTGTCGGAACATTTTTAATATTTTTAAAGTATTAATCACGCACTAAGCCATACGTTCATACATAAGCATATAGCTTAGCGGTCGGAGCGCTTGGACGGTTTCGAAGAGGCGGGGGTTCGAGTCCCGCTACCTTAAATTTTTAATACGTTTTCTAAAATTAAGCCATAATATATTATATATCGGTAAGGCACAGTTTCTCAACCATTTTGTCCACCAGGTGGAAGGCGTGGCCGGTGAATTCGGTAAGCGTCTCACAGCCGGTTGTGACAGTGAGCGTCGCATCACAGTGGGCGGTACGGCGTGGCGCGTCGAGCAAAGGTTGAGGACGGATGACTTCGCTGCTGACCCGCCGAGGGATTTCGCACCTAATGGTTTGTTTGTTACTTATATATGTATTTATTGTTCATGGAAACCTAAAGCGACGAGTTTTTTGTTGTGGACTTTGTCTTATTTAAGTTTTTATTTGTTTAATATATTTTTTGAAATTAATTCAATTAAAAAAAAACTTGTAATTGTAAGTGTGCAAATTAAAATGGCAGCTTAGGAAATAAACAACAAAAATTGTAGTGACCTAGATGGTAGTGATATTTTTATACCATTTCACACAATGTATTCAAGTTTATATAGTAACTATACAATACTTTTCAGGTTACTTCTGTGTGTATCAAGATCAAGAATCCTTCGAATATATACGGGGTTGTGCTGAGAAAACGCTGTTGTCTAGTCTAGAACAAGAGGATAAGCTCCCTTTTCAGGTATTCATTTGTTATAATTGTTTAATAATGTTAACTGATTTAACTTAATTCTTGTTAAATATAAAATCAAATAAAAAACTATAAAATGGATTAAATATTATATAATACTACTTACAATTAAAATTTGGGGCATTATTATTCTAGGGTCTACCTCTAGTAGTAATGTTTGTCCAAGATGAGGGTATGGATAAGAAGGAGCTGGCTCGACTTCAAGAGGAAGGACAAAATCTTGCTGATAAGTAAGTATAATAATTTGTTTGTTTTTAAAAAATATCTTTTGCAAAGAAAACAGAATAGTTCAGTTTAGGTATAACTTTAGACAGCCTTAATTTTATGCTGAATCACTTAGAATGCAATGCTATGTATGAGAAGAACTACATATTCATCTCTACCTTAACTTTTAAGGGAATATTTTAGGTAAATAATTATAGATGTTTTTGAAGAAAAATAATATTTCGTCTTCTATTTTCTATATAGTTTCTTTTATTTAGTCATGGTCTTTCCCGCTTACCAAGCTTATAAAGAACATAGTGTAAAAACGCTCTGTACTCCATTTTCTGCTTGAAATAAAGACACATTATTTATTATGTGTTGCATATTGGAAATAAAAATAATTTAAATATGATTCATTTTACGAGTGGGTATCAAACCCAAAACAAAACCTTTTACAATAAGACTGTTCCACTCAGCTATAATGACTTAATTTTTGATAATAATTACAACTCTTTTTTCAGTCTACACTGTTCATACATGGAGGCATCAGTGAACGAGCTCGGTACGGAAGCATTAACGGCGGACGCCATACAGGAACTGATACGTGCTAACAGAGAGAAGGCCAGCTACGCACATCTCTATAAAGATCTTATTGTGTGCTTTGATGCTGATATACGGTGGGTTATTGGTTTTTTTTTTGTATATTTTTCTATGTTAAATTAATTTTGCTTATATGTATATGTTGTGGAAGATCGAAATTGGTGTACAATTTATAGAAAGTGTATGCAATACCGAGCTCATTTAGGAAATACATGAAGAATGAAATTAATTAATAAAATATATTTTCGACAATAGCTTTCCTGACTCCCGTAATCATCAAAATTATTTTTTGCCCAAAGGTAGATTAACTAATGTATCCAACCAAACATTTTAGCATAAGTTAGCTCGGACTGCTGTAAACGCGATGTGAATGGAAGCCCAAAACCTACGTATGTAGTAGGTAATTCTTGTATTTAAAAAATATCAATTTTTCCAGCCGGCATAAATAAAAAGCGGTGTTTAGTTCCCGCTTCATTAGATCTCAAACAGTATATATATAAAACTGTCTGTAATTGATATATAAACATTTTATTTCTAACTTTTCAACTAAGAATGAGGAATAAAAAATATTATATTTGTTTCACAGTATAATGGTGTGCATGTTCTGCGACGACCCGTACTCGCCCGAGCGCGTGCTGTCCCCGCTGCTGCTGCACCGCGCCTGCTTCCTCACCGGGGACCGCTCTATACTCATTGAGACCTTCTTAGGAGATTCCAAGCGAAAAGTTGAAGTTAGTATATTTATAACATATGTGAATAAGTGGACATGTTTATTTTTAAGTTTAAGTTGGTCTGTGAATTCCGTTTTTATGTTTATATGAATGATACATGACTTGATAATGTTTGAAGCAGAACTTTGTATTATATTATATGTTATTTACCTTCTTTAGTTCTCTTTTAAAATTGATATTGATTGCATTTTTGCCAATAGTATCGTATTTTTACAAACTCTCAGTGTATGTGCACAAACTGGTTGACTTATATTGCATACTCAGTGTAATGAAGTTGAAGTTAAAGAACCAAAGATGCACGATTACCAATGTAAATATACTCAGAATTCATAAAGACGTACTAGTACTAGTGCCAATATATATGTATCTCACAATTCCGTCCAGTTGTCCGGTACAACTATGGAAATTATTATAGGAACGCTTGCTATTTGATGTTACAAATATTTTAATAACTATCATTGGTTCCAGGTAATAATATCAAGTTTCCATGGCGCTAGTCAGTTTAGAGAAGAGCTTATACATGGTTTCATTCTCATATATTCAGCCAAACGGAAAGCGAGTTTGGCTACACTGAAGTAAGTATTTCAATATTATAGTTCATTTTAAATATTGATTCGTCTATTAAAATATAAATCATACAATTAAACTCAAATAATGGATTTAAGTATCGAATTAAGTAATAGATTTGTATTAAGCTTAGATATAAACATATCAGAGTTACCAACTTCTTTTTATTGAGACTTTCCGAACTATAGATTTTAAAAATTCTTAATTATTTTAATATAATTATTTATTTAATTGTATTTATTGAAAAAAAAAAATGTTCTACGCCTTCCTTATTATCTCGCTACACCCCCCCCCCCCGGTTGTAAGCTCTTGGGTTATATGATGGTGATTTTAATGTAGATGTTGATAAAAGTGTCTCTTAACCATATTTTTCAAATTATATAAAACGTTTTAATATATCGTTATTCCTTTCATTAGAAACAAAAGAGATATCTTATTTAGTTTTCTAGTTTCATACTCAATAAAGAAATATTAAGCCATTAATTTAAGCTTAAAAATTAAATTAATTACTACTATATTTAATTACTAACTCATTTATACCTTTCCAGTGCATTCTCAATGAACATTCCCAACCTGCCCATACAAATGGTAGCAGTTTCTGACGGTGGGGGTTCAGCAGCTAACGCATTCTTTGGTACGGATGTGGGACATGCACTTATCACTGAAGGGAATGCGACTGCTGATAGACTTGGAGCTCATTTTACTACTTATACTTGTAGTGCTGAGAATAAATGTGAGTGGTTTTTTTTGGGTTTTACTGTGTATGATTTATTTATAAAACACATTGTATTTAACACTATTGTATTAGGCATAAATAGGTTTTTTTTGGGCATAATTAGTTTACTTGCAAACAATTTTTTTTCCATATGAATAGGCATTAAGACATTTTTATATATATTACTAGCAACCCGCCCCAGCATCGCACGGGTGGACGTTTATTTTTTAAGCTCTCCGAAAAAAAAAAATGTTTTTTATAAGTGCATTAATTCAGTTAAATTTACTCGATTTGGCCGCGTCCTCTGCGTAGAGAGCAACCTGCTTCATAGATGTGCACTCCCCTCCCCTGCGGTTTCGCCGTGCGACACATATCGGCCGGCGGCCATCATTCATTTTAATACCAATTACAATTTTAAATTCGTAATATCTTTTGAATGGATTGTCCGATTGAAATAAAATAAAAAGTAATTTATAGCTATTGAAACAATCTTGCTCAATAAATAGTTTATTTGGATGAGGATTAATATTTGACGATAATATGATCAATAAACATAGGCTAATAATTTTAATTACTTTTATTCTGTAGAAAAGTGGTTATAATGGCTAAAATATAAATATTTGGCTTATACTATCGCGGACTTTTTTGTAGGCATTATTGAGTTCTACAACTTTTCTATAGAAGTCAACCATACATCTCTAACCACTTAGGCAGCGTTCGCGACAATCATTAACGTACGGCAGTTTTTTCGTCGACTTATTCCATAATTTTCACTACCACGAAAAATCATATCTATTTTCCGGGATAAAATATAGCCTATACGGATTCGGAAGAATCCCTCTAAGTAATGGTAAAAGAAATTTTGAAATCGGTCCAGTAGTTTTTGAGCCTATTCAATACAAACATACAAAAATACATACAAAAATACAAAGGTTTCCTCTTTATAATATTAGTATAGATTTATGAGTGAAACAAGGGCTAAATATAAAAAAAATAAGTGAATCGATTTTATGTGAAATATCGCATAAAAATAGAGTTTATAGATAAAATTGAAACCTAAAAAATTACTTTAAAATGTATGCATTTTCAATTTATTCATTATTACTTTTAATTTAATTATAACACAAAGTTTCTTAAACCTAGTTCTTATGTTTTCTACCATACCACGCATAAAACAAAATTATAATTAATTGCCATTGCTACATTGTTTAATTGTTAAAAGTATTCATTTACATACAAATGTTTAATTGTCACCAACAGCGGCGTTCTACACGCCATTCTTCAAAGAGGTGTGGGAGCGCAAAGGCGAGATCGAGCGCGCTTTCCGCTTAGAAGCGCCCCCACGACACAACCCGCTCAACCCCCACAACCCCCTCAACCCCTTGAACCCACACAACTTGCCTGACGTGGCGGCCGCCAGACCTGCTCCTCCGCCACGTCTGCATTCATACCATTTGGATCATAAGTGAGTATTAGTTTTTAATTATATTTAAGATTTAGGGTAATCAATAGTGATTAAATATTAAAAAAAAAGGTTTGGATCAAGTATTTGTAGTTTCATATTATTATTTATTAACTAACGTAATATATTGAAATTTTGTGCAAAAAATTATAACTTGATTCTATTAATATTATTAATATGAAAGTTTTTAAGGATGGAAGAGTGTTTCTTGCTCTTTTATGTGAGAACTATGGATTAGATTTATATAAAACTTTACAATAAAATGTCTTATACCTTTTAATGACACATAAGTTACAATCAATAAAGATTTTATGTACTTGAACCATACCAATAAATATCTAATTTTATATATTCTCTTGTATATTATAAACTAATTATTTATTTATTGTTTAGAATGGAGCATAAGCTTACCAACTCGCTAGATCTTCTCATTGGGCCGGACTCGCGCGCTGACATCGACTCGGAGTACAGTGATACTATGAATAACTCCAAAAATAGGAGTTTCTTAAAAGGTACATTTTGTTAAATTATCCAATAAAGGATTATCTAAATAGATTTTGAAGAATAACAATATTAATAATAAGTATAAAATGTCAATACACTTCCTTCTGTAAGTACTGCCCGTAATTTGGATATGTGTATTGAGTGTAGGAGCTCAACGCCTTCGCTTATGTCTCAATAAATGTAAACAATTTGA
Organism: Philaethria dido; assembly: GCA_033558755.1. Lineage (NCBI taxonomy): Eukaryota > Metazoa > Arthropoda > Insecta > Lepidoptera > Nymphalidae > Philaethria > Philaethria dido. The sequence goes on from JAKGSA010000648.1 coordinate 150,598, forward strand.
ATAAACGCTGCCGCACTGACCCAAAATAGTTTCAATAAACAGGCAATATTATATTTTATTAATAAAAAAGAAGAAACTCCTTATCCAATCTATGGATTCACCGTGCGGGTACTGGGCCCGTCGCGTTGCAGAGAAAGGAGTTTGGAGAGTGCCTGGGACTTACGACACAACGTGTAGGTTTAAGGGGCCCCTTTAAAATGCGCATTAACGTTCACCTCAACTTTCCGCACTCCTCTCTCTACCTAACCAAATTAGTTAATTATGGTCGTCGTACACAACTGGAAATTAAAAAAATATTATATATTTAATGACAGTATTGAAATAACAATTTTAAAACCTATACGTATGTTAACATATCAATGTTTTTGTATATTTGTTAGGTTTTAGCGTTTACCCACCCCCGAGCACGCCCCCGGAACCCGCACCACCCGACCACAGGATGCATGCAGACTTGTCACGTAAGTGCATTTTTCTAATCATAATTTTGTAACAAACAAATTGTTATATAGTAATAAAAATACCCATACATACGATATTTAGTAATGTTATAAGAAAAAATAATATTTTAAAGAATATTATGATTCTGATATACATATGTCTTATTTTGACTAAACTACATTTTTTTTTATTGTAGCCTATGTATCTTTCTTATACATCAGTTACTGTAGTTTCATTAAAATCCGTTCAGTATGTATTGTGTGAGAAACAGATGTAAAGGATGTAAACTATGTTTTTGTAAACTTAACACTATAAGCTACAGTTAGAGATTTTTAGGAATAAGAAACTGTAACATACCGACATTTCGCTATATTTATAATAAATTAGAACTAATAAGTCATATGTGAAATTATAATTCGGCGAAAAGTAGGGAACAGAATTGTTGTAAGAGAATGGAGTGTCTTAACACTAGATTCTCAGGTTCTCTCTGCCTACCCTGCTATATGCAGGATACAACGTGAAGTTAAAAAAAAAGAAGATTATAATATAATAATAATGAAATAACAATATACAATAAGGCTTAGCAAATAAAAAAAATAATTTGTAACGCAGCGGATCTGAACTGCTCGGAGGACTCGCTCAGCACGCACGAGTCAGGTGACTGCATGCGTTACTTACGTATGACACTGTGTAGATATATACAGATATATACAGATATTTTGTTATGTAGTTATGTATACATATAGATATTTGTCAGTTTGTCCGTCCGAATGCATTGTTTTGTTTATTTTTTTTTATTATTTGTAATGTTTATATCATATTTTGTCAACTACCCACATATCATAATTAGGACCCTCCTAATTACGTGTTGTATGTGTGTTAAATGATTAAATACTAGAATTTATATTTGAGGCTCTTTGCAGTAGAATTCGCCTCCAAGCCAATACTTTATTTGACGATTCAAAAGTGCTCACAAAAATCTATTTGAGTTAAAAAAATATATATTTCAATTTTGATTGGCAAAATTTTATTTAAATGCTAGTTTATGACAATTGTGCTCATAATACAGTTATTCAAATGCTATTGATTATATTAAAAATATTTTTAGGACTTTATATCTCTTTTGAACAGATTAGTATGAAATTTGTCATACTCAAAATTATAATATTGAATTAGAAATGTACTGTGGAATAAAAATAAATATTATAATTTAAGTTATTGATAATTTATATTTGTCATACACTTTATAGTAAGCAAAAAATATGTGGGTAGTTGTATTTTAAAAAATTTTGCATGATTAATTTTATTTGTAGATTAGTTTGGGGGCTAATGTGGTGTTAATGTTTTGTAATGTAAAGTAAATTTGATATACCCTAAAAAATATAATAACTATACTTTTCAGGTAAATAGACAGTGAATGTTAGCTTATTATTAAAGTTTGTTTCAATCATAATTAGTTTTTTTGGTATTTAAAAATTGGTAATAAATGGAAATATGATTTTTTTTATGTGCTGTAATTTTGGTAAAGTTTCGTGGTATTTTTTGTGTTTTTTATAGCAGTAATACCATATATGCTCCATTACTAATTATAGGATTATTAGATTTTTTACACTTTACTTAGTTAATATATATTTTTTATTTCTAGATTTTCCATTTCAATATACACCTTATAATGTTATTAAAAGTAAACAAATCAAGCATGACATTATTATTTTATACCAGGGCTTCTTAAACTATGGGTCGCGACCCCAAACGGGGTCGCGTAGCAAAATTGTGGGTTCGAGAGATTTTAATGTCAAATATTTATTTATACCATTTTGGCCAATTACCAATCTGTACGGGGTCGTCAAGAAACTCGCAATCACAAATGGGGTCGTGAATGACAAAAGTTTAAGAAGCCCTGTTTTATACCATAGAATTAGTTTTTAGTTTATGAAACTATTATGGATTTTGTATGTTTTATTCATATTTTTCAATATATAATATAATTTAAAACATATAGACGGTGGTGGGTTATGGCAGCCGGCGGGCTACGGTCAGAGAGCGTTCACAACAGGGCGGGCGAGGGCGCCGCCCCCACATCACCAGAGGTTGAGACATTCGCAAACTCTTAAGGTTATTATATTATATGTTTTTTGGCTTGCAGTTTTGCCCGTCTTTTTAAAGTTTGTTCACGCTCTTTACATTGAGATATCCTTTCTTGATGCTTACTATATATCACTCGAGAAATTTGTGTCGAAAGTTTCTAGCGAAAGCATCAGGGAATATGAACTTTTATACATAATCTGACCCTTCTTTTTACATATTAGGGGGTTTCTCCAAAAAATCCTTTATTAATGCTCCCTTATACTCACTAAGAAGTTGTCGACTGATATGCTTCGTCAATTAAATGATTTCTTCGCAAAGTCGAACGGTATAACGAAAAACTGTTTTAAGTGTGTTTCTTTGAGTTTATTTTTTAAATTATAATTTTTTTACTGTACAAGTACTTTAATAATATTTTTGTTTTTAGCAACCTGGTAAATTAGATTTGAACAACTATACAATGGTGAGCGATGCCCTCCAACATATCACCATTGGACCACCGCAACATAGAGAGAGAAAGGTATATTATCATTTCAATAATAATATTTGTAATGTCATATATCCATAAAACTTTTTAAAGCGTTTTAATGATTATGATATTACTATAGGTATTTGTTTGCTTGAAATATATTATTTTGTTATTTATTTCTCCTGTAAAGAAATAAAAAATAATTCTAGTCGTATATATGCAAGCCTACTTATTTTAGAGAAAATACTTTGTTATAAAATAATGTGAATTTAAGTGAGTATCAGAATATTTATAAATATATAACCGTTATGGTTATAATAATTTATAATTGAAAATGATTTTTTAATATATTATTATGTCCAGTCGCAGCGTTCAGGCTGGTCGCACTCCAGTCAACAAGGCCACCACCACCCGTCCGGCGTCAGCTCCGAGACTGAGCTCGACGCGCAGTACGCACAAGTATGTAGAAATAACCTTTCGAAAATATATTATGTACTGTGATTTTAAATAAATAAAAATAAATTATATTAGCTTGTAAAATAAATAAATGTTGGTTTTTATTAAGTAAAAATATTAAGACAGTCTGGTAAACATCATCTTTGTGCAGCTAATAATATGTAAAGTAGTCAGAAAAAATTTAGGGCCAAGATACTTTAGCCCAATATCGAGTCATATTTTTTTTAACTTCACGATGTATCCCGCGTATAGCAGGGTTACAGGTTAAGACACTCCGTTCAGGGAACAGGGTGCAGGGAACCTAGTGTTAAGACACTCGGTTCTCTTACAACAATTCCGTTTCCCACTTTTCGCCGAATTGAGGCATTGCTTGATGAGTGGCGGACATCAACGCCGCGCTTTGCCTTGTTACCAAAGCCAGGAAATGAAAATATTGACATTTCCTGGAGTGGGAATCGAACCCACAACCTGTCGCGTTTACAGTTGCACGCTTGTGCCTCTGCGCCACGACAGGCGTTAATAAGGTAATATCGAGACATTGCGTGTTTATTGGCAAAACTCAATTTCGTATTTATTTTACTAAAATGGGAAAAGGAAAATATTTTCTATTGGGTAACAAATCCTTAATCGTCATATTCAGTTCCACTGCACCATGATGTTATCTAATAATGATTGTAATAATAAAGAACTATCTTAATAATATTTTACAATATTATTTTTTTTGTTCTTTATAACAGATAAAGGAAACTAATGAGTACATGGAAGCGCCATCTATGACACGATTGAGGAGACATAGACGACACGAGAAAACACCTTTACATCAGCCATGTAAGTAAATATATGTTAAATTTTATATTACATAAGATTTTAGTGGATTTGTTTACAATTTCTTAATATTTTTTTTTTGCAAATTATATATTTTTGATGGATGTCTATTTCCCATGGAAATCAAAATAATTTAAGAAGACTAAAGGTAAACTCATAAAGTGATGTAACCTTTTAGTCGATGTTAGTGTTGTAGAATTATCGATTTCGTTTCACTTTCAATTGTACCACTATCGATTATTTTGTAAATGTCTGTTTTATTTATGGTTCGAAACTCGACTAGAGTAATACTTATTGATAGTAGAACAATTTGTATTTACAACTTCTGAAAAACAATATAACAATAGTAATTGAATCGGTGAGTGCAGAAACAACGTATGTCCAGATTTTTAAATTCTGCAGGAGGGAGAAAAAAGTGTATAACTTGCCTTTCTAAGCTAGTTTAAATCGATTATCATCAATACTATTGATATTATTGTTATTAACAATATATGAAATTCCACAGCGTTTTCGGAAACGGACAGCTCCGGTTCCAGCGAGGCGTCGGGAGGCGCGCGCGCGCACGTACGACGTCGGCACGCGCACCACGCGCACCATGCGCCACGGCATTATAAGAAACGGTAGGAGTTTTACATTTTAGATGTTAATACGTTTGTTGTCGGCTTAGACTAAATCTGCTAAGGTTTTTGTTGTTATGATTTTTCTTATACCATACCAATGTGTAAAATTCTCAAGAATAATCGAGAAAAACAGCAACAGTCAATTTTCATCTAAAATTTTCAAAGAAGTATGATGAGTAAAATTGTCGAATCTGTCATATGAACTTTTTAAGAGTGTTTTTTTGTATTTCTAGATAATTCTATATCTATATTTAGTGAGCAAGTTTAAATTCTATGCTGTTATGTATCAAGGTTTCTTTGATCTTTAATATCTCTATGTATATACTGCTAAATATAGTTAAAATTGTTTTATTGTATTATTTTATATGATATTATTACAGATCGTTAGGTAACCTAGTAGCAGTACAAAGTCCTCGGGTACCAAAGCTGGGCATGTTTGTGGGTCCGCCGGAACTGCCTACTGGTTACAGAGCGAGGACGCAAGAAGATAAAGGTATTGATTATTTTTTATTACCACTTTTCGTGAGGTGTAACGCTATTTTTTTGAAATTTTAAGTCTTTCTTATATTTATGACAAGATTTTTTATTAAATTTAGTATAGAAATATTGACTATTTTTATATTCAGCCAATATTTAATTTATATATTACATGTTTGTAATAGCTGCAAGTGACTCGAGTGAAGGCAGTTCTGATGCAGAGACGCGAAGACCTCGACCCCTACCACCGCCTCCTCATCATGAACCTACTCATAAGGTATATGATTTTTAATTAAATATACTTTTTTTCACGAAAAATATATATATTTAATGTCAAATTGTGGCATAGTTGAATATGTTATTGTATCTGTTATATATTTGTTTCTGTCTCTTTCTATTTCTTTTGACTAAAAAAGGATAGCAATGTAGATAAGTTATCTAGTAATTTTACATTTACTTATTACACAGAGAAATGTTTTATAATACTATATGAGTGATTATTCGCAGCTTCGGTTGTGGGAAATTTATCTTGATACATTATATTCCAAAACTCGTTTTTGTAAAAAGTTAGGAAATACCTACCTACCAAATTTCAGCTCTCTATATTCAGGACTAATGGCTGTGAGTTGAGTTTTATAAGTTATGGAAGAGTTTCTAAATAAACTTTGTAAGCCAGGTTTTTTCGCTTTCCTACCCATCCTTTCGCCAAAATGTGGTGGTTTCGATAGCGGACTACATTATCCTCCTCTTCCATCTGTATCCTCTAGGTTGGCAACGCATCTACAACATCTCTTGTGGTGTAGATGTTCATGGGCGAAGGTAACCACTTACCATCAGGTGGTACTTCTGCTCGTTTGCCATCCGCTATCCATAAAAAAAAAATAGTAATGAAGAAAAATAAAGATATTCTTGTTATAACAGATGCTGTCAGGGGAGTACCCGTCGTCAGCTCAAGATAACTCGTCGTCATCTGCGGCGGACTCGCGGCGGCGGCAGGCCTTCGGGAAACACGATAGGAGGCATAAGGTATTAAATATGTGTTATGTATTTTTTTTTTTTTTTATATATATTAATTATCATAAAATTGTCACTCAACACGCAATGCCTCAATTTGGCGGAAAGTGGGGAACGGAAATGTTGAAAGACAATGGAGTGTCTTAAAACTAGGTTCCCTGGTTCCCTCTGCCTATCCCGCTATATGCGGGATTTAAAAAATAAATAAATAAATAAATACAATTGTCAGTTTATAGATTAGTGTATGTAAAACAATTTTGCGTGTAGTATTTATTTTATTAATTTAATATATTTGTAATGAATTATTGCTAACATTGTTAGTAAATTGATATAAGTTGACCATTATTCTATGCCGTATATAACAACAAACTCTATATGCGGGATACAACGTTAAACTAAAAAAATGTGTTAATTGGCATTAATAATGCTTGCTGAGTTATTTTTCCGTGAATAAAATCGAAAATTTGTTTGAATTTAAAATGAGATAATGCGTGTTAGTGGAACTCAATGCTACATGTTGTAAGACAAAGGGAAATAAAAATAATATTAATATAATCGTGTCACTTTTAATTTGATTCAATATAATCCTTACTGTGTTTAGTTATTTCATACTATCTTTGTACTTACAGGAATTTTCGAAGAGCAAAGACAAGAAGAACTCATCGCAGCTGCAAAATACGAATTCGATACAAAATTGGGGACCTCAGGTATAATAATATAAAATAATTTTAATTTTATATGAAAATATTGTCTCTTATACATACATATCGGTTGTTGGTTCAAATTTTTCACAGATCTACATTTTGTTAAAATTATGAATATTTAGAAAACCCAGTGTCAAAACACTACGTTCTCCACTATTCGTCTGAATTCAAGACATTGCGTGCTAAGTGGTGGAACTCAATGCCGCGTTGTATCTTGCCCTAGCGGGGAAATGAAAATAATTTAAATATATAATAAAACCTCATTTAAAGTCAGACGATTTCTTATTACGCCATGTTAATATTAATATGTTAAAGAAAATACAATTAATATAATGTAAAAAATATGTCGATCTAATTAGATACATTTGTTTTGGTTACAGGGTCCTCACGGCGTCCCTCTGTTCGTGGAGAAATGTATAGAGTTCATAGAGAGGGAGGGGCTCGCCTCGGAGGGACTGTACCGAGTGCCCGGCAACAGGGCGCACGTCGATATGCTGTTCAGCAAGTTTTATGATGGTATGTCATTTACATTTTTTTTTTATTTTTATTTTTTTTAACTTCACGCTGTATCACGCATAAAGCGGGGTAGGCAGAGGGAACCAGAGAATCTAGTGTTAAGACACTCCATTCTCTTTCAATATTTCCGTTCCCCACTTTCCACCAAATTGAGGCATTGCGTGTTGAGTGGCGGGACTCAACGCCGCGCTTTGCCTTGTTACCAAACCCAAATGAAAATACTAAATTTTACATTTCCTGGAGTGTGAATCGAACCCACATCCTGTCGCGTTTACAGTCGTTCGAACTAGTGAACAGGTATTAGCTTGGTAAGATTATATATTATAATTACTTGTTATTTGCAATAAAAAAGGGAAAATAGTTTAAATGTGCTTTATTTAAAAGAAATGAACTTTTATTATATTTTATGATATATAAATTTATTTTATTGTAAATTACAAAAGGGTCCCCTGTCCACTTGATTTGCTAACTCCTGCTTGCAACTATTAAAATAATAAAATTAATATTATATTTTCAACTAATATGTGCTTTATTTAATAAGTCTGTCAATCGCCAACACTGTCAAGCATTATAATAGTTTGCCTACACATTAAGAAAATAGAAAGGTATATTTTTTTATTTTCATAAATAACTGTCGTGGCGCAGAGGCACAAGCGTGCGACAGTAAACGCGTCAAGTTGTCAGTTCATTCTCACTCTCGGAAATGAAATTTTTCATTTCATGGCTTTGGTAGCAAGGCAAAGCGCGGCGTTGAGTTCCGCCACTCAGCACGCAATGCCTCAATTCGGAAAGTGGGGAACGGAGTGTCTTAACACTAGGTTCTTTCTGCCTACTCTGCTATATGCGGGATACGACGTGAAGCTATGTATGTAATGTAATGTAATATATAAAGTAATTCTAATGTAACTAATGTATTTATTAAATATTTTTCAGATCCCAACATAGATTTAGAGTCCCTGGACATTCCAGTGAACGCAGTAGCGACCGCACTCAAAGACTTTTTCTCTAAGAAACTACCTCCGTTGCTAGATGAGGCCAGTATGGCGCAGTTGGAAGATATCGCTGGTATGATATTTTATTTGTTATTATACACCGGATAGTTAGAGTACATTGTTTATAATGTAAACATTTTTATGGTAGTCTTAGGTTGGATTATGTATGACTTTGGATTTTGCCACTAATCGTTACTATATGCTCTAAAGGTGTATCAAGAAACAAACATATAATTTTACATTAACGAAGTATAACAATTCTAAAGAAATATTTGTTAACTTCTTCGTATCTCATGTGTAGAATTATGTACATAATGCTTAAAGCCTTGTAATATTTTTATTTTACTTAATTTAAGAACACTTGGGCTAATGTGCGTAATTGGTGCACTTTGTTTTTATGAAGTCCTTCTTACTAATAATTAGTAAAAAAAAAAATTTTATTATTCATTAACAATAATTCAGGTCTGAAGGGGTTAAGAAAATTATTTTATGTTTGTTCAAAATGTTATGATTTCGTGATAAAATAATTTCATAATATATTTAAAATGAAATGAAAAGTGAATAATATTTGCAAAGTAAACGTGAGTCTCTCTATATATGTACATAGCGATGCGCGGCTGCATCGCCGGCGGCGTGGAGCTGAAGGACCGCAGCTGGAGGCTGCTGGCGCTGCGCGCGCTGCTCGCGTCCGCGCTCACGCCGCCCGCGCGCGCCACGCTCGACTACCTGCTGCACCACTTTGCGAGGTACGTGTGTGCCTGTGTGTGCCTGTGTGTGCCTTAGTACCGCATACGTGAGCTCGACTTGTGCCTGACTGTTGATAAAAGTGCCCGAGTTTACTTGGAGCGGTTAAGGTGGAGTAATGCACAAAATGAACTGCCTGTATGTTGTTATTAATATGCGTATGCGTGTGTGTCAATTCTATCTAGGGTGTGCCTGAGTGTGGAGTAAGCCACGCATAGAACTGTTTGTGGTTAAGTACTGTATTCGTGTGCCTGAGAGTGAGGTAAAGCACAAAAATACCTGTGTGTGGTCAAGTATTGTATGCATGATGTGCCTGAGTATTTGTTGGGACACGGAAAGCTTGGATATTTTATTATTTGCGTTTAAAAGTAAATAAATGATAATTTTATTTTTTTTATAAATGTTTTTCGTGTTTTAAAATAAAAGAATTAACCGTTGTAATTCAATTTCTATATAGACAAATAACTTGTATCATAGTACAGTGGAACAGTGTCTGATTGTAACGGGGTACGATATCCGCTAGAGGAAAAAAATACGTTGAATTGCGACGTGTGCGTGCGTTGTGGGTTCGATTCCCACTCCAGGAAATGTAAGCTTAGTATTTTTATCTCCTGAGTTTGGTAACAAGGCAAAGCGCGGCGTTGAGTACCGCCACTCAGCACGCAATGCCTCAATTCGGCGGAAAGTGGAGAACGGAGTGTCTTAACACTACGTTCTCAGGTTCCTACTGCCTACCCTTCTATATGCGAGATACAGCGTGAAGCTAAAACAAACATATTCTTATTTTATTGCTCTAGAAAGAAAAAAGGCGACGTTTAGTTTAACCACGCATTATCTCGATCTTTTGCTCGAATTCGAGATTTGTATTTTTACAAAGAATAGTTTTGTTACTATGTTTCCTGTTTTTTATAAATATATTAACATATAATCTATCCTACAGGGTGGCAGACAACTCAAAGCTGAACTCAATGGACAGCAAGAACCTGGCCATATGCTGGTGGCCGACGCTGCTGCCGGTGCAGTTCTCGGACATGGGGCGCTTCGAGATGACGCGGCCGTACCTGGAGGACATCGTGCAGACCATGATAGACCAGCACCCGTTCCTGTTCCGCGGGCAGGAGGCCTTTGTTATGGTGTGAGGCCCGTGGGTATGGTCATTTGATATTTTGGTTTTTTTTTATGATATATAAGGTTGTAAGTTAAGTGTTAAAAACTTAATATTATATTATAGGCTTCATCTACTGCTAAGTATTTATATACCTTTATATATTACTGTAAATGCGACAGGTTGTGGGTTCGATCCCCACTCCAGGAAATGTAAAATTTAGTATTTTCATTTCTTGGGTTTGGTAACAATGGCAAAGCGCGGCGTTGAGTTCCGCCACTCAATACGCAATGCCTCAAAGTGGGGAACGGAATTGTTGAAAGAGAATGGAGTGTCTTAAACTAGGTTCTCTGGTTCCCTCTGCCTACCCCGCTATATGCGGGATACAGCGTGAAGTTAAAAAAAATATATATATATATATTAGAAATATTTTCATAAGTATTGCAAAAGTTGTTGGTTATTATAGTTTTTCCAAAGTCTATATGGTTCTTCGAGCTGCATCTTATGTTAAGGGCTAAATAACTAAATATATGTTAAGTTGACGGTATGAAAATAACATATAATAAGAAAAATAAAATGCAACTTACTAATTAGTTAGTGACTAATGTTATAATATTTTAAAATAGGAAATGCGCTTTAATAATACACTTTCATTTTTTTAGTTTTATCTTTTGATAAAAACACATAACACATGTTTTTTTTATTAAGGAATATATTATATTGGTGACAACTGTTATCGGTAAATATGTCTGCTTCGTTGGTAATGGAGCAAAACAAAATTTTCATCTTCATTAATTCCATCATGGTTAACAAGATGTTTAAATCCAATATGATTTTATTATTCTATGTCATATTTTAAGTTATAATTTATATTTTAAGGTATAATACATAATCATACTTGATAAACTTTTGATACGAATTATTATAAGTACTAATATATTTAATATTGTATTTTTATATATTGTATTTGTATTCCAGGAACCCACAATGCGTGTAGCATTTGTGATGGACGACGTGTGACGCGTCGTGGACTATAAGGTTATACCGTTCCAGTGATTGTGCGTCTCGATACCGTACCATACCGCGGTCACCGACACCGACTTCCTAAACTTATATATTACAAATAACTATAAAATCTATCATATAATATAAAAAATGGACAATTTTTGACAATTTAAATAAATAGTATGAAGACGCCATTTTTGTATTGTGTGACAGGTTTTGACGAAATTCATGTTACATTTGTTATATCGAATACCGTTTTTTATATAACAATAGTTAGCAGTTCGTGTATTAAAAGTGACTGTTAACAGAAGTCGGTTATATTTATTTTTTAAACGGCAACAGTTTGGAAAAGTCATATCATATTATGCTTAGACCGCGTCGCTTCCGTATTTAACGCTTTTTTTATATGAATGGACTAAATTTGGGGGTATTGACTAAATTTGGATCAGTATTTTAAAACGTAGTCGCTATTAGGTAAGAACTGCACAAATATTTATCGGGAGAATTTTTTATAGTAAGTCGGTATGTATGAAACACCGTGCACATTCCGTCAGCCGATTTATTCGGACGTCTAATGTTAATATAAGGGATACGTATATATTTGTATTAAATTTATTTTAATTTTATTTGAAAAAAGAAACAATATTATTATTATGTCTCTCTTTTTTTAAAGTTCTTGCCAAAAACGCTTATCTTTTGGCCCTATCAGTCTTGCCTGTTTTTTTTTTTTATAATATTTAGTAATTTTTACTCTGTCCAATTTAATGCAGCTTAAATGTATCTCAATTTTAAACGAGACTGATATTTTTTTTTATTTACATCCCTATTTCAGTATTTATGTTTAATTAAAAAAACTAATTTTACAATTGTATTGTTAATGGCCAATATTTTGGTTTTTATTATAAAAGATTGCCTTTGAATGTAGCTCGATGTTTTAATTGTTGTAATGAAATTATATTAATGACGCCATCTTGGCGCAGTGGAACAGCGTAACTGTAAGCGCGATCAGTTGTGGGTTCGATTCCCACTCGGGGTAAAAATTATATTTAAATTACCCCGCTCTGGTAATATAAAATGCGGCGTTGAGTTCCGCCACTAAATAATGTCTCGAATGTCTCGAATTCGGACGAAATGTGAAGAACGTAGTGTCTGGACACTACTTCTCTATACTGCTTAATGAAATGATATATAACGAACGAACATAATTATTTACTTATATACGTTTAGAGGAAATCGATCTCAGTGTATTTTTTTTTATTCGCGTATAATCCAATATGAATTATATTTTTTTATTTCGTTTTTTTTGGCACATCACATTTATTATATTTAGTTTTAAGATTCTTGCAAATATTTAGGCGAAACGTTTAGGTCCGTTTTTGAAGCGGATGGCCTATTAAGTGGTTTTTAATAGACTGATCGTTAGATATTATGTTCTTGTATACAAAATAAACATATTTTTATATGTACATTTATTTCTAATGTTTCACCACTTTTGGTTTAGGAATTGGTGAAAAATTTTGTCGTTACCTTTTCTTTTTTTTTTTTTTTAAAATTTTTTTAATTTTTTTTTTTACTGGTTATGTATAGTTTGTTTTTTTTTTTTTTTAAATTGTAATTTTTTTACAAATGGCATTTTTATAGTTTTTATATTGTGATTTTGGATTGGTAATGACTGAATTTTTTTACAATTCCATAATTTATATACTCAATTCATTTTATTATATATCAATTATACTCTGATCTTCCTTTTTCGTTATTAATTAATATTAAGTTGAAAATTTTAAATTTTAAATCCAGTGCAATGTTTAAAAATGTATGTATTTCGGTTCAAACTCGCATAATGTATCCTACTTGAAGCTTATATATAGAAAGAAATGCAATTTCTATAATTGTTTGCGTTTAAAATGTGAAATCGATGTAACTATTCATAAGTATTTAATATATTAGATGTCTCGATTTAATTAGGTAAGGTGTTACGTAAGTTTTTATCATTATGAACAATATATCCGTCTCTCTCGCGCGCGTTGTACCCGCACCACGCGGGAAAGAGACGCACGATCGTGTCCAATAGGGGAATGATGCGGAATTTTTTATATTTTACTATATAAATCGAAAGAAAAAATAACAGAACCTACGTTTTATATTGTACATGTATTTATGAGTAGACGAGTTGTTGAACGAATGGAAAAAATGAATGAATGAATGAACTCGGTAGTACTTTTTTTTAAATATTGAAAATTGAAGTTTTTTTAGTAATCTGAAGTGAGTAAATTTTAATTATTACAGATAAACATAAAAATGATTTTAAAGTTATGTTTTTTTTATGATTTAAAAAGAAATTTCAATTAACTTGTCTACTTATATATATACTATCCTCTTCTAAACCTTTTCGCTTTTCATTACAATCCCATGTCCCCTTTAAATTTTTTTTTTAATATATTTCCTATAAATATTTGATGTAAATATTGTACATTGATTGATTTCGAGTTATTTATTTATTTTTTCAAAGCCATATATTTGTTGTTTAATGCGATTTTTAAAGGTTTTTTTTTAAATATTTTAAAACAGTTTTTTTTTTAAATTTATGTGCCATTTTTGGAACGTATTTGCTAATGTGATTTTAAGTTCTCGCGTCCCTTATTCGTTTTTGGTAGGTTCTCGAATGTTCTAAAGTAGAATCAATGTACGCTTCTTTTGCTAACACTTCAATTACTATTTAAAAAATAAAATTAAAAAAAATATTTTGCAATATTTGTTTTTTTTTAGTTGGCTTTTCTTTTTGTATGTATGTGGGTGGAATAGTAATTGAAGGGTGAGTGACAATTTTGCTATGTGCGTCTCAAATAACTGTAAAACACAGTTCAAAAGAATGTGTCATATTTTATAATAAATAACCATCTATGTAATAATGTATTGTTTTATTTTGTTGGTATGTCTTTAAGAGGTTATCGTGGCGCAGTTTGTTGTGTTTGACTGAAAAAGCTATTGGTTGTGGGTTCGATTCCCACCAGTGAGATTAATTATATTTAAATTATTTTCATTTCTTCACTCTAGTGACATAGCGAGTGAGTTTCGCCGTGTGGTGTATTGTTTTTACATTAGGTACTCCTTGACCCTGCAAAGCGGAAAAGCATTAAATCTTAATAAGCTGTAACACAATTTAACAAATTGAAATTCTAATAATTTTAAATGAATTAAATGAAAAATAGTTTCATTTAATATGTGTAAAAGTTGCGAAAATTAAAGAGCTCATTCTAATCATTTTATTTGATGACCATAGTGATTCTTAAATAGAATATATAGGTGTGAATTTTCATTGACAGCGAAACCTGTGCCATATTCAAGTTTTTTGGCTAATTTTACTCTTTTATATATATACGAGTGTCCCCGTAAATGCGTTATTAACGCATTGCTTAGTGACGTATATGTCACTTTATATAAACATGGATGTCAAACCATGGTAGTGTGTGTAACATTCATTTTGTTAATTTAATATACTTTTTTTGCATTATTTTAAAAATATTTGCATTCTGCACTCCTTCTCTATATACACTTCGGTTTTGCAAGTCACTTTCGCGCTCACGAACGTCGAACTAACTAATAACAGTGTGTCGCCGTCGACGGATACGTCTAGGAGGACATCATCATCATCCATATACACTGTAAGTGTGCTACATTTTATGCTCCTCCGTCCGCGTAATTTTCGTATAAAGGGATCCAGAGCGGTTGCTTCACGTATTTATATATAGATTTTCTATTAAGCACACTTCATTGTTAATTTTACCTACAATGAGAATTCTACTAAAGTACACAAACCATAGTTTTATATCCTTACTCATATATAAATGCGAAAGTAACTGTCTGTCTGTCTGTTACGCTTTCACGCCTAAACCACTGAACCGATTTTGATGAAATTCGGTATGAAGATAGAATTGAATTTGGGAAAGGACATAGGATACTTTTTATCGCGAAAAAAAGGGTAGAAGGGGTTGAAATAGGGGATGAAAATTTGTAAGGAAATTCCTTATTGTCAAACATAAAATCATGTAAGATTGTTCAATTGTTTTCTCACACCTAAACCACTTAACCAATTTTGACAAATAGTCTAGACCTTGGGAAAGACTATAGGCTACTTTTTACAATGTCGCGTGATATAACCGAATTATACGCGGGTGAAGCCGCGGGCGGAAAGCTAGTAAATAATAAATAATAGAAATTATTCCATAACTTGAAGTAAATTATTTATTTTACATTTAGCATTCTGAAGTTCATTACATTATTTACACCTTACATAGCTTTATAAAACCTATGAAACGATACACACAGGCCCTATTGTGACATACTAATTACTTTTTGAACGAATTCATACTATTTTCACATACATTTGAACTTATTTCATTATTTTAATAATAGTTTTTATTTACTGTGATTCAACAATCAAGGAGTTGAAATTGTTGATTTAAAGAAAAAAATGGTAATTACTTAAATAATACAATTATTTATTATTTCTTGGTTGTAACGATATTACATACATACATAGCTTCACGCTGTTTCCCGTATATAGCAGGGTAGGCACGTGTTAAGACACTCCGTTCCTCACTTTTCATTTCCTGGGTTTGGTAACAAGGCAAAGTGCGGCGTTGAGTTCCGCCACTCAGAACGCAATCCCTCAATGTGGCGGAAAGTGGAGAAACGATATCAATTTTATAAATATATGTTTTTTTCCTTAGAAGAATTTTAATCTAAGTTAGCTATACATTTTCGTAATGTATATTTTAAAAAAAATGAGCTTACTCGTTGAATGAAATGTCACAGTAAATAAAATAATTAAATATTAATTTTATTTTACTTTCGTACTTTTTATACATAATAATTAAACAGATAACCTGTTTAATCTATTTCTACAGATAATAAATACAACAAAACGTCAAGTTGACATTTTTACAAGTACAATAAAATCACTATTTCCTTAACAATAAAAAAACAGTTCATTTTATAAATGAAGAGTCCATATATGTAAGTTTTCTATTTCTTTCACGTTACAAATAATACATACAACAGAATGCCATTAAATTGACATTTTTACTAATGCATTCGGGTAACTCCGAAAATCGGATAATTCTAATATTTACCATTTCGAGAAAAACGCGGCAATATTACGTGCTTTGTAAGGCAAGCAAGAAAACTTGCGACAAAGTATTCGAAATTATCGAAAGAATTTGTATGGGAATTGAACAGCGCCCCTACCGTGCGTAAGAGGAACTAAAGTTTTCCCATATAAAATGCTTTTGCCACATTCAGTTAACGACTACCTTAATACCCTTTTCCCTCTTTGTATAAAAAAAATCTTTTTATTTCCTAAGTGTGTCGTTAACAGTTTAAAACTTTAAAAATACCTTATCCTCTGTCAGTTGCATACAGTTGTTACAAAAGTTCAGTTCAATTCTTTTATTATGTCGCTTCGAACGTGCCAGTTGAGCACAAATCACTTCGCCAATGTCACGTTGTATGGATAACACACAAAAAGAGGTAGTTACACTAGTAAAATTCAGTACAGTAACTTATATATGTACTTATATATGTTAATTACAAATTGTATGTTTAAAATCTAGTAACAACTACAAAAGAACATATATATCTAAACGGTAAATATTAGAAATTAAAATTTTTGAAGTTAACAGAATGCACTCACCAAAATAACCATTTTCTTAACAATAATAACAGTTCTTTTCATACAAATGTCTATTTTTATAATTTTTTTCAATATTTTCACACACACCCCGCCCCCCAACATCCACACCAGGGTATGGAGGCGTCTTGAGGCGCAGCTGAGAGTTTTCGACTTTTGTGAGTACACGCCGAGCCTAAGGAATTGACGGAGGAACACATACTGTTCGTTCTTTCGTGCTCTGAATGCGATGTTGTCATCTCCTGGAAAATATATATTTTGAAATTATGTTTTATATAAATAAGATTATTATTGACATATTTAAAATTTCGTTTTTAAATTATTTTTTTATTAATTTTTTTTTTAATTTCTGTCGTATATTAATCTATATATTTATGAAGGTAATGTTTCGAATGTTTTAATAATACTAGGCCATTTCACGTACTTCTTACGTCATGGATTACAGGAAATCATTATAAACGTTCCCCACGGATTTGTTGAAAGAGAATGGAGTGTCTTAACACTATGTTCACTGGTTCCCTCTGCCTACCCTGCTATATGCGGGTTAAAGCGTGAAGTTAAAAAAAAATATATATAAACGTCGATTTCGAACCTGTACTATATGTTAATACTAAAGAACAAAAAATCTAGCTATACACTATTATTGAACACTAAATAATAATAATATTCTCGACGATATAACATTGTCTATACTAAACTACGGTCATTATTTTTTACCACAACGATTAAATTTTCTACGAGAAAAATATAAGAGTAACATTCCCTTAATGGTATAACATATTACGTAAATTCTAGATGATATAAGTCCTAATCTATATACTACTTTAAAATTTGAAACAAGCTGTTACAAATATTTAGTTCTAGAATGTTATATTTTAAAAGAAAATTGGAGGGAGATGAAGGGGCAATCACACGCGTTGCCCCACGACATGGTTTTTGTGAGGAGGTGATACAATAATACAAGCTACATATGTGTGAATATAATATAATATACATATATAGTTATTATACAATACAAATGAATGTACGAGTACATGAGTCTAATACATTAAGCAACTAATAAAGCGTGTGATTACCCCAGTGAGGGGGGACGGTTTACACCCATTCATTGAAGAAACTATTTAGTCACTTACATATAGTTAAACTCAGGGACGTCAATTAATTTTTTATTAGCTCTAAATGTTATCGGTCGGTGTACTGATTTACACTTGATTTAAGCATAAAGCTAAAATATTCCTCTAAGTGTGGCTGTAAGTAATACAATATTGCTAGATTTAAAAAAATACAATGGAATGATCATTTTCTTTTGTCAATTGAGCTTTATCTGAAATATATTATTTAATGTAATATCCAATGTATTATTTAATACATTGAGCAAAGAACAATTTATAAAAGTAGATAACAATTCTAAGTGAGATTTAGTAAGAGTAAGTAACTAACAGGTATAAGCCGTCTCCCCGCGAGGTACCTCCATACCGCCCCTACCTGGTAGCTGTCCCGCTTGGCGCGCGCGGCGGGCGGCCGGTGTCGCGCGCACGGTCGCCGTCGCGCCTCCGCCTCCTCCAGCAGGCGCTCGCTGTCGCCCCCCGCGCCCGCACCGCCCGCCGCGCCCCCCGCCAGCGCCGGCACGCCGTTCTTAACACCACCCTTATCCTTCTTCTCCCGTCTTTTCCTCTCGCGCTTTTTAAATGTGAGCGAAAACCTCTTCCGCTTTTTCGCTTTCGGAGATTCCTGTCTGAGCACCGTGGACCGCTCCCGCTCCGACCGACTCGTGTCGTCGTCTGGATGCGGAGCCTGAGAGTCTGTGTCCGTTTTTAGCGTGATCTCGGTTCGCGTGGACGAATCTATTTCCCCATTTTTGTACGCCACCTCTTTCTCTAAGTTCGCGAGCTCCATTCTTCTCAACTTTTTGGGCAGCTTGTTGACCGTAGCGTATATCGGCTCCTCGTTTTCTCCGACGGGTGCGGATCGCGATCGAAAGAAGAAATCGAATTTCTTCGGCTTGGCGGGCATCTTCTTTTCGACGAACACGACAGTGCTCGCCACCTCGGTGGTGGTCGACTGTATTTCTTCAGACTTTTGGCTGGTGTTACTCGGAATGGGCCTCGTCCTCGGATAGTCGTACGTGAGTTCGATATTTTTTTCAGTAACATAACACTTGGGCGTTTGCTCCTGGCAAACTTCAGTCTTTGCGTTCGCGTCGCGGTTTTGACAGCAGCACTTATTTTGAACAATATTTCTGGTATTGCACATGAATATGGAATTCTGTTGAATGTATGTAGTTTGTATGGTGGCGGTAGACTGCACGTCTCCGAGCAGGTCCTCGACGTTCCCGCCGGTGTGGAAGCGAGGCGCGGGCGCGGGCACATAGGGCGCCACTACGAAGCCGGGCGGTGACGTCACACACTGAAAGAACTTAGGCACGTTGGGGGCATCATGTACCAACACGTCCACTGTCCTGTCCGCCCCATTGTCTCCCTTATTTGGCGTAGTTTGCGTATTGTTCTGTGATTGTGTCGTATCTTTAGGTGTTATCGCTTCCTTCTTATTCGCTTGGTTGTTCTCGTCCGCTCGTTTTGCATCCTTTTGACATTCATCGCAAGTGCAGGGAGTGGCGGCACCGCTCTGCAACGATACACGATTATAGATTAAAGATCATTTATATGATATTTCATAAGCGCTCATCCACGTGCGTATATTATTAATAAATATAATAAGCTATATGTTTCGAGTTAAATGCAGACAGCAAGCACATTGCATAGCACCGAAAGCACTATTAAAATTATTTTTGCAATTATTCTAATATATCAAATTAATTATTTAACGTCTGTCGTGGTGCAGAGGCACAAGCATGCGACTGTAAACGCGACAGGTTGTGGGTTCGATTCCCACTCCAAGAAATGTAAAATTTAGTATTTTCATTTTTTGGGTTTGGTAAAAAGGCAAAGCGCGGCGTTGAGTTCCGCCACTCAATACGCAATGCCTCAATTCGGTGGAAAGTGGGGAACGGAATTGTTGAAAGAGAATGGAGTGTCTTAGTACTAGATTCTCTGGTTCCCTCTGCCTATCCTGCTGTATGCGGGATACAGCGTGAAGTTAAAAAAAAAAGGAAAAAAAATATTTTAAATGTTAGGGATCTCATAAAGTATATCAGATTATTATGCTGCTCAAATAAATATATTATATTCACTATAATCCTTGAGGTTGACCCAAAACCGTACAGTAAATATACATAAATATAATAAAATTGAGTTTATAGGCGACTCAAACGACACCGGTGCGGTTTGTCCAGCTGTTCTTTGATAGTCAGATTTAGGAGCAGCGTCACCTCGACAGATTTGTCACGTTATGAGTATTGAGTAGGACGCGACGTGCGTCATACTTCCGTACATTGACTATTGATTGAACTATAGTCAAAGTCCAAAAACATTACTATAGGAAGTTAAAATTGTAATTAATTTCGCTTTGAGCGAAAATATACTCATTTAGTTACTTACTGACTTAGTTAGTTTAAGACTTGCTAAGCACTTAAGCAATTAACATTTCTAAGATTAGATAAACATAACTTTTGGGCATGTTATGAGTACACAAATTATAATAAAAGCAATGAATTTATATAATGTTAAGAGAAAATATATTTTAGTAAATCAAAATTAGCTGTCAATATTAGATATTCAGATTGAAATAGATTATACAGGTCATATTTACATGCTATGAGAGTAGTCACAACACACACCTAACACTTTATGATTATTTCCAAACCAAAAAAAAAATACAAAAAATCACATAAAAAACACATTTAAGTAAATATATGAACAAACCATGTCAAACACATAACGGGATATCCAAATCACTGTGCGATTCAAACGACCGGCCGGACTCGACTGAGGTTTATTTATAATTTCTTTACATTAGGTGCCACAATATTTTCAAACTATAATATGGCCGCCCTTGACTCAGATTACCCAAATTCAATTTTTAATATAATACACGTACACTTTTCGATTAATAGTATTACGTTCAGTTTCCTGCAGTTCAGCTTCTAATGGATCTATTTGTAGTCAATGCTTGGTTGAGATTAATACGTCAATCGTACTGTGTATTTGTGACTAGAATGTTTTGCATTTTCATTTTCATAGCGATGGTTTTGTGAATGTTTTGAGTGAAATATTAGATTTATTTCCTCTTAAATATCGATTTTGTGGAATGCTTGAGAACATAACGCATTTTCGAGAATCTTTAGAATGATTAGTTAAGTTCTATATTTATTTATTTTATAGTAAATATTCATAAATGATGGTTTGAAAATTTCAACCAGTGGGAGTTTCATTTGTAATGCTTAATAAAATTACAACGTATGGAAATAAAAAAATTCTTTAAATATCAATTATCATTACACCAACACAGCACAGTAAGGTAAAAAAAAATTATGAAAACCTTTTATTATGACGAGAATGAGAATGTCCATCATTTAATATGACTTTGAATAGACAAAGATAAAAAAATGTTAGAACTCGTGTTGAATATATTTTTTTTTTATATTTACGTATTTAGGCACTAAGAGAAGAGATCAAGAATTTACAGTAAAAAATGATCTATTTCGTTTACATTATCTATTCGCTCTTTCAAAGGAACAATATAATGAATGGCGGAAATTAACGCCGTACTTGTAACCATGTAGTACACGTATATTTTCAGTGTAAACTAAAAAAAAATAATGAAATTATTTTAACCGGATTAATCGTCACAGGTTATACACAATGAATAGTCACAGGTAGACACTGTGCCCACGGACTACTGTAAAGTGTTCGAAACGTCGGGTTTCTAAAAATATACTTTCGAATACTATAATATACGCGATTAATCCAGCTAAAATAATTTTATTTAATATGTGTAATAATCGCGAAAATCAAAGAGCTCATTATAAAATAAAAAAATAATCATATAAATTCATTTAAAAAAATTATGTATTGGAAAACTGGGGTTAAAACTAACATACTATATTAAGTACTACTATCTATATACTATAGAAATGTCCCTCAAATTAAAAGTGACGTAACTCACAAAAATACAACGGGAAAAAGCCAAAAAAGGCTTATATTAAAAAAACTAAAATTTTGACTTAGGTCACTTTCATACTGAGGCTGCTACATAATACATAGGTACATACTAATATATAAAATTCTTACTTACCTTACTTTTTTACAACGAACTATTTAATTCACTACTTATTTGTTCTTCTATATTATTTTATGGTCAGTATTATTTTTATCATAATTATCGTAACATTTTTATCATTATAAGAGTCTATTATAGCGCAGTGGGACGGCGTCTGACTGTAAACACGATTGGTTGTGGGTTCGATTCCTACTCGGATAATGATTATAAGTATATTATATTTTCTTTGCTGCCCTCTGGTAACATAAAGCACGGCATCGAGCTCCGTCATTCAACACGCAATATTTCGAATTTAGACGGAAAGTAGAAAACGGAGTGTCTTAACACTAGTTTCCCTCTACATAGTAAAAAGTGTAATTTTTTAATATAAATTTTCAAAAAAACAGGAAATTTGACTTAGGACACTCATTTTAAAATCGCATCAAAATATACATAATATACAAATATACCTATTTACTTTCTCTACTTTTATCTACTATATAACTACAAAACATAAGAAAAATAAGTGACTAATTTCTCTCACCTTAGTGTCCTCCCCCTCCTCGGGCACGACGCTCAGATCATGAAAGGCAACAGCGCGGACAGAGCCGTCCGCGCTCGCGCAGTCGGGGCACGCGCTGCACACCGACGCGCTGTCCTGCCACACGATACTGTGCTTTAACCACCTTTGTTTATGGCATATTTTACTATTACCCTATATGTACATAGTGTTGTTTGTGTTATTGTATGTATATGGTATATACAGCGTGTTCGTTTTATGTAATTTTTTTTGTATGTATGTGTTTGGTATGTTAAGCTCGTTTGTAAAAAATACAGGCTGTATAATGTTAAATATTTTTTGTTTTTTTTTTATTTTTTTACTATAATTGACTGTATTGAGTAATTTTTAAAATCGTTAATTAATTTCAGAAATATTATATATACTGTTATTATTCCTTATTCATTGTAAGCAAATTTTTATAGTAAGTTTTTGTTTTGTAAAAAATGAATAAATTTTCAAAATTCTTTTACAAATGAAAATAGATTTATCTTGAATATATTAATATTATTTTAAAAACGAATTAGTAATATTTAGTACACATTTTAACAAGTACATTTACTATGACGACTAGTTTTACCATGAAAGTATTAGAAGATATGTTAAACATTTTAAAACATTAGCAAATACGAAGGGAAAATGATTTTTTCTCTTTTTTTAGCATCACGGGTTTCGTAACAAGGCAAAGCGCGGCGTTGAGTTCCGCCACTCAACACGCTCTGCCTCAATTTGGCGGAAAGTGGGGAACGGAATTGTTGTCGGAGAACGGAGTGTCTTAACACTAGGTTCTCAGATTCCCTCTGCCTACCCTGCTATATGCGGGATACAGCGTGAAGTTAAAAAAAATGGGAAAGTGGAGTGTTTTGACTCTATGTTCTTTTACCTAGCAGGAGGTTATGGGAGTAAGGTGTAAAAATGCTTCTTTATAGTACTCGTAGAGAGAAGAATTTGTTTTGTACATGTAAAACTAACAATTAGCTAAAGAACTATACCTAGAGTTAATACTATAACAATTAAAATTACTATTCTATATTATTTCTAAACTAAGGTTATTTACTTTACTAGCATTTTATGAAATATTTATATATATTTTATTACTACAAGAAATAGTAAATAAAGCATACAACACGTGTCTATACTAATGAGGTAGACTAATCTACATATAGTGCCACTTACGCTATGCTCTGCTGGTTCGTAATTTTCAGGTTCACACTATACATGCAAAATAAAAATAATTAAATTATAAATAATAATAATAAAAAAAAAACAGAATTCATATCCAAAAAAAATATAATATTTTTTTAAAAGAAGAAATTCTTTATTTTATGAATTTGTCGTGTTTTTGAGGGCGTTGTAGGGAGAGGGGCCCTGAATACTGCCTCCGACGACACAAGTGAAGGATTAAGGGGCTAGTGACGAGGGGTAAAATTTCGAAAAAGATAAGCCGGTAGATTTAGAGAAGCCTGTATATTTAGATAAGCCGATATATAGAGGTATGCCAATATATATGCTTGACGGTATAGAAAGCTATTATTTTTTTACTATTTAAGTCTTATACTTTCCTAGCGACCTTTTAGCTTTTTTAGCTCTGAATTGCAATTTTTCCCCCATATTTTTCTGACGATCTTGTTTTTACCTCTTGTAGTATCACTAATCTGCTGATAAATCCGCCAATAACTTTTTGAAATTTACAAAGCCGGTGGAAATCGTGTTATATGGTAGCCTCGCCACTGTAAAGAGCCCTTTTATATTACAATAACGCTCGCTTCCACTGTTTGAGCCCTGTTTTTTTGTTGTTTCCCTGGTTTTTTTTGCCGATTATTGAAAAATCTCAATATATATATATATATACGAGTATATTTTGTGTATAAGGCCTTGTTATTAGTTGTAATGGTTGGATTTATTATTTACATATATATTTACAACAGTATGAAGTTAAGTTTCTCATATGAAACATGGTTGTCTTCATACTCACATTCGGATATTCAGAATCGTAAGCGTCGTGTTGAGACTGAGACTGTCGCGTGAACAAAATAAAATAAATTAAATAAATTTAAAATTAAATTAATAATAATAAATAAAATTATATTTTAATATTAAGGTTCTTATAATAAATATTGGTGCGAAAGATAAAGTTAGTGTTAGTAATGAAAATAAGTTTACTGTAAAAATGTATACATATATATATATATATATATATGTATTATATATGTAAACTTAAGTAAATGAAATATAATTAACACCCTTATGGCGCAGTATGAACGTAATCGTTGGGGGTTTCAATCCTATTTATAAGTATAAGTATACACATCACACCTGTAGAATTATAGAGTCGTTTTTTTAAAAATCATATGGGAAACGTCAAATAAAGAATTGTAACATTAACTTTTTTGAAAAGAAATATATTTTTTTTTATATTTTAAATTATATTCTTGTTTTAATCAAAGCCGATAAAAATCGTTGTCTTAAGTCGTTCCGTCAAAAAATTAAAATCATGAATTTTTTTACAATTCTAAAGCTCCGATATATTTTTTACGCTGGGCATATTTTCTTTAAGAGATAATCTAGTGTCAAGGGTACTTTTTCAAGATAGTTATTCATTTTTGAACCGAATTACTACTACCAGAACGGGCAATTGAAAACAATTTAAATATACGTAATCATTTAGATAAACCTATTGGGTATTGAACCCACAACCATAGCCTTTATAGTCAAAAACGCTTTCACTGCGTTACTATGGCCTTATATTATAAATAGTTATAATATATTTTCATTTACCATTTTGTTTTTTAGGAAAATGACATTGAATTTCACGACCTAACATGTAATATATCTAAAAAGGCCAAAAAGTGAGCGGAGTGACTTATCACTGAATCATTCCGCAAAAAAACGAAAAATATGCAAAAAAAAAAGAAAAAAAACTATTATAAACAGGATGACAGTATATCTTAAGCATATGATTCCATTTGAAGTCCACATTAGCAAGTATAAAGTGAGTATCTAGAACTGGGTGAACCTATTCTTGAACTAGTTCTAGAGGTAAGTGGCGTGCATTATCCCAAGGCAAAGACTTCGACACGTGTTACGTAATTAGAAATTCAGCATAATTCCAAAGGTCGTATAATTTAATTCAAAGAAAAAAGTTTTTCAGAATTTTGAATAATATAGAATGATTTTTTGTATTATATGTCCGTATCAGCCGTGAATAAATTAATAAGTCGAAGTTAAGTTACTTTATCTGCCTGCCTGTCGTGGCGCAGAGGCACAAGCGTGTGACTGAAAACGCGACAGGTTGTGGATTCGATTCCCACTCCAGGAAATGTAAAATTTAGTATTTTCATTTCTTGGGTTTGGTAACAAGGCAAAGCGCGGCGTTGAGTTCCGCCACTCAACACGCAATGCCTCAATTTGGCGGAAAGTGGGGAACGGAAATGTTGAAAGAGAATGGAGTGTTTTAACACTAGATTCTCTGGTTCCCTCTGCCTACCCCGCTATATGCGGGATACCGCGTGAAGATAAAAAAAAAAGTTACTTTACAAATAAAAAGTATTTTTTTTTTATATATTACAAGTATATCATTATGCTTAAATTTTCATTATATTTACGTAATATTGCACTCTGGTTGTCCTGCTAAATGTTTTTTTCACCTACTTCCACATGTTGGCAGGAAGAAATCTCTTATAGAAAGAAGTCCTCTGTTTAACTCTTTTATATTTGTGTTTTAATTTAAGTGTAATAAAGAATATGTTATGCTATTTATATACTCGTACAAAAAAAAAATCAGGTAAAATACTTCAGTGAGAGATTGTCATTTGTCGCGTTATACGTAGTGATCCTAATGCCTTATACATTAAAAAAAATAAATGAAAGTCTACTTATCAACCTATACAAGTCTGCTATGGATATTATGTTTGAAATAATATACAATCAATTAATTATACACGATTTTTCTAAGTTCATATCCAATTCGTGGGGATATGAAATAAACAACGCGGAATATTTCTTTAAATGGCATAACAAGAGAAATACTCGTAGAGTAGTTTATTACTATATATAATTTACCTAAACGTATAGATAAAAGAAATACTAATATATTTTAATTTAAAAAATACAAGTTAAAATTAATTTATTTAATTTATAATAAAATTTTTAATGTTATTAG
This sequence comes from Philaethria dido, assembly GCA_033558755.1. Lineage (NCBI taxonomy): Eukaryota > Metazoa > Arthropoda > Insecta > Lepidoptera > Nymphalidae > Philaethria > Philaethria dido. The sequence continues at coordinate 177,615 of JAKGSA010000648.1, forward strand.
TAATATCTATATATAAATATATAATAAGTAACGTACGTCCGAATGTTCTGGCGAGGATCTCCGTTCGCGCAACATCCGGTCGAGTCTGTCGTACTCGTAGCGTAACGCCGATATTTCTCTTTTGAGCTGTTCATTTTCACGTTTCAATTTTTTTATATCTGATTGACCTGTAAATTATTAATTATTATGTAGTTTCAGGTGACGCGACAGGTTGTGGTTCGATTCCCACTCCAGGAAATGTAAAATTTAGTATTTTCATTTCTTGGGTTTGGTAACAAGGCAAAGCGCGGCGTTGAGTTCCGCCACTCAACACGCAATGCCTCAATTCGGCGGAAAGTGGGGATCGGAATCGTTGAAAGACAATGGAGTGTCTTAACACAAGGTTCTCTGGTTCCCTCTACCTACCTAGCAGGGTAGGCGGGTATGCGGGTTACAGCGTGAAGTTAAAAAAAATAATAATGCAGTTTCTAAATAAAATGTTGTAGTGGATCTGATAGCCATGAGTTCAATTTCTGTGAGGTAAAATACTTTGGTATATCAATTTAATATTATCT
>JAKGSA010000648.1:183168-222111 GCA_033558755.1 Philaethria dido
TTGATAACAAGGCAAAACGCGGCGCTGAGTTTCGCCACTCACCACGCAATACCTCACCTCCCTCTTCCCTCTGCCTACCCTCCTATATGCGGGATAGAGCGTGAAGCTATGTATGTATGCGATATTATTTCAAATTAGATACTCAGCTGGCTATGTCTAGAATTCGAACGGAAAGCGGCAAACGGAATGTCTAAGCACTACGTTGTCTCCGACTACCCTGATATGCGCAATGAAGCGTGAAGCTACTTTCTTTAAATTAATTGTAGAATAACATTATAACAAAAAAGTTTTATCATAACATTGCCACCTTATAGATTGAGTATCATATTTAGCTTTCACTTGACATAACATGACATTTACTTACATGAACTCTACACTTAAGATTTTTTCTTAAATAATAATAGATAAAATTATCGTATACCATACCCAAATATAACACCCATAACAAAAACCACATAAACTTCCACCAAAAAAAAATCGCAAAAAAACCGTAATTCCACAAAATTCCACTTCCCACTAATAACACAAAGGGGTGACTATTAAAAAAATCTTACATGAAACACAATAGCAGGTGTTTTAATTAGATTGCGCCCGACGGCGACTGACTCCACTGACTACTGACTGTAGCACTCTTGACCCGCTCTCGTCTTGACTCATGCGCACTGCCCGACTAACTTAATTATGTAAAATTCTACTTTTTACTTATATTATAGTCTTTATATCTTAGGCCTTAAGAACTCCTTGATTTTTCGTCACATATGCAGTACGGTGGATACTGTAGACTTTTGTGTTTTAATGTTTGTGGTGGTTTTCGGTTTCGATTTTTACGGGAATATGTGCTTAAATTTTTATTTATGAATCGTACACAGATACGTCAATTATCATTAAATTGTAATTAAATTTACTCTACTTAGGTCTACTTAATAATCGAGTAAAAAGTTGAACTTTTAGATCGTTTAATTTTAAGAATCAGATTACAAATATTATTTTTTAAGTAAACCTTATTTCTTATTACTTACATAAGAAAATGTATTAAAATAAATTAATATTAAATAAATATTAAAATAAAGTGACGTTAATTTTATTGTTTTCGATAAAAAATATTACTGCAAATAAGCAAATATGACTATTGTACACAAAAAGATTCTTTAAATGTGACTAGAATAAATATTCCAGAGATTAACGCATTCAAACAAACAAACATACAAGCTTTTATTGTCTTAGTATTTAATACCTATAGATATTACTAAAACCTAGATAGCGTTAAAACGCTTTATATTCTGACAAAAACTCCCCAATGTACGTCCAGTCTAAGTAACTAATATTGAAATCTAGTTAGTCCTGCTCATCAGATTTTTTATGGGTCGGTAGTAATACTATCGTTTATGGCATATCGATAAAGGTCGAAAGGTCATCGGTCTCCATAATTAAATTGCCTTTCATAATATTTTTATACGTAGTAGGTATAATTCTACTGATATAATAAGGCGGTTAATTAATTTATATTGAGAATACAGTTTTTTCTGTTTCTTAATTTACTAAAATGATTACTAATTTCTTAATGGATTACCTAAACTAAAAAACTTTTTTTTTTACTTCACGCTGTATCCCGCATATAGCGGGGTAGGCAGAGGGAACCTGAGAACTTAGTTTTAAGACACTTCATTCTCTTTCCACATTTCCGTTCCCCACTTTCCGCCAAATTGAGGCATTGCGTGTTGAGTGGCGGAACTCAACGCCGCGCTTTGCCTTGTTACCAAACCCAAGAAATGAAAATACTAAATTTTACATTTCTTGGAGTGGGAATCGAACCCACAACCTGACGCGTTTACAGTCGCACGCTTGTGCCTCTGTGCCACGACAGGCGTTAAAAACTTTTAAAAAACATATATTATCATATATTAGTTATAAGCATATATTAGTTCTTTTGACTGAATAATTACTACTTTTTTAAAACTTTTTGTTAAGCTTAATAACATTATATATTATCATTTATAAACAAAAAAATAGACATACCAACAAATTTTTATTGTTTTCATCAAAAAAAAATATGGAAAAAATCAAAAATGTAACCCGTATATGAAAAACTAGAGGTAAATTTAATCGCGCAAATAAATTTCCATTCCGATTTTTCAACTACATTTTAATCTATTGAATTTTTGAATTGATACTGGTTGAATTTTAATATAGTATTTTTAATTCACTTCTAATATTTTTTGCATAAGCTTATTGAATTAAACCAAACAGGACTAGTTTTACACATGTTTTTATTTCCTTATTCCTGAGTCGTCGAGTTAAAAGGATCTGTCAACAGCAAGTGGTGTTTTAGTAAGAATTTCAAAGCATCTTACTGAGTTTTAAGTTTCCTAGACTTGGCAACCTGCAATGCAGCAAGGTGAAGCTTTCTACTGAAATGTGATTTAAGACAACATATTCATATATTATCTTTAGAATTTACCGAGAAATAAGAAACTAATGAGGCCATCATGGTGCAGTGGAATAGTTTTGGGTTCGATTCCCCTTTAGAGGATTATATTTCGTTCGTTCTTTCGTTACTGCGGCGTTGAGTTCCGTCACATATCAAGCAATGTCTAACATTCGGGCGAAAAGCGGGGACCAGAGTACACTAGGTTCTCTTTCACTGTTGTACATGATAAAGCGTGAAACTTTAATTTCTATATACCCCGCTCAGGTCTATCACCAATATGCGGTGTTGAGTTCCGCCGCTCAACAGGTAATGTCTCGAATTCAGGCGGCACTAATATTATAATAATCTAATTGTCACTATTCACGTGGAATTCTTAAGTATTATCCCACAAATACGTTATTATACGTTTAAAATGGCAATAATGCGATAATTTGTAGTTCGGTGGCTTCGATGCCATCGCGTGTTCTACACGTGACCCTGACTGAGACGTTATTGTACGGAATAACTTATTAATATATGGAAATTAATATTACTTATATTTTATGTTAAAAATTTTAATTTTACGCAAGTGGTTGTGGGTCAGTGGTGTAACGCCTGCCGTGGCGCAGAAGCACAAGCGTGCGACTAAACGCGACAGGTTGTGGGTTCGATTCCCTCTCCAGGAAATGGAATTTTCATTTCCTGGGTTTGGTAACAAGGCAAAACGCGGCGTTGAGTTCCTCCAATCAGCACGTAATGCCTCAATTCGGCGGAAAGTGGGGAACGGAGTGTCTTAACACTAGGTTCCCTCTGCCTACCCTGCTATATGCGGGATACAGCGTGAAGCTATGTCTTTAAATGTAATAATATTCTCTAATAAACACTGTAGAGACGGTAAAAATAACTTGCAACAAGAGTATAAGAATTCTGAAGTAGCTCGGTAGGAACATAATTATAAGGACTTGAGATTCCCTGAAGCACGGGTCCTGCAAAGTTCAAATGTATATACATTTCTAAACATATTATTTTGTTCACAAACTTTTGTGTTTGAATAATCTTCTTTAATCTCTTCTCTCTTCTATCTCTTCTTTAATATAATATTACGAAGTAATAAAGTAAATAGCAAGTTTATAACTTAGTTATGGTTTCAAAATTACACATGAATATTGCTATTATTATTTAAAATATGAACGCATGTTGTGGCGCAGAGGCTCAAGCGTGCGACTGTAAACGCGACAGCTTGTGGGCTCATTTCCCACTCCAGGAAACGTAAAAGTTTAGTATTTTCATTTCCTGGGTTTGGTAACTACGCAAAGCGCGGCGTTGGGTTTCGTCACTATGCACGCAGTGCCTCAATTCGGCGGAAAGTGGGGAACGGAGTGTCTTAACATTAGGTTCTCAGATTCTCTCTGCCTACCCTGCTATATGCGGGATACAGCGTAAAGATAGAAAAAAAAGAATCGTGATGATCAGTTAAGCGCTCGGGGACGGTTTGCCAGCTGTCCGTATAAGGGGTAACAGAAGGGTGAAATATTGTCCCCATTTACATTGTGGTGAATATAAAATTTAATTTAAAGTCATATTTAGTTACGAAAATTAAAAGTATATTAACTTTTCTATAAATGCTTAACAAACAAAAAAATAAGTGACAAATTGGTTCTACGTAAATTTCAACTTTTCGATTGAATTTTTTTTTATATAACATTATGTTACCAAAATCAAGCTATACTTTTTATAAACTCGTTATTTTCGTTAACTTCGTTACTTTTAAGTAAATTTTAGACATAAGAAATGACATATTTTCTGCATCATTCATATAAGGTTATCCATATCTCAAATATATTACGATTTCTTATAATTTGACGTAGTAAATATACAACAAATAGTATTATACTTAAACAAGTAATACAATAGACTGAACCATTCATTACGTGAAAGTAGGGTTGCAATAAAAGCGGATATCTCGGGCGTGTCGCGGGCAGCGGGGGCGGGGGCGGCGGCGGCAGCGGGTAGCGGGGCCAGTACTGTGCCGTGCATCGAACGCGCCACTCGCTCCCGCGCCCGCTCCGCTATGAAAGTCAAAATTAAAGGCGCTCGAGCCAAAAACATGGATAAGCTCATAGCCGCTGTCCAAGCTAGAGAATGCCTCTGGGACAAAAGTTATCGGGGACATAGGAACAGGTTCAAATTGGAAAGGTACTGGAATGAAGTGGCGGCGGAAGTTGGGACTACAAGTGAGTGACGCCATTTTATTTCTTGTGTTCACCGAGTTTGTTGGGAGCAGCCATATTTGTTTGTTATGTTGGTACTGTTTGGTTACCGTAGATAATAAATATGTGACATATTAATGTCGGATAGCGATTATATACAATTTTAAATTTTGCATACCTGTATGTTTTTTATTGATTTGTATTTATAGCGCATATTGATAATACTTTTTATCAGATATATGTAGTCTTTATAAGTATTATCATAATTATAATAAAAAACATTTCTTTATTATACGCTTATTTTGTGTTAATAAAATATAGTGACCAACTGAGGTTTATTTCCATTTACAATCTATCTGCCTAGCAAAACGATGCATCTAATATTTATGCATATATTTACAAATTTTTTATGCGTTAGTAAATAAATAATATTAATTATAACTTGTATACATAAATACACAGCTTCACGCTGTATCCCGCATATAGCAGGGTTGGCAGAGGGAACCTAGTGTTAGACTCTCCGTTCCCCACTTTCCGCCGAATATGAATAAGCCTTATAATTACAAATTCAAGCTAAGATTAGATTAATTCAGGTGGCTATTTGTGTACGTGCAAAAGCAAACTTGATGAATAATGGAATTTGTAATAAAAAAAAAAACAATGTCAATAAAAAGTTCGCACTCGCTATTCACTAAATGTTGAATCCGCGCCAACGTATAATACATACAGGCGTTATGATTAATTGATACAGCGAAATTTTGGTATAATAAAATCTTGCATTCTTTCTATTTCTTCGAAAAGTATCATATTCTTATGAAAAATAGTTTTTAAAAACTTTATACACCTTTATGCCTTTTCCCGTATAGTAGTTAAAGAGAAACTAGTATTGGATAGTCCGTTCCCCACTTTCCGTCCAAATTCGACACATTTCGTGCTCAGTGGCGGAATTCAATTCAAATTTTAATGGTTGTTTAGCTTACGCTTTATTCCTAGCGGGATAGACCGGAACGCGAAACACAACTGTCCCTGCATACTTCTTTTGCCTCGTCCACAGTCATTAACTTTTTCATACATGCCCTCATGGGCGGTCCTTATGCTTCTGATTTGACCTTCGTCTAGTATCATCGATACTGTGTTTTGGAAGCTTAATCGAGATCTCCCTCTACTTTCCGTGCCATTTTAAATTTTAAAAAATCATTGTACTATTGGAAATTATGTTTTGTTATAGGTGTTAATTGTTAATTTCTCATAGTGTAGTTTATTTTTTTTTACCGATTAATCCTTTTTCGTGTGTTCCCCATACAACGTGACATTATCGAAGTGATTTATGATCAACTGGCACGTTCGAAGCGCCATAATTAAAGAACTGAACTGAATTCCTTATACTAAAAGAAATAGATATGTAATTAAACTATACACGCTGGTGCAGTACGAAGGCGTCTTTTTTTACATTACCGCAGTAGTAAGCTTAAATCCTATCCTCAGGGGGTGGTTAATATTTATAATTCACAGATGAAAAAAAATAAAGATATATTTTTTTTATAGAATTAAATTACATCCACGGGCTCACACTCGCCCGTGCCTTTTGTATCTTTTTTTTTATTTATTACATTTGCAGCATACTTAAATAGAACTACTTAATTGTACAAATGTATGTTTTAGGCATGTTTAGATGAAGTGTGTTGAGGTTTGTTTCCCTGTACGAATTGTTTAAGTAATAATGCGGTACAATAAAGGAGGTTCATAAAAAATAATATACAAAAATAATGTAATATATTTGGTTTATGTTATATGATACAATATATAATAAAGTTAATTTATGCAACGACATGTTATTTTTAATGTCGTTTTCAAAAGCATCGGTGGTTTAGTACTAGTGGTTGTGGGTTCGATTCCCGCTCGAAATAGAGAATGGAGTGTCTTGACGATAAGTTCTTTCTGACTATCTTGCTATGCTGTATAAAGAATGAAGTCGTAAACATGTCTTTTTCTTGCTTTACTGGACAAGCAGAGAGTACATAGTGTTGAGACACTGCGTTTCTCGATTTCTACCCCAATCTAAGATTCTACTCTGTCTAAAAGGGAGTAAATGGAAATAAATTACATACAGTCATTTCCTCGATAGGAGATCTATCCAACAAACATTGCAAATACAGTTAGGCGCCGTCCCGATGCTGCGATATGGTATCGCCTCACCGACCTCATAATATTATTTATTTAATTAATTACCATACGATAAATACTATTTTATAAAAGTAACAATTTAAATGAATTATCTTAATTTCCAGGTTTAAACTGCAGAAAAAGATGGAAGAATCTCAAAGATCAGTGTCGCAAGGAGATGAAGAAATCTCCAAACGAATCAGAATGGCCACATTTTCAAAAATTAAAATTTATTCATCACCAATTTCTAGCTGAAGATGAAGGTGATGAAGATACAACTGACGAAGTATTCAATGCTTTAGACGAATCTATAAAACGACCTAAATTAGGTTATACCATGCGTAAGAAACTTCTTGTAAACAAGAGAAGAACTATCGATGTTGATATGAACAAGTTAATTGAGTTAGTTCAAGCGAGAGATATAATTTGGAACAGGCAACTGAAAGGTCATCACAATTGGTACAAGTTGGATGAGAGCTGGAAAGAGGTTTCGCAGCAGTTAGGAGTTACTCGTAAGTATTATTTCGTGTTATGTTCTAACTTTTTGCTTATTATCTAGTTGTATTCGTAATAAAGTAATTTTAGTTATCATGTATAAAGAGTGTATCTTCAAATAGAAGAAAATAGTAAGTAATTGTTTCTTAATGTCAATTTTTCAATAGAAAGTAGATACGATCATATTCGGTATTTTTTATTTTTTATTTCCTTATACTTGTACGTTTGAGAAAGCGTCTAGGAATATTTAAAAATTCAATTAAAATTAGTGATCGAATGTTTAAGAAAAGCATTTGGTGAATATAATAATAAAAATATTAGCGGAACTCGGATTGAAATAAATAAATAATTCATATAACACAAAACCATATTAATATTTACAGGTGACGAAGCAAGACTAAAATGGAAGTACCTAAGAGACCAAGCACGTAAAGAGGTTCGCAAACAAGGTTCCGAATGGGAGTACTTACCAAAACTACAATTTTTAACCAATCAGTTCAACGATTATGAAGGAAATGACACTACTGATGACCATTTCACGCAGGACCAAGATTTTGACACCACCGCTGATCAAAGCAGCAGTTATTACAATATAGAACCAACACCTAACGAAGTAAGCGTAAAAGATGATGAATTTGATGAATTCGATACAAAACCTATCATCATGGAAACCGATTTTTATGATGATGATGATGAAGCACAGAAAAGTGCGGCAAATAGTGATACACCTGAAGTTACCAAGGACGAGGACATAGGTTTCTTCAATAGTTTAATCCCACATGTCAAGAAGTTAGGACCAGCCAAGAAGTTGATGTTACGTATGAAAATTCAAGAATTGGTGTATAATACAGTGTATAACGAGACCTAGGACAGGCTTTCTAAAGAAGACCTTGGTGTACTTCTTTTGAACAGTTTAAATGGTATTGACAATTGAATCAAAGTTATTACGTGAATTATGTAAATAGTGTATGTGTTACAATAATATATGTATATTTTTTTTTTTATTTTTTTTTTTTATGGATAAAGGATGGCAAACGAGCAGAAGGACCACCTGATGGTAAGTGGTTACCTTCGCCCATGAACCTCTACAACACCAGAGATGTTGTATGCGTTGCCAACCTAGAGGATACTGATGGAAGGGGGGACAATGTAGTAGTCCACTATCAGAACCACCACATTTTGGGGAAAGGATGGGTGGGAAAGGGGAAAATCTGGCTTACATGCCATCGAACCGGAACACATCATTAGATATTTGGCGGTTCGTCTTTGACATGATAGTGGTCGCGAGCCAGTCGGAGGACGAACCTCCTACCACCAAACAACAAATTTGAATATAATAATATTGTACGCGTTGAGGCATAAGTGAAACGTATATATAAAACCTGTTTTCCGAATTAACACTCGAGAAGCATTATAAAGGTTGAAGTATAAAGTAAAATGATGTAATTGATAATATTATATTTGCCTAATAATATTTTCTTGGCTGATTTAAAGTTTGGAGAACGATTTCGGTCCATCATTATGTACTATAGGTTTTTTTTTTTTGACACTCCCACATTCTACCTGATGTGCCCCCGCGATTTGATACGGGACACAACTGTTTGTCATATTTAATTGTGTAAATTCAATACAGTTATATTTTTTGTATCAATTTATATAATTTTACTTATCAGATATATTACTACTTAGTTATAAAGGTGTCCCAAAATTAACGCAAGATTTGACTTTGCCGCCATTTGCTATTATATTCATTATTCATTCGCTATTAAAAGACTAAAATGGCATTTTCTATTTAATTCAAATCTTGCGTTAACTTTGGGACACCCTATATATACGATATAAATGTACTTATATCTGGTTGTCAATTTATGTATATATTTTCTTTATATAAATGATCAACATGATGTACTTTTTAAAGTTTGCAATTATGATACAGTATTTTAATTTATTATAAAAAAGATATTAGATTTGTTTTTCTTTCGTATTTAAAAGTCAAAGTCAAATATTCTTATTCTATAACAAGTTATTTGCTTAATTTTTTCCACCAGTGCACTAAATCTAATGCCTCAAACCTGAGAAGAGCCGGCGCAAAGAACTAAGTGGAACTTTTTTTTGTCAATACTTTAAAATGACTTAATAGTGACAATGATACCATTGAATACAAACAATATGTGGCTCAAATAATTGATTATTTGTATAATATTGTATAATACTTTTAACAATAAATAGAATTGGATCTGTATCTCTTTAGAAAACGTAGATTGAGTAATGTATATATTTTGAATATTGCATTAGTGTAAGTAAGTAAGTAAAAAAGCATTCTTAATTAAGAATGCTTTTTTTGTAGTTATTTAGTCAAAATAATGGATGGTTTCGAGAGTTGATATAAATTCTTTATATATTTACTGTTCATAGTATCTATAATACAAATAAATTTTGTACATAAATAGGCTTATTTAAATATCAGCTATATTGCGCCTGTCGTGGCGCAGAGGCACAAGCGTGCGACTGTAAACGCGACAGGTTGTGTTCGATACCCACTCCACGAAATGGTATTTTTCATTTCCTGGGTTTGGTAACAAGGCAAAGCGCGGCGTTGAGTTCCGCCACTCAGCACGCAATGCCTCAATTCGGCGGAAAATGGCGGAGTGTCTTAACACTAGGTTCCTTCTGCCCACCTTGCTATATGCGGGATACAGCGTGAAGCTATGTATGTATGAATTAAATAGTTTATCCCATACCATGCTTGAACAAGTTGATAGTTCGAAGATGAACAATTTTGTGACCAGCATTTTTAAATTTAAATTTTGTCTGTATATTCTGTTTTTCCGTTATTTAATTACTTTTATTGATTAAATATGTTTGATTTGTTTGACATTTTTGTATTTAGTCTTTTATTCATAATAAATAAATAAAGTAACTCTAAAGTGGTCCATGCCCATTTATATTTAAAAAATGATATATGCAAGTTGACTTATTAACTTGTTCACGCTTGGTTGGATATATGTTATCAATTTTAAGTTGTCAACGCTTTTTAATTTAGCCTGTTTATTGAGCAGTTAAGTTAATAATATATTATTACTACTGCGAGATAACTAATTGTTATATCCGAATCAGGCGTGAATAGGTTAATAAGTCTACGTGCATTAGATTTTTTTTAACTTCACGCTGTATCCCACATATAGTAGGCAGAGGAACCAGAGAACCTAGTGTTAAGACACTCCGTTCTGTTACAACAATTCCGTTCCCCACTTTCCGCCAAATTGAGGCATTATAGAATTTTTTATATATTAATTATTTTATTTATAGGACGAGTATGTGACTGGAGCAAAAAATTCAAACATATCAGACAATTTTAGATTAAAAATTAATTAAATAACGTAAAAATAAAATTTTCAGATAAAAATTAAACTTTAAAATGCTTATCTGCCATTCTTAAAAGTATGCATTGTCGATTTTTCAACTTTTTCATACCTGATACGGAATTAAAACAGCTATTTTAGACTATAGCCAGGTATTTACATAGAAAAGCTTTATTTTTTTTGTGTAAACATGCACCGTACTGTCTTGGATGATACATCCAAAAAGTTTTTATATGCATAATTTAATATTAATGAGCTTATGCAAGACTGCTTATTTTCTATTGCGCAAAACAAAATACAGCCTGTATATAATATTTGTAACAATAATATTAATATTTAATTTAAAATAGAATTAACTTAGTAGTAGAAGTGTCTTGACACTAGGTTCTCATTGACTACCCTTGCTTGATAAAGCTTAATAAAGAGTTATTGTTAGATCATAGTATAAAAGTGTGTTAATAAGTTAAAATAAGAATTAATATAATCTCTAGTATTTTGTGCCCATCTGTTGTATTGAGATTTCCATCCCTAACCAGTAACTCCCCATAATGATAATGAGTTCAAACTCTATACTATAAATTGTTTACATTTTCAATATATATGTATTTCAGTTAATACTTTAAGTAATTTGCAGTATTTTTATTATATATCCATGAACATTTTCCTTTACAGTAAGAAAAAAGTATTGAAAAGTTTCGTTCCGTTATATATGTATATGACAAATTTAATAAGATTTTTTTTAGTAGAATGTAATAGCATGCTTTAATAGGCATTTTTTTTTTTTTTATGGATAACGGATGGCTGACGAGCAGAAGGACCACCTGATGGTAAGTGGATACCTTCGCCCATGAACATCTACAACACCAGAGATGTTGTAGATGCGTTGCCAACCTAGAGGATATAGATGGAAGAGGAGGACAATGTAGTATTCCGCTCTCGGAACCACCACATTTTGGGGAAAGGATGGGTGGGAATGGGAAAACCTGGCTTACATGCCATCGAACCGGAACACATCATAAGATACTTGGCGGTTCGTATTTGACATGATAGTGGTCGCGAGCCAGACGGAGGACGAACCTCCTACCACCAAAATAGTTGATGCCACCAAAATAGTAGCATGATCATGTTATTAGGTTACATATAAAATAGTATATAGCTATGCCAAGTAAATATCGCTGACCACTGATTGACCATTTCATCAAATTATTCATCCTCCATGTCGTGAACTAGTCGCATTTTACGAAATAACTAACTGTATTTAAATATGTCATTAAACCTTCGTTAACGAAAAATAAAGTGTCTATGCAAAATTTAGCATATTTCCAAAATCCATAAAATGAAGCAAGCTTCATAAAATACTAAATTTCAGGATAGACCGCAATATATGCATGTCTATATACTATTATATATAACATGCAAAATATTTAAAAAAAATATCTTTGTTTGTAGTACAATTGTGCTTAAAGAAACTTAAATTTCAGTTAAGTAATCACAATATTCTCTAAAAATATGCAAATTGTTAATAATGATACTAGATAATTATGTTATTGTATGTAATTATATTTTAAATTAGGAGTTATGTGATAAACTTTATATACTAAAAGTTGTTTTGTTTGCTCTCTGAAAATTTCTATTTTGAATTTATATTTGAATCATCGAATATCATGCAATAGACAATGATTGTCTCCTTATCCTTTTAAAATTATGACATGTAAAATGAATTGTAATCCTTGAATAGAAAAAGCTATCCCATACAAGTTTTTTTTCAAGTTTTTGTGTCAATGTCACTAGATTCTCAAAATGACCTATAGTTAGGGCGATGATTTAAATCACACCTTTTCCATAATTAGTTATTCTTCTATTTGAAAATTAAGATATTTACATTTTTGTACTTATGTTTTACATACTTGTAATATTTAGTATATATTGTTTTTTATATAAAATAAAGCTAAGAAACTCACTCATCAGATCCATTATTATCACAATTTTTTTATATTTCATTATCAATTTTTATTAAAATGTATTTAATACAATAATTTTTTACTTCAGTACTTTATTAATGGCTTTCGAGTTTCTAACTAGTAACTAATCATTCTTATTTTGGCGCCAATTGCAATATTTCACATATTTATTTTTTAAATATCTCTTTTTATCATTTTGACTAATGTACAAATTTATTCTGCCTAAAATATATAAAGAATTACAAAGTAATATTTAATATTCAGTCAGCTTAAGAATATTTGGGGTAGGTACGGTACATAAGGTTTAATTAAAGTTTGATTGTCTGTACCACATACCTACGGAACATTAAGAATATACCGTAAATTTCATTATTTAATAATAGTTTGAGATTAGTAAACATAATACCACATATCAATTTCTACAAAAAAACCAGGTCAAGGTGTCAATAGTCAAAGTTTTCATTTTTATCTTGTTTCAAGAATTTTTTATCAAGGTAAGGTTTCATCTCAGGGACGACATCTCTTTAAATTTTGCGAGGCCACTGCTGAGTTAGCAATGTTTTATCTGGGTCAATATTGAATATGGGATTGTGCTTTGTCAACATTTTTTCGGGGTTTTAGAGATTTATGTATTTACGTTTTTAACTGATTTCAAAAAAGGAAGAGATATTTAATTCGACTGTATTTTTTGTATGAGTTACCAAATAAATTTTTACTGGGTGAATCAATTTTGAAATTGAAAAAGAATTCAAACTTTGACTACTTATTAATAATTCTAGCAAATTTAATATATACAAAAAAGAAAATCCATTTCAAATAAAATGCAGTAATATTATTACGAATAACCCAAAAACTACTTGTCAGGACTTAACTAAATTTAAATGGGACCGTATTAGCGGTAATAGATATATATTAAAAAAGAATCATTGAAATTGTTTCATCCCGTAAAAAGTTCTGCGAGAACCTCCTTTATTAGAAGTTAAGAATAACCATTTAACAACTTCTTATTGATTGATCTTCAAAAATACTCATTCATTATAACGGATGTGACCTAATTACGTATTAAATACAGATGTTTCCAGAACTAATAATGGCTTTAGCTTGACTGTAAGTTGTTGGTAAATATAACGAACCAGGGCTGCAGCTTGAAATGCACAATTTTTTTGTAACATTTTTTATAATCTGTGCCTGTAGTTGTTTACATATGTGTGCGAGCGTGCGTGCGTGCGTGAGTGCGTGCGTGCGTGTCTCTATGTCTCTACTACTACGGTGTTTGCGAGTGTGTACGTACGAATGTGTGTGTGTTTGTGACTTAAGTGCCATGTCCCTCACTCATCGTTTCTATTATGAAACAACATTATTTATTATAGTATATATTTTTTATCGGTTCCATGATGCCCCTATCACACCATTACATAAGAAACCTTCTGTTTGTAATAAAAAGCGGTAGAAAAAAATTGGGCCACTTTTGAGCTGCAGCCCTGGTTCCGACATATTCACCAAGTTGTTTTCATTCGAAACGAAAATAATCGTGAATTATTAGTAACTAAACGGAATCGATAATTGACGAGATTTCATACTATTATGATTATTTATGGCCTCATTTAAACAAATGTGTGTATTAATCTGATATTGAAGTGATAGATATTTGTTTTGCTTAGAAATATTTGGTAGTTGGAATTTTGTGATGTTTTCATACATTATTACGTAGTTATTTCCTATTAAACAAATTTTAGTGCGTATTTTTAACCGACATAAAAAGGTTTCCTATTTGATTCTTTTTTATGGATAACGGATGGCAAACGAGCAGAAGGACCACCTGATGGTAAGTGGTTACCTTCGCCCATGGACATCTATAACACCAGAGATGTTATAGTTGCGTTGCCGACCTAGAGGATACAGATGGAAGGGGAGGACAATATAGTAGTCCGCTATCGGAACCACCACATTTTGGGTAAAGAGTGGGTGGGAAAGGGTTTCCCCTTTCCCACCCACTCTTTCCTGGCTTACATGCCATCCTGGCTTACATGCCATCGAACCGGAACACATCATTAGATATTTTGCGGTTGGTCTTTGATATGATAGTGGTCGCGAGCGAGTGAAGACGACGACGCTACCCAGCGGCGGAGGGAAATTGTATTCTAACCCCGTCCAATCACAGGGGCTGTATTTTTATATATGTACGTAATTTTTTCCTGGTGATCTGATTTTAATAATTTTCTTTTAAATAATAGCTAGTGCTTCTGATATATGGTCCCATTTAAATTTAGTTAAGATCTGACAAATAGCTTTGGAGTTATTCATTATTATGAATGGAACTTTGGAGTTATTCAGTATTCTGCTACTTTTATTTTTTTCTTTTTAGCCTTTTATATGAAATTGGTTTTTCTTTTTTGTTACAATTTTTATTGTCAATAACGTAATTAAATAATATTTTGATTTTCTTTACTATTTCACTTTTAAATACGTACCTATATGGTGAAAATATTGGAGCTAACGTCTGACGTTAAGAACTATAGGTTGTGGGTTCGATTCCTACTCTGGGGATAATTATATTTACTTATTTTAATTTACTCACCTTGGTAGGATAAAACGCGGCGTTGAGTTCCGCCATTAAACACACAAAGACTCGATTTCGAGCGGAATGTAGAGGAATGGAGTCACTTTTACTCATTGAATATATGCCAATAGTACAGTTACAAATTGCATAACGTTGTCCAAAAATATTGTTTCTTCAATCAATGCAGTCTTATATTCGGCTACAGCGGGTCGATCACCTGACGTTAAGTAAAGCAATAAATTAGGCTTGAATGTTTAACATACGATTGCATTTAAATATTCCTGGTAATAATATTTTATATGCGTTTAATGTTTGGTGATGATTACCGATTGAAATTGGAAAAATGGAATTTGTGCTGAATTGAAAGTAATTTGTTTCTTTATATGAAATACTTCTTTCTTTTAGAGGCGTTCGTGGAAACGTGATCGTGAATCACGTGATGGGTTGTGGGTTCGATTCCCACTGGAGGAAATTATGTTTTTTAGCTTCACGTTGTATCCCGCATATAGGGTAGGCAGACAACCTAGTATTAAGATACTCCGTTCCCCATATTCCGCTGAATTAAGGCATTGCGTGCTGAGTGGCGGAACTCTACTAAAAAAAATAAAAATCACTGTCTTACTTGACAAGAACTAAAAATGTTAACATTTGCAGTCGTAATAAATGAATGTTCAAAATGTCTATAGCATTCCAGTGCTTCATGGTACAGATGTCCATCGCATTGTATCGAGAAAGGCTCACATTAGTCCACAAGAATTGCGATCCAAGTGTACTCTACTGTCCATGCTCTCTCTACCTAACTAAATTGGTAATAATCCTATTAATTCCGCCTTTGATTTCAATGGCGGCTACCACAAATGAAATGACTGAACATTTCTAGCTCTAATTTTAGGATATTTTGTCGATTACTGTGGAATAGGCAACTAGGCAGAGAGATTTTTTGATATAATGTCGTTTTTTATATTACATTGAATATCATTAAATGCTGATATGAGTATCGTGGAGAAACGTAATTTTTTGCAGCTTCTCATTTTTTTCTGCATTACAGGGTCAATCAGGAAAAACCTAGTCAAGATATTTGTTCTTTTCTTTCTGCTCGTAATAACGACATTACGTGTTGAGTGGCGGAACTCAACGCCGCTTTTTGTCTTGTCAAAGCGGAGAAATGAAAACAAGAGAAATTATTCCTTTTAGTGGAAATCGAACCCAAGACGAATCTAGTTAAAAAGTCAGACGCTGTCAACACCACAATGGCCTCTGTTAATTATTAAAATTATTTCTATTGAGAGTTGAATACTATCACAACACTTATATAATTAAATATAAATATATATTAAATTATAATAGTCTAATGGCATTGGGGTATATTGGAACAGTGTCTGAATAAATGTGGTTTGTGGTGCAACCACATCATCCACACTGGGAGAATTATCCTCGATTCGGAGGAAAGTGGGGAACGGAGTGTCTTAACACTAGGTTTTCAGGTTCCCTCTGTCTACCCTGCTATATGCGGGATACAGCGTGAGGCTAAAAAAGTAGAATTATTTATATTAATTATTTATATAATTTGGTAGGACAAAACGCGGCATAGAACTCCGTCTCTAAACTCACAATGTTCCGGTTTCGCGCGGAAAATGGAGAACGGAGAGTCTTGAAGCAAGTTTTGAAGCAAATCTCTCCCTAACTTTGTTATACAGTAAGATGAAAAAAGTGAATAGTCTATTTAAACGCAGCATTATAAGTAATTTCAATTTCATAACAATCATTGATTCCACTTCAGAGTTGATCGTCATCAGAAGATATCACTGTGAAAGCTAAATAGGTATCCGTGTTCGTTTATTGTTATTTATTGTACACATTGTGGTATAATGCCGTTCACTCGTTTGTTTTACGACTGTTTTTGGCCGCGATTCAATCATATGATGAATCATTGCATTTCAGCTATCTCGATCAAAGAGTATAGAGATGTTTATACTTTGGTATGAATGAAGATTTCATATAGAGGTGTACAAATAAACCGTTTACGCTTTTGCATTTGTAACGTTATAACAGGTGTTAAGTGAACGAGTCAATAGGTATAGAGTTTTCCAGCTTCACGGTTCATTCCGCCTAGCAAGACTATCTCAACTTACACAGAGAACCTAGTGTCAAGACACTCCGTTATTTACTTTCTATTCAAGCTTATAACATTGCGTATTGAGTGGTGGAAACCAACACTTTTTCATGTACTAAAGCAGATAATAAAAAAAAAATTTAATATGATTATTTTCCTTATTGAAAATGGACCCCGAAACTAATTGTGTTTCCAGTTAAACGTCCTACTGCGGCACGATGGCCGCAAAATAGAAAATACGTAATAATAAAATGAATAAAATATCATATAGTCTTGTAAAACCAAGGAATATCGTGGTAATATAAAGGTTAGTGTTGGCTATAAAGATGAAGAAGTGGAAAGACGAGCTCTAATTTGATCACTTATAGGTAAAACGCAATGAACTATCAACATTTCCTTAAAGGAAAATTCGCCTTTTTATGTAATAATGATAAAAAATAATGACAAATGAGTAAATAAATATACGATTAACATCACTTCATTACTATTTCATGTGATACAAGTTAACTGAGATTTATATGAAGGACAAGTGTATCTCTCGATGTATCTCATCAGTCATACATTATTATTGTTTGCGAAATTCCATTGGGTTTGGTTAGAGCATTGTAGTGGTGAAGGTAACAAGCTCACCTTCATCTTGATAATATTGATACGATGTACTTAAAATAGACTAAAAGGCAGTGGATAGGTTGTGGGTTCGATCCTCACTCGGGGATATATTCAAATTATTTTCATTTTTCCGTTCTGGTAAGATAAAGGGCAGCGTTGAGTTCCGCCATTCAATACAAAATGTCTCGAATTCATAAAAAACGTGAAACTACTTAAAATAGACTTGTGTATAATTTAGAAATCATCATAGCATATTTGGGTATTGTCATACGTGATGAACGTGAGGTTGATACTCAAGTGGGAATTGAACCCACATCCAACCAAAGGCGTTAAAGTCCGAGGCTGTCCCACTGAACGTTTTTAGCCTCAATATTTAAAATTGTTATATAAAATATTTTTATTATACAACTTATGGTTTGACTGATAACGTTAAGAAACCATGGATATGAACTTTAACCTTGAGTATTTTTCGACACGAGAAGGATAGAAACTTTTTAGATAAAATCTTCGAAAAAAATGACCTTTCCTAAACCCAAACCAAATTAAAGTGTACTATAAACATATAAACGAACAGACGGCCTTGCCTACTAATAACTCAGTGTTTACTAAACGCGTCTTGGAAAGTTATGAGATATAATATCGAAACGAAGCCACTATGTAGATAATAAAAAAGTCTGTTTCCGCTCATACTTCATATTTTGGACTGTTTTAATGTATTTTATTTGTATGAATTGCTAAGAAATTTTGTTTTTTTATACTAAGCTTATATTCATAACAGTATGTAAAATCATTATTAATATAACATTACTTTTTATGAAATTAGGAGAAAGTAATTTTTGAAGAAACACAAACAATGCCAGCGTCTAACAGCAAATGCGATAGTTGTTGGTTTGCTCGTATCACTACTCTGGGCCAACGCCTGTCGTGGCGCAGAGGCACAAGCGTGCGACTGTAAACGTGACAGGTTGTGGGTTCGATTCACTCCAGGAAATGTAAAATTTAGTATTTTCATTTCTTGGGTTTGGTAACAAGGCAAAGCGCGGCGTTGAGTTCCGCTACTCAACACGCAATGCCTTAATTCGGCGGAGTGGGGAACGGAATTGTTGAAAGAGAATGGAGTGTCTTAACACTAGGTTCTCTGGTTCCCTCTGCCTACCCTGATATATGCGGGATACAGCGTGAAGTTAAAAAAAAAAGGAACTACTTTGGGAAATTAATATATTTAAATAATTTAATTTCGCTGCTTCTGCTAAGACTACACAAAGCCGTTAAATTACGATACTCAACATGAAATGCTTAGAATTTAGGCGGAAAGTGGAGATTGTAGTGTCTTGATACAAGGTTTTCTCTCTGACTTATGCGGGATTATGCGTGAAGGTGAAAAAAAAACTATTACAATTTTAGCTTCTAAAGATTAATGTACAAAAATCTTACAACTCTATCTTGATCCACGTTGCTCATAGTATGACTTTTTTTTAAATATACCAGAATAATGAGAAAGTAGTTTTAGGCGTATTGTTTAGGTTTCTAATTTAAACTTATCTGTTAATATTAGGAAGTACGGTTATTATAAATGCATTTTGAATACTCCATTGTTATTTGTAATAGATGATAATGATATTTGTCTACATATGAATACCGATGGCAGACGTAACGTCGACATAGTTGCATGTGTTAGTTCACAGTGCAATACCAACATTTAAATAACACGTGGGTATGACAAAAGGAGCTTGCACGAAAGATGAATTCCGTACAGCGTTCTTCGCGTTGCATAACTCAGCGTATCAGCTTTCCATAGCTCAACGTGAAGACAGCTTAGTTAATAGAGTTCATAATTAAACTTAAGGGGAGACCTCGGTTGACCTTCTTGAACACAGTGTCAATGATACTGGAGAAAGGCCACGTAAAAACCATGAGGACCCCCCGGAGGGCATGCATGAAGAGGTTAATGACTGTGAACGAGGCGAAAGAGGTATGCAGGGACCGTAGCGATTGGCCGTTTTCTCTGGCTACCCTGCTAGGGATAAAGCGTGAAGTTAGGTTAGGTTAGGTTATAATTAAACTTAAAATGGTAGATATGAGTTAATCTAAGGTTATAAAAATGTAAAAAGATGAGAGGCCTTCATGGCGTAGTGGAGCAGCGCCAGACTAAATACGATCGGTTGTGGGTACGATCCCCTATCGAACTATATTTAAATTATTTATATTTGTCCGCTCTGGTCTGGTAAGACAGCATTGAGTCCCGTCACCAGAAAACCAACTTCTTAGAAAATGCACAAAATTATTTAGTGAATTATTATGAATAACTACTCGTCGGATCTTACATAAATTTAAATGGGGACTACTGAAACACTTATTTTTTTACATGATATCTAAATCAAAATTGTTTCATCCACACACACATATAAAAAAATACAGTGCAGTTGAGAACCTCCTCTTTTTTTAAGTCGGTTCAAAATTTTTCCAACATTGTCATGCTCGTTAAGAAAGATAAATAGCGATGTATTTATAAAAAATAAGTGTTAGTCGAAAGATATCTCAAGTTTATTTTAGTATGATATAAATACATATGAGCTGGAGCGTTATATTGTTTCCCTCTGGATTTTGTGCTCAGAATAAGAAAACCACCTGACAATTAAATCTTTATCTAAAAGCTTAACAAGTAGCTTTTTTCATGTGAATTATATGTATTACTTTTTATCAAAAAATAATTGTTATAGGTATAATAGAATCGCGTATCGCGTATGCTGTCCCACAGCGACAGGATGACCTGTTATACTATTTTTTTTTTGTTTTTAACTTCACGCATGTAGCGGGGTAAGCAGAGGGAACCAGAGAACCTAGTGTTAAGACACTCCATTCTCTTTCGACAATTCCGTTCCCCATTTTCCACCGAATTGAGGCATTGCGTGTTGAGTTGCGGAACTCAACGCCGCGCTTTGCCTTGTTACGAAACCCAAAAAATGAAAGTACTACATTTTACATTTCCTGTAATGTATTTTAATTTTCACGCTGTATCCCGCATATAGCAAGGTAGACAGAGGGAACCTGAGAACCTAGTGTTAAAACACTCCGTTCCCCACTTTCCGCCGAATTGAGCCATTGCATTAAGTTAAAAGTTAAAAGCATTTACATTTATACCAGTAATCTAGTATAAAGAGATAACATTACGAGTTAGGTAGAAATATCAGGGAAATAGTAATAATTTAAAAATAAAATAAAATGATACTATTATCATTTATGGATTATGGATTATGCATTATAGATTCTATAATCTATAATGCATAATCCAGTCATTTTTGATGCTTTAAGGATCAACCTTCGGAATTATCCTTATTAACTTTTTTATCAATGCCTCAATATGGCGGAAAGTGGATACGGATGGAATACGGATTTGTTGAAAGAGAACGGAGTGTCTTAACATTAGGTTCTAAGATTCCCTCTGCCCACCCCGCTATATGCGGGATACAGCGTGAAGTTAAAAAAAAAGATTTTTTTTTATATCAGAAAACCCTTTTACGGATAGTAATCCGGTTGGGGTTTTGGACGGATTATGTGGGACTTCCACACTGGCGGAGGAAAAAAGAGATGTAGAAGAAGGTAGGCTGAATACCCAATACCCAATAAAACCTTATGGTGCTTTTCCTCTACTGCCACTAGCCGTGGCTTCGGGGAGTCCCCAGGCTTCTGCGAACCCCGTGAGCATATTATTTCCTTTTCCAGGGTGGACATGACGGGATTAAGAACATTAAATGTTTTTATGACATGAACAGATTTTAAATCTTTATTATTAATCTAACTTCATTAGTTAAATAATATAAAAATATTATTTTATAATATTTTATATTGCTGTTCTTTGATTTACAGTTTTATGTGAAAGAAATAATGATTGTTGAAGAAAATATTAACTGTAATAACCTATCAATCTCATTTACTCATTGTTTATTACCATACTAATATTTTAAATGCGAAAATTTCTGAAGAAGGATGTTTGTTATTTCACGTAAAAACTACTGAACGAAGCTAGATGGCACTTTACATTATTATATCTCATACATAAGAATAACATATAGATGCGCCTGTCGTGACGCAGAGGCAGCGTGCGACTGTAAACGCGACAGGTTGTGGGTTCGATTCCCACTCCAGGAAATGTAAAAGTTTAGTATTTTTATTTCCTTTGTTTGGTAACTAGGCAAATCACGGCGTTGAGTTCCGCCATTCAGCATGCTAAACCTCAATTCGGCGGAAAGTGGGGAACGCAGTGTTTTAACACTAGGTTTTCTGGCTACCCTACATGCGGGATACAGCGTGAAGGTAAAAAAAAACTTGCTTTCTTTTTAAACATTTAAACTAATTTGGCCATAATATAACGATAGGTTTGGTAGGATTTTCTGTTATATTTTCCACTACAATGTGGTTACATTTTGTACTAAATATTGATTCTAATATATAGGCCGATACCTGCACTGGCGTGCTCAATTGTGTAAGTACGATCACGTAAAGAGATTAGTTGGATTACTGCAGTGGAAAAAATAAGGAAGTACATATTTGTGGTATGGCTATAATACCATATAAATATGGTTTTTACCAAAAAAATGAAAATCGAGTTCAATTATAATGCACTGAAGAGTAAAATTATTATGGATAACTCAAAAACTCTTAAAAATATTAAATAAGTTAATTATATTTTATTTATTTAATTTTCTTTTTCTGGATTTGCACTAACTTGCATCTACTGAGAATGAATCTTTTCTCCAAAATTAGCCTGTTATAGATTACTATGTTATAGTAAAGATTATAGATAACTAATATCCCATATGTCCTAATAATGATAAAAAACAACAATTTCGATAGAAATTTAAAAAGAAATATACGCAAAAAAACTCCTGAATCAAAACAATTTCCAATAATAAATGAGTTTTCATCCTTTATTTATTTTATCCCGCATAGCTTAGATAGTCAGAGATAACCTAGAGTCAAGACACTCCGTACTTTAGTCTCCAGAAGACAGCATCTTTCGCTTCTTGTACACAAAAACTACGCAAACAACATAATCAATACAAGAAACAATCCAAAACAATTGTTACACGAAGACTTCGAACTGCGCAGTTGTTGCAAGAGAGCTTTTTGTATGATAAATAATCATAGAATCATTATTACGATACCAACTGTTAATTTTATGGTGTTTATATCAGATACCATAGTGTTCTGTAATGAGGCGTTGTATATGACGTCATTAGTGTCAGGAATGCATTAGTATAAGTTAACAAAAAATATGGTTATTGTTAAGGTATGCTAATCGATTTTATATAAAATCGATTAGCATACCGATCGATTTTTAATAAAAACGTATGAATTATAATAAGAATCAATTATTTAAATATATCGTAATGTTTTGTAATCATTGTAAAGTTTGGCCATTGTTAATGTTTAAATGATTTAAATGAGACTGCTAAATTTCCTTTTCAAATAATTAATAATTCTAAGTGTGTGGATATTTAGATTTTTAGTACTACTGCAATGCCTAAATTTTGGCGGAAAGTGGGGAACGGAAATGTTGATAGAGAATGGATTGTCTTAACACTAGGTTCTCTGGTTCCCTTTGCCTACCCCGCTATATGCGGGATACAGCGTGAAGTTAAAAAAAAAACCTACTACTGTATATAGCCCCTGACGGCTTTGACGAGAAGTTTATATGGTTTTTTGGATCCAAAGTTTTCAAAGCAAAAATTTAGTTGCAAAAACAAATAGAGCAGCAAAATGTATGAAAGCAAAAATTCCTATTCAATATCTCTAGCTGTATCACACGAATTTGCATTATGAATCTTGGTATTTTTGCCGCAAAGCAAAGTGCGGCGTTGAGTTTCGGCACATAGCACGCATTGCCTCTTTTGGCGGAATGTAGAGAACGGAAATGTCAAAAGAGGACGGAGTGTATTAACACTAGATTCTCTCTGGTTCTCTCTGCCTACCTTGGTATCTACTATAAAAAAACATTATTTTACTGGGTGAATCGATTTTGAATATTCTTTTTTAATAGTTAATGAGTTAACGAGTTACTAAAAAGTAACATTAATAATAAATAATATTACTTTTTTGTGCATTTTGTTTGAAATCAGTTTTATTTCGTTTCTTTGTTTCTATATATTAGACACTTCACAAATGTACCCCGATATCGTCACTATAGTGAGATGTTTTTCCGATTCCACACAACAATAAACATGTATGCTAGTTTAAATTGGATTAACGGAACAGACGCGTTATAAATTGCCTATAAAATTAATAGCAAGAGCAACTGTATACAAAACTAGTTAAAGTTAACGTGTTTGGTTTTCAGATTCAGCCTACATTCTTAAAGATTGGAAATATAGGGTGTCCCAAAATTAACGCAAAATTTGAATTACATAGAAAATGCCATTTTAGTCTTTTAATAGCGAATGATTAATGAATATAATAGCAAATGGCGGCAAAGTCAATTCTTGCGTTAATTTTGGGACACCTTTATAATATGTATTTTTATTTTATATATATATATTTTTAACTTCACTCTGTAACCCGCATATAGCAGGGTAGACAGAGGGAACCTAGTGTTAAGACACTCCGTTCCCTACTTTTCGCCGAATTATGTGCTGAGGAAATGAAAAATTCCATTTCCTGGAGTGGGAATCGAACCCACAACCTGTCGCGCTTAAAGTCCGACGCTTGTGACTGCGCTACGACAGGTACTATTTTTATTTTAATATTACTATGTTTCTTATTTTTAATGTAAATTTGCTATAAACGATATTGCTGTTCTTAGAAACAAACGTCCTTTTATTATCATATTTGGGGACCGGAAGGTTTCAAACATCTCTTTAGAGAGATATTAACAACAAAAATAAGATGTAACAAGCATATAATAATTTCGACTTAGCTCGAATGTAGGTATATATGCCTTAGATAATTGGTTACAGCGTTTGGACGGCTTTCAAAAGGCGCGGCTTCGACTCCTGCTACGTTCATATTTTTGTAAAAGAAAATGTTTCATACATATATTTAGATTAGCAGGACAAAATTAAAATAAATGGGAAGTCCTTAAAATAAAATATATATTTAAATAATAAATTAAAAAATTATGTCATATGCTGCATATATTCTAAAATCTTCTTAATAAAAATCTTATCTAGAGTAGAGAAACAAAATACTCATTAGTATTTGGAGTTTCTAGTTCTAGTTTGAAAAAATATATAGTAAAGTTGTTACACCGATAGAAATATCCGTCTCCGAGAAGCATCGGGTGTAAATACTGCAACAATTTGATTTCCATATAGCTTTTTGCCTTTCCCATTATTATAAATATTTGCCCGAACTTTATAGACTAGAAATAAGACATTGTCTGCGTTTAGATACACGTAAGTCAGTCTAAATCGGTTAAAGCTATCTGCAAATCTATTGTTGTACAAGGGTTAAATAAACAAAACAAATATGGCGAAGCTTCGACCTACATTCCAGCATCTCTATTCTAGCCACATGGAAATAGTTTCGTCTCGCCGCAAGTCACAGGAACATCTATCAAAGGGCCGACGTATAATTTGTAATATAAATGTGTTTTATTTTTTTTTCACTTTATTTGTCGCATAGTATAATGTCAACATGACATTAATCTAATGTTAAGTGACTCCGTTCTATACCTTCCATCTGAATTTGAGACATAGTGTCGCCATAAGTGGCGGATCTCAACGCCGCACTTTGCCACAGCCGAGAAATAAAAATAATTAAAATATTCCCCGAATGGAATTTGAACCCACAATCATTCACGCTTTTAGCCAGATGCCGACTCACTGCAGTTTGAGATAACTTCAAATCCGTAGTTAGTGAAAAAAAATTAAAGAAATTAGATTTACCATGAAGGTTATGACGGTGACAACTTTACTCCTAGAACTTGTCACTGAATTAATATAATTAACAAACGCGTAACTGAACTCCGCAAGAGTGTATAAAACAATGAGAGGCTCATGAATTACTTTTGCTTTTATATAATTTTTTGATATCATAGTCTATATATAAGTTACAATTAACAATATGTGTCACCTAAAGAAATATTTATTGCCAAGTTGAGTCACAAATAAACAAAGAAAGTATCGACATCGTTAATAGATGATTTAGTTAATTCGTAATGGATGATGAGATGACTTTCATTTATCGTGCTAACTTTGGTTCCCTTCATATGAAAACTTTTGTTAGGTGGTAGGAGGTTCGTCCTCCGACTGGCTCGCGACCACTATCATGTCAAAGACGAACCGCCAAATATCTAATGATGTGTTCCGGTTCGATGGCATGTAAGCCAGATTTTCCCCTTTCCCACATCTTTTACAACATCTCCGGTGTTGTAGATGTCTATGGGCGAAGGTAACCACTTACCATCAGGTGGTCCTTCTGCTCGTTTGCCGTCCGTTATCAATAAAAAAAAATAAAAAAAAATACTATGCTAACGGAGCACTATGAAAATTGGCATACATATAGTGTACATGGCGAAGAAGTGCAATGAATGTTATTTATAATATAGTAATACTTAGAAATAGATTAATTTAATAAAATAAATACTACACACACACAACTACTGATTTGATATTCACTTTCATATAAAATGACATATCCGTTGCTGAGCAAACCGTCAATAGGGCTTCTAGTAAAATATATTGTTTATAATAAATAAGGAAAAGAATTAACCATCGTGGCGAATTGAGGCTCACTGTTAACCCTATGAGTGTGGGTTCGATTACCATTAACGTTCATTGATTTTCCATTATGGGAATTACAGTCGTTGAATTATTGTCATACTAAAGGGTGACCCAAAATTAACGCAAGATTTGAATTCGAACTGCAGCCGCTAAGCTTTCACTATTTTTGAAATATTCTTTAATAATGAAGACATGTTGTTGTCTATACTATTAGCTGTCAAATTGCTTTTTTTTCAGGGTTGCCAACACTTCACTGTACAAATGGCGGCAAAGTCAAATCTTGCGTTAATTTTGGGACACCCTATACAACTCTCAAGGAAAACCGCGGCGTTCGCGTTCGTTTAGATATGGGCGGATAATGTTTCACAATCTGACACTAGGTTCTCTTTATCTACCCTCCTATGCAAAAAAGCCTGAAGGTTTTAGCTTTTTTCAAAGTATTATCATCTAATCTATATACTAATACGTAAAGCAAAAACTTTGGATCCATTTTTAGAAAAAATACGCGGACAAAGGAGCATAAAACTTGGCACACTTATAGTTCATATAGAGAAGAAGTGCAGAATGCTATTTTTCCTAAACAATGCATAAAACATATATTAAATTAATAAAATAAATGTTACACATACTATGGTTTGACATTCACGTTTATATAAAGTGAGATACATTGCTAAAGACAACGCGTTGTTAACGCGACACCCGGGCCACTAGTTTTCATAAAAACACATATAAAACACAAAAGTTGACAACTAATAGGTTATGAAAACTAAAAGTATACGATCAAGATCTGTCCCCTTGCCAACATTACGTAACACCAGTTCTGTTCAGTGTTTGTCTAGTGACCACTTAGCGAAACAATTACACAGTGGGTATATGACACTATAAAATATTTATGAATCATAAAATAATTTACATTTCAAAGCTAAAATTTGAATTGATTTCGTCTTCCACCGCATCTTGCCAAGACTTCTATGATATATAGATTGTTACTTTAGTTCTAACTATTGTTTCACTTCAAAGGTTTTAGTTTACAAGAATGTATGATTTTGTTAATACTATAGTTGTTCTATTCAAGAATTTATTATACTTTTTTATAGTATAGTTTTAATGGTAGCGTTAACATGTGGTTTTATTTCTTTCTTCAAATATTAAATTCTTTTTTAGTATTTCATGTAAATTTTGTTAGTTAAAAACTTTCGACCGGAATTCAAAACATTGCGTGTAGTAGTGGAACTCAACACCGCGCTTTGTCTTACCACAATCAAGAAATGAACACAAATTTATCATTCCATAAGTGAGAATCGAACCCAGAACTCTTCGTGTTTACTGTGAGAGACTTTCGCCTAACATTTGAATATAGTAAATAGTAGTAACTAATACATTTTACTGGATTTCCTAACAAGGCAAAGCGCGGCGTTGAGTTCCGCCACTCAGCACGCATTGCCTCAATTCGGCGGAAAGTGGGGAACGGAGTGTTTTAACACTAGGTTCCTTCTCCTACCATACTATATGCGGGATACAGCGAGAAGCTACGTATGTATGTACAATCATAAAACAATAAGTTGTGAACACAATCCTTAACTGAGAGAGATAAATAAAAAACAAAAACAAATTAATACTAACTTCATAATACATATTAATCTCAAATTCATTTTCCAATAAGCTTTAAAGCTCTCTTTCATATGAGCTTATTCTCTTAGCGGATTTCAGCGATTTTACACAAAGTTTTGTACTAAAGTTAAATTAAAGTATGAGAGCTCGTGCTCGTTCATATTCATATAAATTAGATTAAATACCTACCTAACGTTTTTACTTAGGAATTTTATTTTTAATTACGGCTTTATTTGAAAAGCTTTAAGGTTTAAAATATATTATAAAAGATTTTGTTTCTTTTACTATATACCATATTCATCAACTATCTATATACTAAGGCCGCGATATATAAACGCGATAGGTTGTGGGTTTGATTCCCACTTCAGGAAGTGTAAAAATTTAGTATTTTCATTTCCTGGGTTTCGTAAGAAGGCAAAGCGCGGCGTTGAGTTTCGGCACTCAGCACACAATGCCTCAATTCGGCGGAAAGTGGGGGAGTGTCATAACACTAGGTTCTCAGGTTCCCTCTGTCTATCCTGCTATATGCGGCATACAGCGTAAAGCTAAAAAAATATTTAAAAATTCTGACATACTTTAAGCTTATATTATGGAGAAGTGAAGAAAGCCGTTAATTTATATGAAAACATTTTAAAAAAGTATGTTAATAAAATAAATATTATCCTACTTTGCGTTTGCCATACTTTTTACATAAAAAAACAAGTGCAGTAAGTCAAAAAATTTCGTAATATTACTTCGACTACACATACACTTTTGTATAAAGTGACATACTCAATCATCAAAAATCAAAATATCTCGGTTCAAGGATTTTCCATTGCGTACTTTATTAATAAATATATAGGTTAATTTAGAATACATTCCAAGCAATGTTTTCTTCAAGTAAATAATTTAGTAGCTATTATTTGTGTCTTACAACACTTGCAGAATTTAACATTTTGACAAAAAACTTCAAATACTAACAATGTGTTCTTAGAAAGAGTTATCCTAACTGGCTTTCAAATATAGATTATTCACATAACAAAAGCTGCTTCATGCTTTATCCTAATATAATTAACATATATTTAATTTTAATTTAATTTTTTTAATGTAAATGATTAGTGCACCGCCTTCCACTACTTTATACAAATCCAATATCCAAAGGTTGCCTGGAAAAGATCGCTTTAAGCGATAAGGCCGCCTTATTGTACGCTATTACTACGAGTACTTCTATGTTATTTGTTTATTTGTGTGCAATAAAGAATATTTGTATTGTATTGTATCCTGCATATCAGGCTGGTGAGAGTGAACCTAGTGTTCTCATTCTATTAATTACAATCTATTCAATTTTATGACATTGCATATTGAGTGGCGGAAATCAACGCCGCTCTAGTAAAAGAACAACATTTATCAGAGTGGATAAACAAAAATATTTTTAATATGACATCGATTCTCGCCCGAACTTGAGCTACTGCCTTTGAAAATAAATATAATCATTTCCCCGAATGGGAATCGTACCCATAATCAATCGCTCTTACCGTCAGACGCTATTCCACTGTGCCACCTAGGTCACGTACATTTATATATACACATAGAAACATATGTTTTAAAATCTTTTTGCTAAGTAAATGAAGCACTAAGTGAATCATCAATTGCTTGTAAAGTTATAAATTGTACTTAAAAATAATTTAATACTCATATTTTTACTTACAACTTAAGAGCTTTGCGCGTTTAAAAATTTATGAGAAGACTCAGATTGAAGCCACTGGGGTTCATTAGACAATGTACTGTGTTGGGATCTACAACATAATATGGAGTGTCTAGAAAGGAAAGTGGAGTATGACCATCTTTTTCTACCTTCCTTTAAATGATTATTTTTGTTTTAGCTTCAAGCTGTATCCCGCATAGATGAAGGGTAGGCAGAGGGAACCGAGAATCTAGTGTTAAGACACTTCATTCCCCACTTTCCGTCGAATTGAGGCATTGCGTGCTGAGTGGCGGAACTCAACGCCGCGCTTTGCCTTTTTACCAAACCCAGGAAATGAAAATATTAAACTTTAATATTTCCTGCATTTGGAATCGAACACACCACCTGTCTCGTTGACAATCGCACGCTTGTGCCTCTGCGCCACGACAGGCGTCAGGCTTTATAAGATATTATTTAAAAAAATAGCTTAAATTTACGATAGCTAGAAATTTATATATTTTACAGGCATTACGTTGTTAATAGAGCTCAACAGACTTTTTCTAACTAGACCGTAGAAAATCTCTGTATTACTCTATCCTCCTATAAATATTTACCAAATCATTTCAGTCTGGCGTATTCCATCTGCTTTTAATGACATTGAAATATTTAAGTTTTAATTCAGCTCCACGCTAGAGTCAACCTAGTTTTACGACTGTTCTTCATTTTCCGCCCAATTTCAAGGCATTATACGTTGAGGCAGAAGTAAATGCCGCGCTATTTTACTAAAGAAAGTAATGTAAATTTAAAAATATATATGTTTTTTCTTTTTTTTTTTTAACTTCACGCTGTATTCATATATATAGCAGTGTAGGCAGAGGGAACCTGAGAACCTAGTGTTAAGACACTCCGTTCTCTTACAACAATTCCGTTCCCCACTTTCCGCCAAATTGAGGTATTGCGTGTTGAGTGGCGGAACTCAACGCCGCGCTTTGCCTTGTTACCAAACCCAGAGAATGAAAATACTAACATTTCCTGGAGCGGAAATCGAACCCACAACCTGCCGTGTTTACAATCGCACGCTTGTGCCTCTGCGCCACGACAGACGTCATATATGTATATACCTATATTTAATACACTGCCTTTTTTGGTTACATATATATTGCAGAATTAGGTAGCTCGTACCCATGTATCTTATGTGCCTTTAGACTATAAATACAAATACGATTTGTTAATAATTGAATGTATTTCTTGTATGTATGCTTGATTATAGAAAATATTATTTTTATGACAAATTTCAAATCCTTTTTCGTACAGTTTTCGAATAAATGCTCTCAAAAGTTTTGCCTTCACGTATTATTATAGTGATATTATAAAATTTAAAATTTTACGTTATCGAAGGCAGCATTAGTACGACCTTATTAAATTTGGTTATCTAGAGGAGGAAAGTTGAGGAGAAAGTTAATGTGCTATTAAAGGGGCCCCTTAAATCTACGATTTTTCTTTCTTTTTTTTTTAAGGATAACGAATGGCAAACGAGCAGAAGTACAACCTGATGGTAAGTGGTTACCTTCGCCCAAGAACATATACACCACGAGAGATGTTGTAGATGCGTTGCCAACCTAGAGGATACAGATGGAAGGGGAGGATAATGTAGTAGTCCGCTATCGGAACCACCACATTTTGGGGAAAGGATTGGTAGGAAGGGAAAAAAAACCTTGCTTACATGCCATCGAACCGGAACACATCATAAGATAATTTGGCGGTTCGTCTTAGACATGATAGTTGTCGCGAGCCAGACGGAGGACGAACCTCCTACCACTAAACTACTGGGACGCTACCCAGCGGAGGAGGGGATTGTATTCTAACCCCGTCCTCTCACAGGGTCGTAAGTCCCAGGCACTTCCTAAATTCTTCTCTCAGCAACACGATGGGCTAAGTGTTTATTGTATGTTTTGCCAAGCATGTAGTAGTAGGTTTATCCTCTGTCCTAACCCAAAATGCGACCTTAAAGGACACTTATATACTATTTATTAGCTGTTTTACGTATTCACACATTCAGTTTATACTACGTTAACAACTTAAGCGTACTGTATAAATGTTTCTAAACATACTTCTATTTATACAGCGTGTTTATGTTTTACATGTAAACATTTTGCTAGATACTGAGTGAAAAAAAATCCGCATATTTTAAAATAGATTGAGATTTAGTAACGCTTTCAAGACGTCTTATAATTTTGTTTGTTATTCATTTATAAGATATGCCAAAAATGTAATGTAAGCATATAAGACGTCAGGCTAATGTAGTAAGGAAATGTATATGTCTGTCTTTTAATATGATGTTTGAAGATCCTTTACTGTTTGGGCATTTTTTTTTTCATTATTCGGTCTGGTAAGATAAAGCGCTGTGTTGGGTTTCGCTATTTAACACGTAATTTCTTTAAAACAAGTCATGGAGTCGACAACGGAGAGTTTAAACACTGACTTTATTCTATCCTCCCTATTGTATATAGGAGAAACGGAAACTTCAGCCAGTCATATAGGGCCCGAGAACTTTTCGGATTACGACCAAGTGTCTAACTGTGTTGTGAAACTAATTTGTGCAGATTTAGTTTGTCGGAATGGTCAAACTGATATTTTTAAAAATACAGTCAAGTACGTTAATCCTGTCGTGGCGCAAGCGTGCGACAGGTTATGGGTTCGATTCCCACTCTAGGAAATGGAATTTTTCATTTTCTGGGCTTAGTAACAAGGCAAAACGCGGCGGGGAGTTCCGCCACTCCGCGCGCAATGCCTCAATTCGGCGGAAAGTGGGGAACGAAGTGACTTTACACTAGGTTCCCTCTGCCTACCCTTCTATATGCGGGATACAGCGTGAAGCAGTCAAGTACAAAATTAAATTGAGTTGAAAATAAAATTTTAATATTTGTAGTGTACTGAATTATAATGATTATGAAAATAATCGATATTTATTGGTATATATGAATAATATGTATTAATCTGTAGTATAGTTTTCACAGTATAAAAAGTGTGCTGTCACTTTTTATATAGCAAGTGATATTTAAAAATAAAAAGAATTTTGATGGAAAGTTGGAAATTTGCCGAACTATATGTAAATCTTAATTTTTCCAACAGTGCCACTCAATCGTCTTATCTATGTCATGGAATTTTTTCGGAAACAGAATTTTAGATAAAGGAACTTAATGTTGACACGACCAACAATTACAGTGTTAATATACAGAGAAGAAAGAAAGGATAAACTAAACATTCCATGGATCCATGTGCGGAAGTTAGGCCCATCGCGTTGCCTGGGACTTGTGCAAGTGTAGGCATAAGGGGCCCCTTGAAATTGAGCATTGACTCTCGCTTTTACTGCTTGAGCTTTTTCCTCTACCTTATCAAATTTGACAGCTTACACACTTGCTATATAAGTTTACCACCAATAAATGTATAAAAATAATAAAATTTTAATTGCTTAGTGAGGTTATCGCAACAGTGGTAAGACAAAGAACAGCATTGAGTTCCGCCACACACAATATCTCAATTCGGGCGAAAAGCGGTGAACGGAGTGACTTGACACTAGGGTCTCTCTGAATACTCAGTTATACGGGATAAAACGTGAACCTGATTTTTTTTAATTTGCACTGAAGAAAGTTATAAAAAATTTTAATAAATGGATACTTTATAAGCCTATTAATCTTCACTCTAAATTTTTTTACGTATCATATCTGTAGTATGGACCGTGAAACAGTACTTTTGCCAATGTTGAAATACATGTGGGAGGTAATGAAATAAATATTTTTATATTCCTGTTGACAGTTTCAAATAGAGACGTATCTTTAATTTGTATATTTTAATGTCAGAAAACATAAAAAAGAATACTGAAGACTAATTAAATGCCCTGACTTTCTTTGTAAGTTGTATATCTAATATTTTATTATATTAATTTCTTGCTTTTTTATTGATAAAAGTAATTATTGTCCAAGTAGTTACATTTCCATTACCTTCGCCCATACACATTTACAACACCAGAGGAGTTGTGAATACATTGCTGGCTTCGCCATAAGAACCATTACATTCTAGGGAGGATGGGAAAATAGGGCTACATGTCATCGAACCCGAACATTTTATAAAATATTTAGCGTAGCGTAGGAAAAAAATTGGAATATTTTACGTAATCGTGAAAATCCCTTAAATATATATATATATATATATATATATATATTTAAGGGATATATATATATATATATACATATATATGTACAAATGATTGATGTATTGATTAAGCTGGGGTGTAACTTGCAAGTATTATATTTTTTTTATAATAGGACTTATGATTTTTTTGCCATCGCGACCCAGTAGAGCAACGTCTGATTGCAAACAACATTCGTCGTGGGTTCGATTCCTACTCGGGGAATGATTGAAATATTTAAATGATTTTTATTTCTCTACTTCACTTTCACTAAAACGTAAACTGTATACGATTTAGACAATGAAATAAAGGTTAGAGGCGAATATATGTATATTAAGCATAGTTTATAAAATGGAATTATTTTAACTGGAATAATCGTGTAGTCCTATAGTGTAAAAAAGTCCGTAGTCTCAGGTAGACTGCACTTGTGACAGCGAACTATAGTGGGGTTGGAAACGTCGAGCTTCTAAAAATGTACCTATTTCCGATTACCAAAATATAAGAATTAATTAGCGAAATATGTATGAAAACTAAACAAAACCAAAGATAATATCGCTGCTCCGGAACAACAATGACGTAACTGAATTTTGCGAAATGGATTAATAAGTACTTACTACAAAATGAAATAAATTTTTGATACCCTCTTATTCCTTGTAATACATATCTATATGTATTGCATGCGTAACGTTCAATGCCAAAGTTATTCGCATTCAAGAATTATTGAATTAGAAAGGTCCTGAACAATTTCAAATTATGCAATTACGTCATTGTTGCTTCGGGGCAGCGATATAAGAATAAGCTAACGGTTTGTTTCAAATTAAATTTAAAATATATATTTTTTCAGCAAACAAACTAATAAATTTCGAAATTAAATATATATAAAAGGGTTGAAACGAGGAAAAAATTGAGAAAAACACATCAAACAAAGATAAATTATCTAAATTGTTTTTCACATGGCACAGCTATATTTAATTTCCCAAATATAAAACTGGCGTAATGTTAAAATCATATAGGAATATTTTAATGATTTAGAACTGGAATCAACGTATCCGCTTTATGATATGTGTCTTAAACGTTTTTAATTCTGTAATTAGGGTTGTCATTTGCGCATTTGCTTAAAAGAATAAATTGAACGATTAGTTTTCATATTGCATCGCATGTTAATGTAGGCAGGGAGAATCTAGTGTCTAGACCCTCCGATCACCGCTTTCTGTCTAGATTCGAGACCCTGCTATATACGGGATACAGCTTGAAGTTATGTACATACATACATAACTTCAAGCTGTATCCCGTATATAGCAGGGTAGGCAGAGGGAACCTAATGTTAAGATACTGGAGACATTAAGGGTTCCAAAATTCAGCGTTAAGTGGAGAAAAGAGTGTTTGGTCGTGTTGTAGCTCGCAACTTCTTTATACATACATAGTATATACTATGGAAAGTATTGTATATAATCCGTTGTTTAGTCGTCCCCTATATTTCTCTAGACATATTCCGTACTTCAGAATACGTTTCAACTGTGCATTCTCTTTCTGTAACTCAGTCCGCAACACGGAAGAGTTTTATATATCAATCATTCGTAAAGGCAGCGTAAACTTATAATTACTTGATATATAAGTTAATATATATTAAAATATTATATTTCGGAATTGTTGAAAGAGAACGGAGTGTCTTAACAATAGGTTCTCAGGTTCCCTCTGCCTACCCTGCTATATGCGGGATACAGCGTGAAGTTAAAAAAAAGAGAAAATATTATATAGTCATTAGTTAGTTTGACATTAGCAGCATAAATTCCTTTTTAATTTTTCTACTTATAAATAATATTATAACAATTTAACCGTAACAAAACATCACATGCTGAATAACTTATAATGAATAATAAAAAAATACACCATCATGTTTATTTGCATAAAAAAATATATTTTCATATCAGTGGCCAGCCCTAGTCTCAAAATATTCAAATACATATGCCTTGAACTAATGAATTAAAATACGATTTTCATTTCAACTATTATAAACAGGAAACTGTTTTAAGAAATTAAATAAACAAAGTCGGTATCGTAAATAGGTATCTGGTAAACACTAACTAGCCTTGGCAGTTGGCACCTCTCTACTTATACACACTTATATTTATAGCTTCAAGCTGTATCCCGCTCATAGCAGGGTAGACAGGGAACTAGAGAACCTAGTGTTAAGACACTTCGTTCTCGTTCCTCACTTTCCGCCGAATTGAGGCACTGCGTGCTGAGTGGCGGATTTCAACGCCGCGCTTTGCCTTGTTACCAGAGCGAGGAAATAAAAATACTAAATATTATTTAATATTTTTATTTCCTGGAGTGGGAATCGAACCTACAATCCGAAAAGTGCGTCTTTACAGTCGTACGCTTGTGCCTCTGCGATGCGACAGGCCTCATTTATATTTATGGATAAGTACATATTTTTAGCTTCACGCATCGAGAGGGAACCTAGTGTTGAGACACTCCGTTCTCCACATTCCTCCCAAATATGATAACTTACGCAGCGGCGACGTTTACGTTTTTTTTTATAAAAACGAAAAAGTGAAAATGATTAACCGAAATCAAAAATGAAGTGGAGGTTCTCAATTCGACGGTATTATTTTACTGGTTTTACCGCATAACCTTTTACTGGGTGAACCGATTTTGATGATACATTTTTTAAATGATAGAGAGCATTTCCAATGTGGTCGCATATAAATTAAGTTAAGATATGACAAGTAACTTTTGTGTCATTAGTAATAATCTTTTAATCAGTGAATTTTATTTGAAAACAGTTTTTTTATTAAAATTTTAACTACTTCCAGAGGAGAATTCATATCTATCGAGTTTACAGTCACTACGCCACGATGGTTTCAATATAATAGGTATGTTTACGTTTCATGAGGGTTTCAAGGCTTGTTTTATTTTCTTTATATAAAAAATTATAGTAATTCGTCTCTATCCCACGTTTTCTAGTAAAACTATGTAAAATTAACGTTTGCGATCACTCAATGTAGACTAAAGCTTACACGTTAAAGGTAAGCGTGTAGTTCAATATCAAGTAAACTTATAAAGGGTGTCCCAAAATTATCGCAAGATTTGACTTTGCCGCCATTTGCTATTATATTCATTATTCATTCGCTATAAAAGACTAAAAATGGCATTTTCTATTTAATTCAAATCTTGCGTTAATTTTGGGACACCCTATATATACTGCGTATAAATCTTAAAGTAACTGAGTGACTGACAGACAACGTACAGTTGATAGTACTGGGCGTTGGAATTTGGCATGTAGGTTCATTAATAGTAAGCTAGTGTTCGAATTTTTAAACTGATTCACTAAAGTTTTTTATTTCTATAGCTTCACGCTGTATCCCGCACATAGCAGGGTAGGCAGAGAGAATCTTAGAACCTAGTGTTAAGACACTCCGTTATCTTAATGATTTACTTTTCGCCAAATTAAGGCGTTGCGTGCGTAGTGAGAGTGACGGAACTCAACGCCGCGCTTTGTCTTGTTACATGAGTGAAAAAATGAAAATACTCTATACTAATGTTTTATAAATATTTAATATTTTTATTCCCTGGAGTGGGAATTGAACTCACAACCAGTCGCGTTTACAGTCGCACGACTGCTCTAAAACTGGCCTTTTTTTAACGTGAGGAAATCCGTTACGGATATCCACCCGATCGAGGACTCGGGACAATTTATGTGGGACTCAGGGCGGGTTGTAAAGAGGCAGTCCGTATACCCACTAAAACCTCACGACGCTCCTTCTCTACCGCTACTGGCCGAGGTCCACGGCCTCAAACTGGCTTGTCAGTAAAGTTAATGCCTCATACCTAAGAAGAACCGGCGCTTGGAGATTTCTTGGAATTCCTATGAGAACGGGAAAAATGTTTCATTTTATAGTTCACGTAAACTTTGTTAAGAGCTCCAACTCGTAATATTTTAAGACGGGACGGTGTAAAAGTAATGTGTTCTCTCTACTGTCATTAATAAGTGATGGCTCAGTTGACGCGTAAAATATGTGTTGCGTTAGCAACTCTTACCCTTGTCAGTTTAAATAGCAGCTTTGTTCGCAGTTACACGTTATTTCATGGTAGTAAGAGAGAATCTAGTGTTAAAACATTCCGCTTTCTGTTTTCCGCCTGAATCCGAAACATTGCATTTTGAATGACCGAACTCAACGCCGCGGTTTATCTTCCTAGAGCCTTCCTAGATCCTAAAAATTCATATGATCATTCCCGCGAGTGAGAGTCGAACCCAGAACCAATCGTGTTTACAGTCAGATACTATCTAACTGCACCATGATGACCTATACATAGGATTACCATACATCCCGGTTTGACCGGAATAGTCCCGGTTTGAGATCCCTGTCCCGGCGTCCCGGTCAAACTTGAACAGCACCGACACCCCAACCAATTGTCTCTTTTTCTTTTTAATAAAAAAATTATTCACATTTATTAATATGTTTTCAATTCATAATAATTTTGATAGCATTTCAAATATGAAAAATACAAATTAAGCGAAAAGCAAAATGAAAATGAGCCTATTTCTCTTCTGCATCCCGGTTTGGCTCTTTGTAATTGTGGTAAGCCTACCTATACAGTGTATATTAAATATCTCCGCCTCATCATCATC
Source organism: Philaethria dido (assembly GCA_033558755.1). NCBI lineage: Eukaryota > Metazoa > Arthropoda > Insecta > Lepidoptera > Nymphalidae > Philaethria > Philaethria dido. Next base: position 221,868 of record JAKGSA010000648.1, read on the forward strand.
TCATTTAACGCCTGTCGTGGCGTAGAGGCACAAGCGTGCGACTGTAAACACGACAGGTTGTGGATTCGATTCCCACTCCAGGAAATAAAAATGTTAAACAATATTTAGTATTTTCAATTTCCTGGGTCTGGTAACAATGCAATGCGCGGCGTTGAGTTTCGCCACTTAGCACGCTATGCCTAAACTCAGCGGAAAAAGGAACGGAATTGTTGAAAGAGAACGGAGTGTCCTAACAAAGAAAAAC
>JAKGSA010000648.1:227097-267538 GCA_033558755.1 Philaethria dido
TTCCTATCTGTTCCGGCCACCTTCAAACTGCAACGTCTTTCGTTGTTGCCCCTGTAGCGGTGTGGGTCAGTCTTTTATATGATAAAAAATAAATAGATAGCCCATCTATGTTTAAAATTTTATATATATATTTTTATGGATAACTGATGGCAATGGAGATAAGCACAACACCAGAGATGTTGTAGATGCGTTGTCAACCTAGAGGATACAGAGGGAAGGGGAGGACAATGTAGGAGTCCGCTATCAGAACCACCACATTTTGGGGAAAGATCTGTGGGAAAAGGGAAAATCTGGCTTACATGCCATCAAACCGAAACACATCATATGATATTTGGCGGTTCATCTTTGACATGATAGTGGTCGCGAGCCAGACGGAGGACGAACCTCCTTTACCACCCACCCTTTCCCTTAAATGTGGTGGTTCCAATAGCGAACTACTACATTGTCTCATCTGTACCCTCTAGGTCGGCAACGCATTTACAACATCTTTGGTGTTGTAAATGTCCATGGGCGAAGGTAACCACTTACCATCAGGTGGTCCTTCTCCTCGTTTTGCAATCCGTAATCCATAAAAAAAGGAAGAGAAGAAAATGTCTCAATATTTATATAATACAGTATCAACATAAAATTTTCACATTTACCTCAAAACCATAGACATGTGCGTATTAATAGTTTAAAAAAACAAACATTTTCAGTGACTTCATTGAAACCATAGATAAACGCCTACAATTTAATAAATTGACTATAATTTATAAAATCAATGCTAACTATTTTTGTGTGAGCAATAAAAATAAATACATAGGAGATTTTCTACGTAGTTTTTTCATCATTTAACCCTACGTTGTATGTGATGAAAGATTTACAAGACACCTGCTGTTAGCCCTTTTACACATTTTATGGTATACTCGTGTTACTCAGTTTGTTTATGGGATTTTATTTGAGGTTGAAATAGTTATCAAGTATTTACAGATAGCACCTCTATTGGTTGGTGGTGAAATGTAGACATTTTTTTATATGTATATAGATAGATAATGAATAAATTTTAATTTTTAATTTTTGAATTCTAAGGCATAATTAATAAATATTCAACCTACTTCGAAGAAAGGAAGTTCTGAATTCGACTGTATTTTTTTATATGTTACCGCATAACTTTTTATTGGATGAACCAATTTTTGTCATTTTTTTATATGATATAGTGCTCTTGATGAGAACATTTAAAATTTGTCCAAATCTGAGTGATTTTTGAGGCATTCATAATAATTTTAATTTGTGCATTATTCGAATTTGTTTTTAATTCAGACAGAAAGTAAAGAAGTGTCTTAACACTAGGTTCTCTCTGACAACCTTGTTATGCAGGAAAAAGCGTGAAGCTGTAAAAGAAATACAAGTATTTACCTACACACTATGGACATGGGTTCAAAGCAATTATAGTATGGGTATAATTTATAATTAAATTATACACGTTTCTAAGGTTTGGTTACAAGGTCTGGCAAAAGGAAAAGAGGCAGACAACAGCAAAGATGGGATGACGATGTCAGGCAGGTCGCAGGCACAACATGGAGCAGAATAGCTAGAGAGAGAACAGAATGGAGTAGGTTGGAGGAGGCCTTTGCCAACTGGCAAGTGGACTTGCAAAAAATAAGCAAGCAACAAATACACGAATAATTAGGATCAATTTATTTACTTTCTTTTTTGCATAATAGTAATAGTGTAGTGTAAGGAAAGATATTGTAAATTTTTTGTCCGAATAAAAGGCTTTATTATTTATTATTTATTAAGGTCTGGTTATGTAAAATAAGGTATTAGGTTTCGCTACCCAACGTGAATTATAAACGAACGGAAAGTTCTATTATAGTGATTACATCTTTTGCTTCATAAATCCCTCAAAATGCCAACACTTTCCTGTATATTAACGTGTTATAACTAAATTTAAAATGAAATAAAAATAATTTAATTACATATTATTATTTTTTTTTAACTTCACGCTGTATCCCGCATATAGCAGGGTAGGCAGAGGGAACCTGAGAATCTAGTGTTAAGACACTCTGTTCTCTTACAACAACTCTGTTCCCCACTTTCCGCATTGCGTGCTGAGTGGCAGAACTCAACGCCGCATATATATTATGTATTACTACTAAGCCTAGTTTAGTAACAGAATAAATATAATTTAGTAATGAAGTCACAAAAAACACAAAAAACATGATTCTTACCGTAAGTAACAAAAACATTTTTATACGTTTTCAAAAAAAAAACCACTACCTTATAAAATTAACACCATCTTATAAAACGTCAAAATAAAAAAAGAACATAAAAACCCATTCTATATGAAATAATAGCAAATATTATACAAGTTTCAAAACAATAGACACACATGTAGGCCAAATCCTACAGCTAGAGAAACGGGGTCAACGAACTAATGATAATTGGATGCTGCAGACAATGTCTGGTCGACGCGTGACATCTTTTATTCATCCCAGACCCTTCTTAATCGTACACTGGCTTACTGTTCTCCCTCTGTGTAAAATAGACTGAAAATTGCTTTTGATTTTAGGTTCGAAACAAAAGAATTTAATACATGAACCAAAAATTATTTAACCCTTTTTACGAACATTACGCGGGCGGAGGAGCATGAAACTTGGCACACTTATGGTTTATATAGCGAAGAAGTGCAGAACGATAGTATTTTTTTAAAATAATGCATTAAAAATATATTATATTAATAAAGTATCTGTTACACACACTACTATGGTTTGACATTCATGTTTATATAACATGAAATATACGTTGCTAGACAACGCGTTGTTAACGCGTCAACGGGGACACTAGTATGTAGAAAATAATATAGATAAATTGTAGGTAGTTTTTTATTATCTAACTTAGTAAATATATGCATAATTGAAATATTTATTGGCATAAAATAGCATATAGGTTTTCATATAAAGGATATTCATAAAATTTATTATTTTAATTAATTTATTTTTAAATACACTAATGATTTGTACTCTTAAATTAGTGGAAGCTATGGCACAATGGGATTGTAAACGCGATTGATTGATAGTTCGATTCACTCTCGAGGAAGTGATAATATTTAAAAATATTTTTATTTTGTGCTCTTTAATGTAACGCGGACAAACCGCGGCATTGAATTCCGCTACGCAACTCACAACATCAGGAGGAAAACAGAGAACGGAGTGTCTGGACACTTGTTTCTCTTTCACTACTCTTAAATGCGAAGAAAAGAGTGAAGCTGAAAAGAAAATATTTTCTGACTAAGTAGCAAGTTACTATTTTTTTTAACTTCACGCTGTATCCCGCATATAGCAGAGTACGCAAAGGGAACCTTGTGTTAAGACACTCCGTTCACTACTTTCCGCCGAATTGAGGCATTGCGTGATGAGCGGCGGAACTCAACGCCGCACTTTGCCTTGTTACCAAACCCAGGAATTGAAAATACTAACATTTCCTGGAATGAGAATCGAACCCACAACCTGTCGCGTTTACAGTCGCACGCTTGTGCCTCTGCGCCACGACTGTCGTTATTTTTTATCTCTTATTCGCAATGTATGTCAAGAGTAAAGGCTTAGGATTTTCCTCATCGATTAACACAAATTAAGGGAGATACATCTAAATAATGTATAGGATAAGCCCAACAAGATTTTATTAGGAACAGACACTGGCTGAACCGGATGCTGACTCATTACGTTCCATATTGAATAAATAAACGAAAATGTATCGCCACCGGTTTTGTTTAACTTTTGAATCTCTCTTCTAGGTTTATGTTGATTTTACATTGATTTTCATTTTTCTTTAAAGTTCACACACTTAGGAAACGAAAAACATTTAGAAAACGTATAAAAATTTGCACGCTGCGGGACTCGAACCCGTGCTTCTCGGAATCCGTCCAAGCGCTCTACCCACGGACGCATGGCTTAGTGGTCAGAGCGCTTGGACGGTTTCCAAGAGGCGTGGGTTCGAGTCTTGCTACGTTCAAATTGTTATACGTTTTCTAAATGAGTTTTTTTATTGATTTTCATTTTCCATATATTTCTTTTTATAATGAAGTAATAATTTATATGAAGTGATTTTGAGAAATATGTTTTTCTATATTTCTCAAAAATAACTTTTAGTCACTCAAACCTTGCGCTTATAATTTCAGGCGTATGTATAACAATTTTAATTATCTATATATAAATACGTGAAGCAAAAAGTTTGTACCCCTTTTTACGAAAATTACGCGGACGGAGGAGCAAAGCAAGCAAGGAGCAGGAGGATCAAATTTGGCACACTTATAGTTTATATAGAGTGCAGAATGCTAACATTTTTTTAAAATAATGCATATAAAGTATATTAAATTAACAAAATAAATGTTATATCCACTACCATGGTTTGACGTACATGTTTATATAAAGTGGCATATACATACATTGCTAAAGACAACGCGTTGTTAACGCGTCAACGGGGACACTAGTTATATTAATGTTATAATTATTAACAATCAGTATCAATCAAAACATCAGTAGTATTCAATATGAAAAAATATTTTATCAATATTTATTTTTTTATAATATTGAGCATCAAATCTATGTAAAAATCTTCCAGAAAGGTGTTAACAATAATAATTGTAACAGCGGTGTACAAATTTTGAGAGGCGAAATGTGAATGCATGGCTTTGGCTAAAGCGCTTGAGGCACAAATTTCATTGAAATGTTTCCGGCCATACCAGTTTCACACTTTACTCATAGCAGCGTAGTCATAGTGAACCTAGTGTGAAGACACTCCGTTTGCCCCTTTCCATCCTAATCGACATATTGCTTGTTAAGTGGCGCAACTCAACGCCGCACTTTGCCTGACGTTAAAGCAATATTATAAAAACATGTTCTACACTTCTTTTTGTTTCTATGCCTAAAACATATATATAAATGTCAAATTTTATGCTTTTACGATCGCATGATTTTCTCAAAAAGGCGTCGAAAGTTTTTCCTTAACGTATTTCACACGCAGCAGTTTTTGCCCCAAACTACAAGTACGTAGCGCGTTTTTAATAAGCATATCTATGTATCAGTGGCTAGGAATGAAATTTTATTGAAGGTAACTGGTTCCAATACGATACGTTGTACGTTGCGAGAGGGAAATTTTTTAAAAAGGTAAGCCGGTAGATTTAGGGATGCCAGTACACATACGTAAAATATAGAATGATAAGTTTTTTTGCAGTCTCGCTTTCTAATTTTGACAATTTTTTTTGTCGAGTTTAATTTTTTCATATTCTCTCCCAAATTTTGCTGGTGACGTTTTTATTTTTTTTAGCCCTTACATTTACGTTGAGCTTGTTTTTCCACAATCTCACTGCCAATTTTTTTTTTCAATAGGTACACCGATTGGAATCGTGTTATATGGACGCCTCGCGACTACTACCTACACACCCATCTATCTATAATACCTATCTACCTACCAATCTATCTCTACCTACCTACCTGGTATGTCTTCATAGTAAATATTGAATTAGAGACTCTCGGCAATTATGCTTCTACGCCACAAGGTTAAATTATAAATTCATACGGTAAAATGCGTGTATATGGTAAGAAGGTCGTTTGTATAGGCTTGCTATGTTTTGTTAATTTCTTGGTTGTGTAAAGGGCACACACCATACAAGTATGATGTATGTATGTATGTATGTGTCCCACACATGGCAGAGCAGATAGAGGGAATCAGCGAATCTAGTGTTAAGACACTCCGTTCTCTTTTGACATTATCTTTCCCCAAGTATGATCAAATATTATTTTCTTATAACTTTTTTTTCTTTTTCTTAAGTTCACGCTGTATCCCGCATATAGCAGGGTAGGCAGAGGGAACCTGAGAACCCAGTGTTAAGACACTCCGTTCTCTTATAAGTTAGAAAAAAAATCTTTTAAAATATTTCCATATGTCTAACCGACTTTTAAAAAGGAAATGGCTATAAATTACACTGTTATTTTTTGTGTGTTATCGCGTAACTATTTACTGGGTGAATTAATTTTGATCATTCTTTTTTTATATAGTGTTTCTGATATGGTCCAATTTGAATTTAGTTGAGATCTCAACACCATTTTTGAGTAATTCGTAATAATATGACTTTAAAGCAATTTATTTAAAGTCGTTTTTTTGTTAAAATCTGTAATTAATTGTTAATTAATCATATGTTTTTGTTTTCTGAACGAAATTTTTGAAAATATGTTGAATATCATATGATCATATTGCTGTCGTGTTAAGTGATTTTGTCGCGATTATTTAAATGAAAATTAGTATATATAATAATAGTATACAAAGAGAAGAATATTCAAGAAAGAGAAAAAAAAAGAGTTTATATACAAACATAAATTTACATACATATATGTATATACAATTTAATTCTAAAAAAATATAAATAAGTGTGTGTATAAATACAGTGCTTTCTCTATTAAGCTATTTTAACGTAACTGTCAAAATATTTACACGTCAAGGCATCGAACCTGCGATTATCGCGTTAGTTTTTGAAGTTATACTTCTTTTGGCGGGTTAGCGAAAAATAAGAGAATAAATTTTTATGATGTGCTCGCAGCACACCGTCTCAAAAACCCGACACCATGAAATAAACTAGTCAACATTTTATTTTTTTAATGATATTTAAGTTAAATATATTTAGCTATATAATTCGTTATAATAAAACTTTCTTTCAATGTATTATTTTTTTTTTATCATTATTAGTGTCGTGGCGCAGAGGCAAAAGCGTGCGCCTGTAAACGCGACAGGTTGTAAAAAAAAAAAGAGAACCTAGTGTTAAGACACTCCATTCTCTTTCAACAATTCCGTTCCCCACTTTCCGCCGAATTGAGGCATTGCGGATTGAGTGGCGGAACTCAACGCCGCGCTTTGCCTTGTTATCAAATCTAAGAAATGAAAATACTAAATTTTACATTTCCTGGAGTGGGAATCGATCCCACTACATGTCGCGTTTACAGTCGCACGCTTGTGCCTCTGCACCACAACAGGCGACTGTAATATGTTTAGTGATAATTTGAAAATATATTTATTATTAATTGGTAAGTTTTCATCATTTATTTAATGTCCTGGAAATGTTTTCTATGTAAATTTATAATAAAAATTTTTAATAAATAATTATAATTTTATTTTTTTGGTTTGTTTAATATGCTGAAATCAATTATTGAATTTCGATATATAAGATAAGCTTAATTTGAATCTAAAAATTATAAAAAATAAGTGTTTCAATAAATTAATTCAGGAAATTCATGTTATCTACTTTATAGAGCGATTGTGTATAAACTCGACTATAGACTGAAATTCTGCTGAAGTATTATTACTTAGTATTTGGATTTATAATGTATATATTAATATAAAAGTAATTTTTGTGTTTTTTATATGCTAAATATTGCTGTTTTCTAATACTGAGCACACGATACCCATAGTTAGTTAATTTTTTATCTTAACCTTATTTGATAATAAAATATTCCTAATGTATATACATTACGTATATGTCTAGTTCATAGACTAAAATAAATATGATATTAAAAGGACATATTAATTTATATCTTTTATTTATCATAAATTGTCTTGTCAAACTACTTAGATTATTATATATAGAATTAGACATAAAATTATAAGTACTTCGACAATATATAATTTTGGGAAAGTGATTTGTGCTCAACTGGCATATTCGAAGCGCCTTAATAATAACTGAACAGAATTGAACAATTTATATTTAATATATAATAACATTTTATACTATAGAAAAACAATACTAAACTCCTGTATATACAAAAAAATGTATATGGGTACAACATAAAGCAAAATAAAAGAAAAGAGAATACTCTTTATATCGCAATATGTAATATTGAAAACAAAACTTTTTTATTATAAGAACAGTTGTTTTTTTAATTAATATTTAAAAAAATATCAGACACGAACATCTCAACACAAAATTAGCATTCATAAGTCCCACATTTCATAAATAAGAGATTCATTTCAAGATTTATTCCAGAAAAAAGAAAAATTAAAAGATTAAAAGATTTATTCGATTCCCACTCCAGGAAATGGATTTTTTCATTTCTTGGGTTTGGTAACAAGGCAAAAGCGCGGCTTTGAGTTCCGCCACTCAGCACGCAATGTCTCAATTCGGCGGAAAGTGGGGAAAGGGAGTGTCTCAATACTAGGTTCCCTCTGCCTACCCTGCTATATGCGTGATACAGCGTGAAGCTATGTATGTATGTAAAAAAAACTTCGTTTTCTACGTTGTGCCCAAAATTGAGACATGACATTGCGTGTTAAAAAACTGGTGGTGGAGCTCAACATGCTCTTAGCAGAATTGGGAAATAATAATGAAAACCATGAAAATATAATAGTTCCTGTTAGTGGGTTTCGAACCTACACCCATCTGATTTTTTCAAAAGACTACTATTTAAGTATATGAAAAAAGCCTATTCTAAAAATTTTTTTTATACTAAAAAATACTTTCATATATATATTTCTTAAATAGCAACTTTACTGGCCTTATTTATTTATTCCTTGCTGAAAAGAACCATCTAAATAACTTACTTAGTTAAATAAACTAAATATGAAATAAGAATTATTTCAGTTAAATAATTTTTACTTTACACAACTAAATTTTAACACCATGGTGACGCAGTCGCGAAATATGTAAAACGCGTGGTGGTTGTTAGTTCAACTTTCATTTGGTAAAATATTTGTATATGATAAATATTTTCTCTTTCCCACTCTTACTGTACAGTGATATAATGACATACTTTGCATAATCAAGATAAAAAAATGTATATTAAAAATTAAAATAAATTTTAAGCTCATATGAAATTAAAATTGTTGAATAGTTTCAATTAATTTATTTATAAATAAAAAAAAATATTAAAAAATCTAAAGTTTTAAAACGAAAAGATTCTTCATATATTAACCTAATAAATACAATACTAAAGACATTTTACCAAAATTAATTAAAAATAGCTCCTTATCTAAATACTAAACAACTACTAAAAGAAACAAAAGAAAAAAGAAATTACCTTATTAAAAAAAAACGTATTCAACGTACGAACAGAACCACAAATTCACAAACACATCACGCACTGAACTTATAAAATTGCATTTAACAATATATATACAGATTTCTTTGAACCGCAGACCACAGTCATAGTAAGATGAGTTTTCACTTAAGTGTTCCTTAAGAAATCATGACGGGAACGTAGAAAGTGTACCGTATCGTTCGCATCGCGATTTCAACTGGCTAAAATTAACGTGATCGAGATGCAGGGCCGGCGTCGACTGACCGATATTTAAAATGAGATAAATTATTATATTTTTTTGTATGAAAAAAGTAGTTTCAGTGCTTTTCCTCACATAACTGGATAATCAGAGAGAGTGTAGTCACTCCGTTTTATTCTTTACATTTAACCTGAAACATACATACATAGCTTCACGCTGTATCCCGCATATAGCAGGGTAGGCAGAGGGAACTTAGGGTTAAGACTTCGTTCCCCACTATTCGATTTGAAACTATGATATTAATTATTGAATTGCGTAATTCAACACCGTTTTTTGTCTTATCAGAGTGGAGACAAGAAAATGACGTAGATATAATCATTGTCATGAATATTATTTTCTTTATAATTGTTTTGTTTATACAAGAATTATAGACTTAGAAAAAGCTTTGAGTTCTATATTTAATTAAAATAAATAGTACTAGTGTAAGCCTTAGATACATGATTATGATCAATTAAAAATATTTTTTAATAATAATGCAAAATTATTAGTTATATTGTATAGCTTTGTGTTTTATTCCGCATAGTAGGGTAGTTAGAGAGAATCTAGTGTCAAGACAATCCGTTCGTCATATTCCGAGAAGCAGAGAAATAAAAATAAAGTAAATATTATCATAACGCCTGTCGTGAACGGAAATGAGAATGGAGTGTCTTAACACTAGGTTCTCTGGTTCCCTCTGCCTACCCCGCTATATGCGGGATACAGCGTTAAAAAAAAAATAATGGAGGACATTCTCAATTCGACTGTATTTTTACGTGTATTATCGCATAACTTTTTATTGGGTGAACCAACTTTGATGATTTCTTTTTTATATGACAACTATTACTTCTTACGTCCTATTTAAATTAAGTTAATATCTGACGTGTACTATTTAAGTTATTCGTTAATAATGTTACTTTGTAGTGCAATTTATTTGAATTCTGCTTACTTTTATAGTTAAAATCTTATTTTTTATGACTACAACTACTGGCAAATGCAAATGGCAAGGGTCATAAAGTCCATGTAAACCATGTTGGAGGCGCCACTGAGGTAATAACTTCACTGGACAATTGAATTAACTTTGAACGTTATCTCCTCCTACACTATTAGCTAAGGACATGAAATTTAGTAGGTTGGTCTAAACTGTGTTAATTAAAATTGAAATTTTGATTTTAAAAGAAATACTCGTATAGTTAAGATCTATTAGTTTCATAGTATAAATAAACATTATTTCTGCTGTCACATTTTTTGAAACAGATTTTGTGTTTTTTCTAGTTTCATAACGTAATACGGTAAGCTAAACTGTAAGTTATATTGACTTTTTTTTTTCAAATGAACTGTACTGAACTATACCGCTAGTTTAATTTCACATTGCGGCACTGAACTCTGTAGTCTTAGCGGGATAGGGGAATAAAACCTTGTGTACGGACACCCTGTTCGCAGTTTTCCGCCCAAATTCTATATATTTCGAGTTAAGTACCGGAACTCAACGCCACGTGTCTTGCCAGTGCGGAGAAATTTAAATAATTTCAATAGAATCATACCCTCGAGTGGAAATCGAAACCTTTACAGTCATACGCTGTCCTACTGTTTCAGGACGGCCTTAGCCAATAATGTTTAAAAGACTGCATTATAATATAATATCAAGTAATAATGTAGTAACGCTTGTGGTGGCGCAAAGGCACAAGCTTGCGACTGTAAACGCGACAGGTTGTGGATTCGATCCCCACTCCAGGAAATGTAATTTTTCATTTCCTGGGTTTGGTAACAGGGCAGAGCGCGGCGTTGAGTTCTGCCACTCATCACGCAATGCCGCAATTCGGCGGAAAGTGGGAAACGTGCCTACCCTGCTATATGCGTGAAGCTATGTATGTATGTAATAATGTGGCATCACCTGCTTTAATACGAATATGGTCCCATAATAAAAAACCAGCGTCACGCTTTTCTACTCAATAATTGTTATTAAATTTTTAATTTCCTGTATATATATGTTTTAGAGTTATTTCTTTATACAACAAAAAAATAGTTTACGTTGGTATTTAATTCAACTCGCAATATGTTTAATTAATATCGCACGTGACGCCATATAATGGGAATACCAGACGTTTCTATGTCACATTATGAAATACCACTTGTGTAGTTGAGTCGTGTTTTATATAAAAAATATGAGTAACAAATTAATTTTTATATATTTTTTATATGCAGTGGTACAAGTGACAGAGTCTACCTGTGGTTGACTATGATGGTTGCGAATTCAATTCTCGCACTCCGAAATTATATATTGTACTCAAATTGTTATCATTACCTGGTCGTAGAAGATAAAATTCGTCGTTAGGTTTCGCCACCCTACAGGCAAAGCTAAAGACATTACGAGTGAAATTTTGTGTTTTAACATAAAATTTTGGAAATTACCTTGGAATATACGGGTAAAAGATCATAATGAGTAGTGGTCGAGCCCAACACTGTATTATAATTACAAATATTTCTAGGATTGCGTATGGAAATTCATAAAATGAGGTTATTACTAGACATCATTACTAGGTATCCGTAACTACGTTCACGTCCTCTTTTTGATCCTTCTGTATTTGTAGCTTTAACTTCTCCCGTAACGGAACGGAAGTGTTAAAAGAGAACGGAATGTCTTAATATTATGTTCTCTGGTTCCCCCTGCCTACCCTGCTATATGCAGGATACAGTGTAATGTAAAAAAAAAATTCTGTCGTTTCTAATGTAAAATATGAGGTCCTATTATTTCTATTTTTACAAAAATGTCTAGAAATTCTTTCTTAGTACCCTACACTCTCCTAATAACCTACTTATCAAATTTCAACTTTTTACCCCCAGTAGTTTGGACTGTACGATGTCTGTCAGTCAGTGAGCAACGAAAGAGTTTTTATATATTCATTATGCGATATAAATATAATAAATAGTTTTACGATCATGTTGATCTCATCTAATCAACTATTTCCGTACACAAAATTAGAAAAATACGTATCTGCGTCTTGTAATGCGCCGGCGCTGTCTAAAATAACTGCTTAACTATTCAGGTAAGTATTTAAAATTATAGTTAGAATGAAAGACAAAAGCCAATATTCTATTTTTGATAGATCAATCTTATGTGTTTATGTTTTTGGTTAACTTTGAATGGATATGGGTTTAAAATGGGTGTATAGATATATGGTTTTTTGATTTTTTTTGAAAATATAGATACTTTATATCGTATATATGCTTTTTCCCGTATAGTACAGTTCTTCTTTAAGAGATAACATATTGTCAAGACACTCCGTCAAGACACTGCGACTACATTGGGCTTCTTTTATTATTATAGAGGCCATCGTGGCGCAGTGGAACAGGGTCTGAGTTAACGAGATTAGTTGTAAGTTCAATTACCAATCGGGGTAATGATGATATTGAGCAAAGCGCGAGATTAAATTGATTTCGAGAGAAGTAGAGCGAGATATTATTGTTTTATATCCTGGTAAGACAAAGTGCGGCTTTCAGTTCCGCCACTCATCATGGACTGTCTCAAACTTGGGTATAAAACGGAGAACGGAGTGTCATGAAACTAGGATCTCCCAATTTCTACTATATTTTCATTACCATTAAAAATATTTATGAAATGTAACATTTTAAAATATGATAAAATTTGAATATAAAAGTTCAGTTAAGAAGATTCTCATTGAATTTAGCAAATATTTTCAAGCTAGCAAGCATATCAGAAAATTGATGTTTTCCTTATCCCGTATGAAGCTGTATTAACATAACAGCTTTAGCTTGGCGGTTTTATCGTATAGCAGGGTAGGTAAAAAACATAGTGTCATGACTCTATTTCCTCCTCATTCCATCGAAATTCGAGACAGCGTGGGAGTGGTGAAACTCACTGAGTATGGCATTGGCCTTACCTTACATTTGTATTTCTACAGTGGGAAAATGATAATAGTTTAAATATGAATACTGCGAATTGGGATCGAACAAACATTATGTTTGCAGTCTGACACTGTCCCACTGCGCCGTGATGGCCTAAATCTTTTCTATATGAGATAAATAAGGTTTGTTCGAATATAAGACTGAAGTAACATTAATATATATTAAAAAACAAACATAACAATTAATATATATTAAAAAACATAAATTATGATGAAATACTTTTAAATGTTTACAAATCTCTGTCATGTCCTAAGTGCACACACCATTACACGTACATACGTACACGTACATACATACACCTTTCGCTATTAAATTAAGGTTTTAGCAAAAAAGAAATCTTACTTCAAATAAAAAAATTATTAATATACCTCAATTCAATATAACAAATATCCAATCAAAATAATAAATATCAAAATTTAAATGGTTAGAAACATCAAAAGCACTATCATTCTATCATATAAATAAGTCATTAAAATGGGTTAATTTTCAAAAAAGTTATGCGTAACACACATAAAAAATATTGTCAAATTAAGAATGTCCTCCTTTCTTAACAGTTTTAAAGTATTAATCACGCACTTGGGAAATGAAAAATATTTTTTAGAAAACGTATGAAAATTTGCGCAGCGGATATAGAACACATGGCTTAGCGGTCCAAAGCGCCTGCGCCTCTTGGAAACCGATCCAAGAGGCGCAGGTTCGAGTCCCGTTGCGTCCATTTTTTTAAACGTTTTCTAAATAACGTCCTCTTTTTTTTGAAGTCGGCTTAAAACTATAAACTATAAAAAATATACAAAGTGAGAAGTAACTGATAAAATAACAGGTTTGTTTTCATGGATATCTTATAACAAAATGCGAACGCTTAACATCCTAAGAAGTTTCTTTACCAAACACCTTTTGTAATTAGTCAAGGTAGTTTACCAACAAAAAGCAGTAATAAGAAAACGGTAGAAGGTGAATAGGATACGCAGGAAATAAGAAGTGATGCTTCACAAGGCAGACAATTACCGGGTCTAGTATAAGTAAAGCTAGTTATCCAGTGGGAACACTTAAATTCTACTAATATGTGAAAAATACATGTTGAGAGAACGCCTGTCGTGGCGCAGAGGCACAATCAAGCGACTGTAAAGGCGACAGGTTGTGGGTTCGATTCCCACTCCAGGAAATGGAATTTTTCATTTACTGGGTTTGGTAACAAGGCAAATCGCGGCGTTGAGTTCCACCATTCAGCACGCAATGCCTCAATTCGGCGGAAAGTGGGGAACGGAGTGTCTTAACACTAGGTTCCCTCTGCCTACTCTGCTATATGCGGGATACAGCGTGAAGCTATGTATGTATGTAAAAGTTTGTAAAGATTGAGAGATGTTTGTTAATTTTTCAAGCAAAAACTACTAAATGGACCTTGATGAAACCTGACTATAGTTTATACAATAGAAAAAAACACATGTCACAATATATAAATATGTGGTGTAATTTCATCATAATATATATAACGATAAGTATCTAGTTAGAATTTTCTAAGCCCAATTTGTTACTCTGTGGACCTGTATTTTTTTCTCCAATAACAGAACATGATATAATTTGAGTTAAAAGGTGATGTAAATATTAAAATGGTATAATAAATATGAAAAAAATTTAATGACTGCCTGCTTACCTTATAAAATATGTGCAATGGGTAGAAATAAAAAAAATAATAAAAAAAAATGTTTTTTTTTCCAAGAAATGAATGATGTAGAATAAGCAAATCTTTAATAACTGAACCATTTTAAAAATCCAAGCTTACAGAAATGCTAACACCAGAAACGAGATATGTATTGTATAAGAATTTCAATATGGCACGATAAGAATTTATATTGAATTTAATGGAGCATATTAAATTCTTTTAATACCAATACTTTAAATATTGAATTATTACCTTAAATATATAAAATGCCTGTCGTGGCGCAGAGGCACAAGCGTGCGACTGTAAACGCGACAGGTGGATTCGATTCCCACTCCAGGAAATGTTTTTTCCTGGGTTTGGTAACTAGGCAAAGCGCGGCGCTGAGTTCTGCCGCTCAGCAAGCAATGCTTCAACTTGACGGAAAGTGCGGAACGGTGTGTCTCAACACTTTTCTCGTTTTCAGGTTCTCAGGTTCCCTCTGCCTACCCTGCTATGTGCGGGATACTGAAAATAAAAAAAAAACACAAAATATTAAACTTATGACGTTTACTATAGCATTAGCATAGTACTGTATTTGGTGGATAAACAGAGTAAGGCGTAGTTAAGTGCGCCTTCAGGGAAACAAAAGACCGAGTCAAGGCTCTAGAGGCTACGGTTGTTTCTAAGTAACTTTTCTTTACGATTTGAGCTTTAAAGCGATATTTGATACTTTACAGCTTTCTTCTAAGTATTTTGTATGAAAAGATTTATTTTCTTATAAATATTAGATTTTTTTTTTATCTTCACGCTGTATCCTGCATATAGCAGGGTAGGCAGAGGGAACCTGAGAACCTAGTGTTAAGATACTCCGTTCTCTTACAACAATTCCGTTCCCCACTTTCCGCCGAATTGAGGCATTGCGTGCTGAGTGGCGGTACTCAACGCCGCGCTTTGCCTTGTTACCAAACCCAGGAAATGAAAAATTCCATTTCCTGGAGGTGGAATCGAACCCACAACCTGTCGCGTTTACAGTCGCACGCTTGTGCCTCTGCGCCACGACAGGCGTTACGAAATATTAGATACATACAGAATAAAATTATTATATTGAAATAATTATCTTCGGTCTGGTAAGAGAAGGAGTGGCGTTGAGTTCCGCGTCTAAATACACAATATTTCAAAATTGGGGGTAAGTGGAAAATGGAGTGCCATAACACTGGAATCTCTCTGCCTATTTATTTGTTAATAAGAATGTCAATAAGTTTTCTTTACAAATTTCACAATTATCAGAAAACGTACGGTTTCTTAGCTTCACGCTTCTTCCGCGGGTTAAGCAAAAAGGACCTGGTGTTAAGACTCTCCGTTCTTCATTTTTCATTTAGTTTTATAGAGAAATGCAGGAGCTCGACGCCATACATATAAGCTTACAAAGTTTCATGCTCTTTCGTCCGCGTAATTTTCGTAAAAAGAGGTCCATTGTTTTTGCTTCACATGTTAATATATAGAATTTTATGATTTCAATCACATTTCTAAATGATATATAAAGTCGCTGTATAACATACACGCAAGTTATTTTTAATTCAGTGTGCCCTGACATTTCCGAACTGAACTGGCTGTAAAGGTCAGGTTTGCTTTAGTAAAAATAAGTATTAGTTCAGCTAAATATCTACTTCAGTCTCATGTAAGTCATTTGAATTTTATCATATAAAATCCAACACTCTAGTACATTTTATATATGTGCCTTTAATTTCTGGGAAATGATTATAAAGTAGAATAGAATAGAAAAAAAATTTTGCACACAAAAACAAAAATGCAAGAAAAAACTGGAAACAATAACATCTATTATCTGTATGCAAAGGCGGTCTTATTGCTTCAAGCAGTCTCTTACAGACAACCTTTGTTAAGTATAGGAACAAATGCAAAAATAAAAGGGGAATAACGTCAGTGCAATATATAGTAATATATATATATATATATAATATTTTATACTACTATATAGCGGAGAGTTGTGTCACAAAGAAAGAGGAGAGTTGAGTCCCTACGCAAGCGAAGAGTTGTGTCGTAGTGTTTTAACTTTCCGCTTTCATGGTGACTTAACTCTCCACTCTCTTAGTGACTTAGGTCTCAGCTTTGTTATCCACTTAACTCTCCGCTTGCTTAGTGACTAAACTCTCCGCTTTCGTGGTGACTTATCTCTCCGCGGGTTTATTCCCTGAAATTCCCTCTTGCGAAGTTACTAAACTCTTCGCTTGCGTAGTGACCCAACTCTTCGCTTGCGTAGTCACTCAACTCTCCGCTTGCTTAGTGTCTCATCTCTAGGCTTGCTTAGTGCCTTAACTCTCCTGATGCCTTCCATGTAGGGATTTCTAAAACTATTCGTGTATTTTTTGTTTCATATCAATTATTTTCTCATTATATTATATTTAACTTTTAGAGTAATAAATGTATTTTTATTTTATTTATGTTTTGAAGATTAATTCCTACTTTTATATTAATTAGTGACTCAACTCTAAGCTTTCCGCAGTGATTCAACTCATCTCTCCGCTGGCTTAGTGCCCTAACTCTCCTGATGCCTTCCATGTAGGAATTTCTGAGATCATTCCTGTATTTTTTGTTTCATATCAGTTATTTTTTTATTTATTTGAGTAGAATGATTGTATAAATTAGGAGGGGTCAGTTTTTTATCTGTTTGTACAACTGCCATGCGTAATAATGATTCCTGTGATTTATTGTGAAAGAATATTCTTAAAGTAGTAGTAAGTTTATTGTGTAGATTTGGTATATCTATTTCCTCTAAGCCCTCTGCCACCTGAGACACTGAGACACTCCACTTGCGTAGTGTCTCAACTCTCCACTTGCTTAGTGACTGAACTCTACGCTTGCCTAGTGACTTAAATCTCCGCTGGCTTAGAATCTCATTTCTCCTGTTGGTAAGTGACTAAACTCTCCGCTTGCGTAGTGTCTTAACTCTCCGCTAGCTTAGTGACTCATCTCCACGCTTGTAAGTACTTATACTAAACGAACAGCCAGTTCCTTCACATAACATATCTCCAAAATTGGAAGGAACTTGTACCCGAGTACTCTAAACGACCCTGAGCGGGATGACTGACATCGAAAAACTTATAATGTTAGTCACTAAATTTTAACATTTTTCAAGATTTACTTCAACATCTTGAAAAATTCAGAAGGCAAAGACGCGACAGGTTATGGGTTCGATTCTCACTCCAGGAAATGTGAAAGTTTAGTATTTTCATTTCCTGGGCTTGGTAAAAAGGTAAAACGCGGCGTTGAATTCCGCCAATCAGTACGCAATGCCTCAATTTGGCGAAAAGTGGGGGACGGAATTGTTGTAAGAGAACGGAGTGTCTGAACACTAGGTTATCAGGTTCCCTCTACCTACCCTGCTATATGCGGGATACAGCGTGAAGTTAAAGAAAAAAAAATATATTATAATTTTTTGGGTTTGGTAAAAAGGTAAAACGCGGCGTTGAATTCCGCCAATCAGTACGCAATACCTCAATTTGGCGAAAAGTGGGGAACGGAGTGCCTCTACACTCAGTTCTCAGCTTCCCTGCTATGTGCGGTATTACAGCGTAGAGCTAAAAAAACCCAAACAATCTTTAATTTGGCTTACTCAAGAATTGAACCTGTAATATACAATAAAATTTACGCTTTAAAATTCATATTATGTATCAGTTATCCTCAATCTGTGTGAAGACTCTTACCTGAATCGATTTTTCTTTAGTAGGTCTGTTATGTAATAAATGTACAGACTCGAGAAAAGTCCTTGTAACGCTTCAAGCTTTTCATCCCAAAGGTTATATTTATTTATTTTTCTGCGCAGTTCTACGTAAATAGGACGAATTATATAATATGTTTAATTTAAGTAATATAATTGTATTTAAATAATTTTCATATCTCTGTTCTGTTAATATAGAACGCGGCGTTAAGATGCGCTATATACCACATTATTTAATAACACAAATTCATATGGAAAGTGAAGAACGGAGTATCTTGATACTAGGTTTCTCTGCCTAATAATTAATACTAGTGTCCTCATTGACGCGTTAACAACGCGTTGTCTTTAGCAATGTATGTATAAGTTACTTTATATAAACATGAATGTCAAACCATTTTAGTGTGTGTAACATTTATTTTATTAATTTAAAACATACTTTTTATGCATTGTTTAAAAAAATATATTAACATTCTGCTTTCCTTTTCTATATTCTATAAATACGTGAAGCAATAACTTTGTATCCCTTTTTACGAAAATTAAGCGAACGGAGGAGCATGAAATTTGGCACAGTTATAGTTTATATATTTTTTTTTAATGCTTAACAAGGTATATTAAATTAATAAAATAAATGTCACATACTACCATGGTTTGACATTCACGTTTATATAAAGTGACATATATATACATTGCTAAAGACAACGCGTTATTAACGCGTCACCGGGGCCACTAGTAACATATTGAACACTGAACCTGTTAGGGCGAGGTATTTCTAAACATCAAACGAATCAATAGGAAGTCTACATTTATTAACTACATTGAATATGACCTCCATATATATGCAAATCAGAAGCTCTTAACTGTAACAGTCCCAAATACTATCTCACTAATATCTTATTCAAAAAAATGATACTTAAATTAAATTATTACTAGTGTCCCCGTAAATGCGTTAATAACGCATTGCGTAGTGACGTATATGTCACTTTATATAAACATGGATGTCAAATCATTGTAGTTGTGTAACATTTATTTTATTAATTTAATATATTTTTAGGCATTGTCTTTAGAAAATTGTGCACTCCTTCGCTATATAAACTATAAGTGTGCCAAGTTTCAAGCACACCCGTCCGCGTAATTTTCGTAAAAATGGATCCAAAGTTTTTCCTTCATATATTTATATATAGATTTCAATATGACATCTATATGTATCAATATGTATGTACGAAATGTATTGACCGACGCCATATTTCATTGCATAGGAAAATGCATCGGCGATGCCCTTCGTCCTCTGCGCGCCGCGGGGGGTTCCTCCCGGCGCGTCACTCGCGGCCGTGTTCTCTGGAAGCTCGCTCGTTTACGCTTTAAAAATTGTAAAATGGCCCTGGAAAATGTTAATTCAACAGGTAAATATCGCTTTTTATTATATTTTATGTTAAAAAATTGCAAATAAGAGTCAAATTAAATAATTGATAACATATTCAGTTTAGAGTGATTGATGTATTTAAATTAATAATCGATGGTTACGTTTAAGGGGTAGGAGGGTGGGTTAAACAGTTTGTTGTTCTAATTTTCATTTATTCTTTGTTAGATATGTTTTTATTTAATTAGGTCAAGTATGATGCAATTTTATAAAAGCTATAGCTTGATGTCTGTGATAACTTATTGATTAGTATTAGCTTATTATATTTTTATATCATATTTTTAAATTATTTTCTTATATTATGTATGCTTTCTTGAATGAAAAAATATTATTAGTCAATTATTAGAGTATTAAATATATATATCTATACAAATTACACATTTTATTATCGTTACATAACCTAAAATTCTAAAACGCCTACACATATTTTGATGAAATTCTTAATTAAAATTATGAATATAGATATTTGAAAGTACTTGAACAGATCCTATATAAATAGTCTACTTAAGTTATCAATGTTTTTGTAAACATCTAGGGCAATTAGCGCCCTCGTAAACTAACTTTGAGATAGCATTGTTATAGCTTACTGAATTGTAATGAAGGTAAATTGACTGTGTTCAATAAATGTTAGGTTAATAATCATTAAAGAATATATCTTATTCTTAAATATAATGTTTAGTAGTGGATGAAATTTATATTTTAGCAAAGGGTATAATTAATAATAATTATTATTAATAAAGATTATTATTTTGTTTTTTTTTAGTTTCACGCTGTATCCCGCATATAGCAGGGTAGGCAGAGGGAGCCTGAGAACCTAGTGTTAAGACACTCCGTTCCCCACTTTTCGCCGAATTGAGGCATTGCGTGATGAGTGGCGGCACTCAACGCCGCGCTATGCCTTGTTACCAAACCCAGGAAATGAAAATAATAAACTTTAACAGTTCTTGGAGTGGGAATCGAACCCACAACCTGTCACGTTTACAGTCGCAAGCTAGTGCCTCTGCGCTACTACAGGAGTTTTTATAAATATAAATAATAAATGTTATTAATACACAATATATTAAATTCAATATATTTCCTCATTCTAATAATGATGTCCAAGCGATGTTCTCTAAATTAGGATGACCCATAAAGCCTTTTTTTATGTTGAGACCTTTTTATGGAGAACTCAGGATCGAGTGGGAATCGAACTCACAAATACCGCGTTTACATTCAGATGATGTCTCACTACGCCACGACAGCCGCCTTATACAACAAATTCGTATCATCTTAGTTTACTTGGCAGTTTACTTTTAGTTGTAATTTAGTTTACTTTTAGTCAGCTTGGCGAAAATTGTAGGTTCGAGTCTCTTTCGGGGAAATGTTTATCTCCCTCTTTCTCTTGGTCGCTTTCTTCATTTCTGAAGGTCGCGCCCGTTCTGATATGCGGTTGTGGCCATTTTGACAAGCTGTTTCCATGCCACTCTGTCTGACGCTTTACTTAGAGAAGCTCTAAGGAAACCATAAGAAATCGGGATGCCTAAGATATTTCTTACGGTATTAGACCATCGGGCAGGTGTTCGGCCCCTAGGTCTTTTCCCATGTACTTTTAATGTTTATATTGATAGAATTTTTGGATACTTGGTCTAGTAATATATAATGCGGTCATCCAACACGTATACAACAACACGTACGTAGATATATAGAAACAGTGATAAATCACTTCTCTCTGTTTAACGTTACAAGAGTAACAAATTTAAAAAAAATAATTTAATACTATATTTCTATTTATATTATAAAAAAATATATTATAAAAATTTGGATCATATCCTTTTAAATATATATTCTTTTTATTTTTTTAATATAAAATTTTATATGACAACATTATTTTATTGATATAAACCAATATTATAAATTTTAAGAAATGAAACTCAACGTTATATTTATATTTAATTTATATATTTTTCTAATTGTCAAAAAAGCTGTAAGTGCTAATAATTTTATAATTGTTGCAGATGAGAAAAAATCTACAGATATTCCTGAAGATTCAAACGATCTGCATAATGACAATAATAATCAAAATAAATATCTTATTACAAACTTGTGTGGAATTTCAAGAGCCAATGACAGTGAAAATCCTCACACCACTTTTGAGTCTACTCCCATAGATTATAGTAAAAATAATATTGTACGACCATTAGAAAACAGCCCATGTTCGACAGACAGTGAGGCCAATTTTTTCATAGAATCGGAACCTATTGATAGGCTTCAAAATTCAGAACTTAGAAACCGAACATTAAACAATACAAGTGAATGTAATAATAATTGCAACTATGAATTTATTGCTTCTGGAAACAATCACCCAATGCCTGAAGGAGCTAAACCAAGAAGTTATAGTTTTGAATCAGAATATACCAAGCATTTAATGGCATCGTTAGCGTCTAACAATGCCAGTCCGCCAAATTTACTTAATGTACCAGTGGTATCAAAGGAAGGTATATTAAATAATTGTTCAGATTTATCCACGCAGACAGAACCACGTATTAATTTGATTTTGCCTCCTAAAAAACGCATAAGAGATCCTTTTCTATATCCAGATGTAAAAAAGCAACGATTACATAGTCCAGACTCTAAATTAAAAGAAGAAAATAACGGGATAATTATAGGTAAATATATAAAGCCACCTTGTAAATGCGCATATAAGTGTTATATTAAAATAGACTATAACGAAAGACTAAAAATTTCTCAGAGTTTTTCGGCAATAACTGATACGCAAAAACAGATGGATTTCTTGTTACAGTATACAGAAAAATTTAAAAAGGTCGATAACAATATTCGCAACGTTGAGAGCAATCGTCTGTTTACATTTAAATACAAGTTACCTCTATTCTCAAAAGACATAACAGTTCCAGTTTGTAAAAAGATGTTTGTCAACACACTTATGGTAAGTGATAAGCTTATCAAATCGGCTTGGGATAGCTTTGAGAGTGGCAAAGAATTTATACAAAATAATAGAGGGCGTCGCAAAAAACACAAGAATAACTTTGTTGTTAAAACAATGGTGAAAAGCGTACGCGATCATGTTAACTCATTTACTCCAGTTGACTCTCCATACTCAGGGGAAAATATTTCAAAGTTATATTTGGATGGGACACTCAGTATTTCCCGAATGTTTCATTTATATAATGAATGGCTTGACCCTAATAAATATATACGTAGGGCAAAAACCGAAAGACAATATAAAGAGTTAGTGAAGAAAAATCTTGAAATAGATTACAATGTTTCCAATAATAATAAATATAATTTAAGTAATGAATATCTTGTTCCAAAATATGATACGTCAAATACACAAAATGTAATACAGAATAATATAGATATTATCAATGACGTGGAAATGGGTAATACATATAATAATTATAGTCCATTAGTTCCATGTCTTACAGATTCTAAAGATCATTTTTGTAGGGAACATGAACAGCCATCTACCGGAGACAATCAATTTGATGCAGATATAATTGCTGAACCATTAAATAATTATTCAAAATATCATAACCATAGTGCAACATCTGCTGTTATAAACTGTAATTGCATCAAAACTTCCTCTGAAAATACTCTGACTACACAAAACACGATTACTAATACCATTTCACCAGTACAACAACTTACAATACTTACGGAAAACACACCAAGCTTATCTGATGTAGTCTTGTCATCATCAAAAGTGCAAGAAAATGAAATTAAACCAGAAATCAATGATGCGCTTGTCCCTCCCCAAAAAAAGTTAACTAAGAAGAGAAGAAAATATTTAAAGAAAAGGCGCAATATCATTCTTACCAAAGCGCTAGGACGACCATGTGTGTGTATATATAAATGTTCAGACAAATTAAGTGAAAGTGAAAGAAAAAGCGTTTATCAACAATTTCGAGATCTTGGAGATAAGAACAAGCAATCTGATTTCATTTTACAACATACAGAGAAAGATAAAAAGAAAAGATGTGTCAGTCGTAATACATTAAATACTCGCCTCTACACATTTACGTATAAATTGCCGAATTCAAGCGGTACATTAGTTAAAATATGCAAAAGAATGTTCTTAAATACGTTAGTGATTAATGACAACACCGTAAGAGCAGCTTGGGAAAAACATGACGGACAGAATATAGACAATGTACCAAAAATAAAGAAGATAAGTCCACGTAAAGTCGCCAAAAGTATGGTAAAAAGTATTCGAGATCATATAAACACATTTGTTCCGATCGAAACTCATTTTATAGGGAGGCAAAGCAAAAAGCTTTATTTAGATGGATCCCTTAATATTTCACGATTATTTCAACTCTATAACATGTGGTTTGATCCCAATAAATATATTCGAAAACCTAAAACAGAAAAAAGATATAGACAAATTATTGAAAAACATTTTAATTTAGGTTTTCACGAAACAAAAAAAGATGAATGTGACCAGTGCCAAAATTTTCGTAAGCTCGCAAAGCCCAATGATGAGCAAATTGCGCGACATATAATTCATACTCAAAATATAGTAACCACTCATAACAAAAAAAATCAGGATAAAATAGAGGCAAGTGCTTCAAACGGAAAAATTGTAACAGCAATTTTCGATATAGAAAAGCTGTTACCTTGCCCTAATGGTCAAGAAACGCATTTTAATAATAAAAGAAAGTTGTATTGCTTCAATTTACCAATACTTGATATGATTTCGAAACGTCCAGTTTGCTATATGTGGGATGAGCGGTTTGCAAACAACGGGGCTAATGAAGTTGGTAGCTGTCTCTTTGATTTTTTGAACTCTAATATTGATAACGGTGTTAGACAATTTCGTTTTTGGTCAGAGAATGACGAAAGTAGGAATCATGTAATATTTTGTGTTTACATTGCTGTAGCCTTCAGGAACAAAGTTGATATTTATCACAATTTTCACGTTAAAGATCAC
This sequence comes from Philaethria dido, assembly GCA_033558755.1. Taxonomy (NCBI): domain Eukaryota; kingdom Metazoa; phylum Arthropoda; class Insecta; order Lepidoptera; family Nymphalidae; genus Philaethria; species Philaethria dido. The sequence continues at coordinate 252,020 of JAKGSA010000648.1, forward strand.
GTTCAAAGTGAAATAGCCAGCGTTCATTCTATCATCGAAAAAGTATCATCAACTAAGCATATATTTACACCAGAAGAGTGGAAGAATCTTGTGAAATGGATTAGAACCAATTGCCAAGAACCGTATAAAGTAGTTGACATGACACAAGATGACTTTTATGATTTTGAGAGTCACGTTAATAAATCTGAATGGGAAAAAGATATTGAAGACAAAACGATATTATGGAATGATGTAAGAGAAATTTATATTTCAAGTGATGATCCTTCAAAAATCCAATTTAGATACGATTTTAATCAAGAATATGGAATAATTGATCTAAAAAGTCAATCAGAATTTCCTGAAATTCTAAAGGCTTACAATAAAATGCTGCCATTAAATGATGCAAAGTATAATGATTTGATTAATTTATGTGATAATGGTTTTATTCCTAAAGAATATATTGAATATTATAAAAAACTGCCTTTCGTCAGTGAAAATCCAAACTAAAAAGCTCGTGATATCCTATAAACTCACGACCTAAAAAATAAGTTATTCATTTAAAAAAAAAGAAATAAATCTAGTCATAAGAATTTACGACATAAGAAATTCCCATTTTATGATAATAAGATAGGTCTCATGATCTCTATTTATTTGTTATTTTGTTCAGTGTTTTCGTAATATTAAGATATATACATAAATATATTATATTGTCCGGATGCATGGTGTGAGAATCTTATAAATTGTAATAAGTAAATAAATTGATGTGTAGTTTTGAAATGATTTCTTTTCTCCTAACTGTTGTATGGCGAGACTGACGAAGAAATAGATCTCAATTTTAATGATAATAAAATGAATTAAAAGTTATATTCAGTGTTATGTGTTTCATTCATCATTTTAATACCCTGAAAGCAAACATAAGATTTAAATTCATTTTCACGATTTGACCCTTCTCGTATCGACAGCCTATTTTTCGTTAGGTCTAAAGGTACCAATTTGTAGTTTTTAAAATCCAGATGAATTAAACGGACAGTTGTCTAAAACAGATGGGAATTTTATTGAAATGGAAATATCCAAACATGAGTTCCAACAATTAATTGATTGCACCATTACTATTGTGCTACTCACTTTTATATCCAAATTTATTTCGTCTTGTATCTTGATTAATTGGGAAACGTAAAAAAAGACCGTAATCAAATTGAGAAGGCTATACAGTCAAAAATCTCTCATTATCAAGCCTTCCTTGTTGGCCTTTCTGTTATTTAAAATCTTCTGGAAATAAATTCACATTGTTTTTCGTATCCATGACGTTAATTATAGTGCTATTTTTTTGTGTAAGTGCACTATAATAAACACAATAGATTATATAAATAAAGTATATATATTTATATAACCTATATAAATATATATACTTTTATTCAGCTTTTGTAAAAAATTAAAGATCATAATTTTTACTTTAAATAATCGTAATCTTTAACAATATACAAAACAATATTTTTTCAGTTTTTCATACATGTGGATCATGAGAACACAATAGTGTTATCAATATGTAGGGTAAAACCGATTTGTGGGAGAAAAGCAAAAACAAATCATTCAAAAATTTTGGATTCTTTTCCAATGTATACCAAAAGTACTTGTTTCTTTTTAACCTTTTATGTAAAACAAATTTATTAAATTTATTAAAAATTTTTTTATTTATGTTGATCGAACCTTTCGAATCCTTTATTTTTTCATTAAATTTAACCATAACCTGCATTATATACATAATATATTAAGTTGAGTGAGTGAGTTTTTATTTAGTGAAAATTAATTTAGTATCAAGGCATTTGCATGTTGAGCGTCCAGACTCAACGCTGCGCTTTGTATTGCCAGAGTAGAGAAACGACAATAATTTAAATACACTTTTTCCCCCTAGTAGGAAACGAATCCACTACCACTCACGCTTACAATCAGTTTCCAATGCCCAACGGGGGCTTCATAATTATAATTTAAGTCAAATTATTAATAACTTTATAGCAGACTAACAAATAAATTAGAGTACCAGCTCAAGGATTTAATAACCGTAATATTACAAGCATTAAATTACGAATATAATTATTAAAAATTGGAAAGTTACGAAATGGTGAAACTAATAATCACCAAGTTTGGCCATTTGTTTAATTAAAATGATTTATCACCATCATAGTGATTATGAGAAAAAAAAAAGTCCCGCTGAGTATCTTGCGCCGGTTCTTCTCAGGTATGAGGCATTAAATTTAGTGAATTGGTGGTAAATTATTTGACGTTCAAAAAATGAAGCCTGTAACTTCTTATTTTAAATAAAATTATTTGACTTTGACTTTGACCTAAATTACACTGAAAAAGCAGACTGTAGTAATTGCCGCTCCATTCTCTCTGACTATCTCGCTAGAGATAATGCGTGAAGTGAAGCGAGTTATGTTTTTATTACTTACTAAGTAGTAGTAAGTGGGGAACGGAAATGTTGAAAGAGAATGGAGTGTCTTAACACTAGGTTCTCTGGTTCCCTCTGCCTACCCCGCTATATGCGGGATACAGCGTGAAGTTAAAAAATAAATAATTATATAAGCATAACAGGTTATATTCATGTTTATTTGAACTTTTACCTTATGGTAAAAGTTACTTACAAAAAATTACTTACAATAAATAATAAACAGTTATCTGTTTATTATTTATTGTAAGGATTTGACATTTCGTTATATATTTCTTTCATCCACATTCATGGGTTGACTAGAAGATATCTCTATAAGAGATAAGTCCATCGTTGCTATCTACTCCGTAACTAGTATGTGTGGATGACGGTATAGAATTTGAAATTTTTTATCAATGCAACTCTCAAATTTTGCTGGCTACCTTTTATTTAGCTGTCATAGTTATATTCAGTTTGCTTTTTGCAAACACACACTCAAGTTTTTTTAAGTCTCGTTTTTTTTGGTATCCCTAATTTGCTAATAAATATGCCACTAATTTACTAAAGGTAAGCCGGTGGGAATCGTGTTATATGGACGCTTGGCCTCTGCAATTTATTAAGTAAGTAAGTACTACAAATATAACCCTTACGTATAATTTGAAACTAAAAGATTGCGTGAGCGAAGCGTGATAAGCCAAGTTCTAATTACGCTATTATATGAGCGAGAAGGAAACGTTCTAGCTTTGTCACTCATAACGATACCAAAACGTGATAACAATCATAATTTCCTCAATTTTGTAGAAGCATATCGTATTCCTAAGTTTCTATGTCTTGATTTTGTAACCAGATATTAACAAATATACTTAGTAACTCTAAGATATACAAATATTGCTTTTTTTTTAACTTCACGCCGTAACCCGCATATAGCAGGGTAGGCAGAGGGAACCAGAGAACCTAGTGTATTGCTATAGCTATTCGTTTTTTTTTTTAATTTTACACAACTTTTTTTTGGGTAAAGTAAATAAATAGAACTTGTCATGAGTCATGAGAGGATAAGTGATGAAAGAATGGTGAGAAAGATATATGAAGCAAAGGTGAGCGGCAAGAGAGGTAGGGGAAGATCTTGGATGACCTTCGGGAACACAGTATCAATGATACTGGAGGAAGGTCACGTAAAAAGCATGAGGCTCGCCCGGACAGCATGTATGAAGAGGTTAATGACTGTGGACGAGGCGAAAGAGGTATGCGGGGACCGTAGTGTTTGGCTCTCTGACTACCCCGCTAGGGACAAAGAGTGAAGCTAAGTAAGTAAGTATGGATCACTGCTAGAAGTTTTTTGAAATAGCTTGTAAAATAATGTTGTATTTGATTAAGCAGCTATACCTATGTTAAAGTAGATATTTATCTTTCTTATATCACGACCAAATGCAAAGCACTCTGAAATCTTTATAAATTGTAGCGTATGTGTTTTTTTCATGTAAAATTTTATGTAGATCTGTTTAAAAATTTTGCGTAAAAGTGATAAGCATCCATCCATCTCTACAAACTTTGGCATTTATAATGTTAGTAAGATATTAACAATCTGAGGAGTGTAATTTGTCCCAAGGTGTATCCAGGTACGTTTTAATTAAGATCTGATAACAATTTTCAATAATATGTATCAAATGAGAACATAAAATAAAAATAGATCGATTTATAGATTGATTAAAGATTGAAAGCATGTATATAAAATATATAATTTTAAAAATAATTTCAATTGAGTATAACAGAAAAAAAAAAAATATTATATTTGCTTAGTTCTTCGTACTGAAAAAAATTATGTTTCATGGCACAATAAAATGAAGCATGTAATATCTTTTCAATGTTACAATTATTGATTAAAGTCCTAAAAAGACATTACTTGTAATAAATAGGCATAATACAAGTGGCATACATGATCATACACAGTCCAGTATAAATGATAATTGTTTGACGCTTGCGAATCTAGCTACCGCTTTGTTCGCCCGACACCGTGTCTGATATTTCCTCTGAGCTCTGCATTATCGATTGTATTTGTGAATAAAACCATTTTAACCAAACCCCTAGTACCTAGCAAAGCGGCCCCGAGACTCATAATATTATACGACACAGAGGGACGCGGGAAGGTCAGGTTATATTGGCTACACTAATAGCATACACGCACACGACTCACACAGGGGTAGATACCGCGCAGGCGCTCTAGCTCACCCCACCCATCTACTTGTTCCAAAGCCGGCAAAATTCTTTTACACCCCCGAGGTGACGTCCCAAGCGCAACAACTTCTACGAATCTCTTCGTTTTAACAAAAAAATATCTAAATATATTAGTATGTTTCCTCTTATGTGTCCGTGTATCGCTTTAATTGTTGCTTAGTGTTTTTTCTATAGTAGATGAAAATTTTGTGAATAAAATTTTACAATCGCAAGGAAAATGGCGGATCCGTCGCGTTCGTCCGCTTAAATTTTAACATCTCGAACAGGATTGAGAATAGTATCGCGTATCGTTGGAAGGACACGGTGAAAATCGATAAATCGCTCGCTATGCCGACCGGCCTGTAGGTGGTTGGAGGCGGTCCGGGTGGGTTCGAGGTTAGCTCATCTGCTGTTCATGTCAGCGAAGAAAAGAGTAGCCTAGCGTCCACTGATATGACTACTGAAACGGCGACGCCGAACCAGGTATGTAACTTTTACCGCAGCGACATTTTCAAGGACAATTTCACCTTCTTTCCATTATATAATAAAACAAATTATATTAGCAAAATAATATATATATTTTTAAAGGAATTTTAATAAGAACGTAAAATCTATGAGCTGATAGTAAGGAAAGTGAAGGTCTTTTTACAAATTATTTTCAGAGCTACGCTCCTTTGTCATAGTACCATCGACACGTAAGATGAATAGTTAATCATTTTCCTTTCATTATAAAGGCTTTGCTTATTATAATAGTAGATTTTAAGTTATAATAATTGGTTAATATTAATTGAAATAAAAAAATGTTGAATATTTTATACAATTTAATTAATAAAATCAGATTCACGCTTTATAAGGTAATCAAAGAGAAAATAGTGTTAAGACACTCCGTTCTCCGAAATTTTATAGTTATATAATAAATATTAACACATTCTATATATAAATACGTGAAGCAAAAACTTGGGATCTCTTTTCACGAAAATTACGGGGATGGAGGAGCATGAAATTTGGCACACTTATAGTTTATATAGAGAAAGAGTGCAGAACTAACATTAAATATATTAAATTAATGAAATAAATGTTACTCACACTACAATGGTTTGACATCCATGTTTATATAAAGTGACATATACGTCACTACGCAATGCGTTATTAACGCATTAATGGGGACACTAGTATATTTAAAATCATATTTTATATCCTTTTTTAATATGTCTGAACAGTTAAATACTGTAATATATAAACATTAATTGTACATATTCTAGCAAAAAGAAACTATTTTGATGCCTCAATATCATTATAACTACTCCAAAGGGAAATTCTATCAATAATTGAGTTTATCCGAGTATTGGATCTGTCGCCGGCAGCTAATCTAATTATTTAGTTAAATCAACTTTGCTATTTATTGGAAAAGATTTGTATGGGAATAACTACTTTGAGGCTATCGTGGCGCAGTGAGACTGTAAACGTGATTGGTTGTGGGTACGATTCCCATTCGGGGAAATGATAATATATATATTTTTTTATATATATATGTCAGACAAATACATCTCCTACAGTGTGAATTTGTATATCTAAAAACTTTAGGTTAGCTTTAATAAATAAGATTTTAACAAAAAAGGAAAACCTATAATAATACTTCAAATAAAACACATAATAAAATATCATTACGAATAACTCAAAAACCACTCATCTATTTTAACTTAATTTAGATGAAACCACATCAGAAGCACTAGCTGTCTTTTAAAAAAGTAGTCATGAAAACTGATTAAAAGTAAATAGCTATGCGGTAACAATCATAAAAAATAAAGTAATATGGAGAACTTTCTCTATTCGAAGTCGGTTAAAAATAGCTGGTTTCATTGTAACTATTGTCATTCATATAATATCATAATATCAAGACCGACTACGACTACCTAACGTGGCTTCCGAAACATAAAGGAGATCCATCAACTTCTGAATAGAGTAAGCATCGTTCATCTCAATCAATTCATTTGATAATACTATGGAATTATTACTTGATTATTAGCCGTTGTGGCACAATGGTCTAACAGTAAGCGCGGTGGTTATGGGTTCATTCTCAGGAGATCTATAAATATACCTAATAATATATTTTTTTCTTTGTTTTCATAAGACAAACCGCAGCATTGAGTTCCGCCTTCAAGCAATGTAGAATTGAAACTTGAATTTGGAGGGAAAGTGGATATTATCTTGACACTATGTTCTCTTTATCTACTCTGCTATGCGAGAAAAAGCTTGAAGCTGATTTAGTAATATATGAATATATTATTTATGTAGCGTGTTTAAAAACAACACATACAAGCAAATGTTTTATATTGTTTCTTTTCTTATAGCGAAATAACATGAATCAAAACCCACAATAGAATTTAAAGGACAGCTTGATATATTTCCATTCAACACAAAACAAAAAATACCCACCTAACTTCACGCTTTATCCCTAGCGGGGTAGTCAGAGAGAACGGAGCGCCAAACACTACGTTACCTGCATACCTCTTTCGCCGTCACAGTCATTAACCTCTTCATGCATGCCCTCCGGGGGGTCTTCATGCTTTTTACGCGACCTTCCTCCAGTATCATTGATACTGACATGATTAACGAATACACTACACACAATGTTTAACAAAAAAATAATATGAAAATTATAGATGCTACATTAGTTTCTTCCGCCGGTTCTTCTCAGGTCTGAGGCATTAAATTTAGTGAACTGGTGGTAGATTATTTGACGTTCAAAAAATGAAGCTTGAAACTTCTTATTTTGAATAAAATTATTTGACTTTGACTTTGACTTTGAATTTAGTACTGTGAGTTGAATCAGCGCGAATTGGGTATTAGGAGTGATGTTCTTCTTTTACAATATACAAATAAAGAAGCTTAAGGAACTATATTTTTTTTTACTTTCGCGATAATTAGGAATTTCAGCTCCTGGCTTTCTCCTTTTAGAGGCGGAACTTAACTATGCGTCGTAAAAGTATTAGACATTTTACAGAAAAAAATGATATTTTTAAAGAAACATTTTAAACGGATTAAGCTAAGCTTATTTTTTAGTATGGTATCAATATTATATTTTTTTAAAAAGCTACTCTATCAAATACTTTACAATAATCTGTGGTTACGGGTAAACAGAGTTGTCGCTAATATAAAGGTATTGACTAAAGTCTGTAAGGTATTGACTCATACAAAAAGTCCCACTCAGTTTATTGGGCCGCCATTAACATTTGTGAACCGGTGGTAAATAATTACTTATTATTCGAAAATGAAGCATGTAACTTAATTTCGGATAAAATTATTTGATAACGCCTGTCGTGGCGCAGAGGCACTAGCGTGCGATTGTAAGCGTGACAGGTTGTGGGTTCGATTCCCACTCCAGGAAATAGAATTTTTCATTTCCTGGGTTTGTTAACAAGGCAAAAGCACGGTGTTGATTTCCAACACTCAGCACGCAATGCTTCAATTCGGCGGAAAGTGAGGAACGGAGTGTCTTAACACTAGGTACCACCTGCCTACCCTGCTATATGCGGGATACAGCGTGAAGCTATGTATGTATGTATGTAAAAATTATTTGACTTTCCTGCCAACAGAAACGGCAGGTTTCTGTTCGAAATTTCAAAATTTCCAAAAATATATTGTCTAATACAAAAAACTACACCATTAATCGGGTTAAAATAATTTCAATTGAAAATACTACCATACCTACTCATAATGTTAAAAAAATATATTTAGTCCTTCTAACCCTTTACCATGGCGGCGTACTACTACGAGTATATACTCATAGTCCTCAATACTTCCCTTTCAACTGTCCTTGACTTTGTTATTTCCTGTAGGGCTTCCCTTAGCTCCCTATACGTCATAGGCTAATACGGGTTCAGTCTAGATTTATAATTGCGTTATAAACTATATATGTACTAACATAGTTATGTTTTCTACTATTCTAGTTTATAAATGTTTTAATTTATTGAAAATGTTAGTTACCTTTTTTCAGTGATATAAAATATTTATATATATTTTACTTTCTTAACTTCATGCCATATCCCGCATATAGCAGTGTAGGCAGAGGAAACCTGAGAACCTAGTGTTAAGACACTGTTCCCCACTTTCCGCCGTATTGAGGCATTGTGTGCTGAGTGGCGGAACTCAACGCCGCACTTTGTTTTGTTACCAAACCTAGGAAACAAAAAAATTCCATTTCCTAGAGTGGGAATCGAACCCACAACTTCGCGTTTACAGTCGCACTCTATTATAAATGTATATATATTTGTTAACTCATTTTAATAGGATATCATAGTTGTTAATTATCTATATTTTTTTTATATATATTTTTACCACAATTTTATTAAAATATCTACTAAAATAATGTCGACTGAAGACTTCTTTGGACATTTTGAAATTCTTCGGCATAATAAGAGGAAAACAGGCAGAATTTAGTCTTTTCTTTTAACTTCACGCTATAACCCGCATATAGCAGGCTAGGCAGAGGGATCCTGAGAACCTAGTGTTAAGACACTCTGTTCTCTTACAACAATTGTGTTCCCCGCTTTCCGCCGAATTGTTTGAAATAAGTCTTTCTGTTATTTCATTTGCAAGGTGTCATTTTTGAGACAGAATGAGTAAACGTGTTATGAAGTCAATCAAATGTGAGGCAATTTATTTGCAAAATGTAGACAGACGTCTTTGATAATAAACATTCCTCTGATATGGAAATCAACTCTTCAGCTGTCAACTGCGTTGTGATGATGTCTAACTCAATATTATGCTCAGTGAGTGACAAAGACACTGAAACGAGTGGCATAAAAATATGAAAGTTGACATTGTTCCTTAGAGAATTTAGAGCACTGAGAGAAGAATTTGCAAAATAACTACAGGAAATCTTCCGTTCCCTACGGTCCGCCGAATTGAAGCATTGCGTGCTGAGTGGCGGAACCCAACGCCGCATGTTGCCTTGTTACCAGAGCGAGAAATAGAAAATAGAAAATATTAATTATTATAAATATTTAATATTTTCATTTCCTAGAGTGGGATTCGATCCCACGACCAAACAAAACAAAAGTGGGGACCGGAAATCTTAAAAAAGAGAATCTTGTAAAGATTCACTTTTTTCTCTAGGTTTCTCTAGAATCTCAGGTTTCCTTTGCCTACCCTGCTATGTGCGGGATATAGCGTCAAGCTAAAAAACTACAAGAACGTATAAAAAAGTTGGAGCATATTTGACAATTGAAGAAAATTATGGGAAGAATGATAAAGCTCACGCAAGCGAAGTTGCGGGTATCAACTAGTATTAAATAAATTTCTTATATTTCTTCTATTTCTTTTATTTGTCATAAATTACATTAAACCTTGTCAACAAAGCCTTAATTTCTCATGAGAATTGCCAAAGCTTTTGAGGTTCTTGTAGCAAATATTTTGTGATATAATAATTTATTTAGGATGAAATCTTTATATAAATTATTCTTTTTAGCCTTTAGGGACAAACAAGTTGTTAAATATTTTATTCTCTATTTATATAAAAAAAAAATAAAAAAAATAAAAAATAAAAAAAAAAAAGAAATAAAAAAATAGTCCCGCTGAGTTTCTTACGCCGGTTCTTCTCAGGTCTGAGGCATTAAATTTAGTGAACCGGTGGTAAATTATTTGACGTTCAAAAAATGAAGCTTGTAACTTCTTAATTTGAATAAAATTATTTGACTTTGACTTTGATCGTATTTTTGCTATTATATAAAAAATTAATGCTTATAAAATAAAAGCTTACTATTATATGTTGTTTTAAGATAAAAACCTTTTCTTTTTATGAAATATATCATTGAGGCCTTCGCAATGAGATAGTGTCTGACTGCTAACACGATCGATCGTGGGTTCGATTCTCATTTGGAAAAATTATTATATTTAAATTATTTTCATTTCTACCTGATAAGACAAAATGCGATTTTGAATTCCAGTACTTAACACACAATGTCTCGAAGTGTTTGAAAGTGGGGAACGGAGTGTCTTAACACTAGGCTTCCTCTGCCTACCCTGCTATATGCGGGCAGCATGAAGCTATGTATGTATGTACCAAGTAGGAATGTAGCTAAATGTACAATATTCACAGCTTTTGTCTGCTTGGGGTACCATACTGTAATATCGCTAGGTCATGAATCTGTTTTAGGTATTTTAGCTAATCTAGATGCAAATTGGTTACTATAAAGTTGTACCTTTCTTTATCTTCACGCAACTGGCGACTCGTACGGTACGGTTTCTTATACGACGTAGGAATATAAACTTGGCGATAGAGAAATCCGTTTTTAGTCATATATGTCAATTATTGTTATTTCTTCACTTAAGTAAAAAAGTCTGAACGATTGAATTGATTGATTGAACGCAATGTCTAGATTTCTGGCGGAATGTAAAGAACGGAGTGTGTGAAGACGCCATTCGGTTCCAAGTGACTTGCAATGTATTATAAATGAACAGAAATTAGAGAGTGGGGCTTCTTAACACTACGTTCTCTCTGCCCGTCCTGTTACAAGCGAAAAGAATCATAAGGATTTCAAAAAAGTAGCTTAAAAAAAGATTTGCCATATGGTTATAACCTTTGTGAGGATTTTCCGAAATTCTTACAGAAACGGAAAGAAAGGTTGTTTTATAGTCGGAGATAAATATCGGAAATAGTATAGCAAGAATCGTGAATTCCTCGTAAACGAAGCAATAGATATCAACTAATATTACATACATTTCTTACTTTTATGTTATTTGCTATAAATTACTTTAAGCCTTTTTTATCTCATGAGAATTTACCAAAACTGGTAAACTGGCTTGTATCATGACAAAGGAAAAAGAAGTAAGGAAATTTCCATAGTAACAAAAATAAATTATGTACCCAAGTCCACAACCTGGTAACCTATTAAAAATTGCAAAAAGAAAGACGACCTAATTACAGTCACTTTCATGTTCATCATGCCACGCCTCGCCCCATTAGCGTTCTAATTAAATAAAATAACTCAATTAAAATATGTTTTTATATCTATTTATGAAGATGAAGTCATCGCCCGAGCCTAGTTTGTTAAAAAAGTTTTATTATGATTAAAAGATACAATCAATTTACAAAAAAGTCTGTAAAGGTGTACGAGTATGGTGTAATAAAAATTATGGTTTCTTTTTTATTTTTAGTGTATTGTGTACAATTTTTATAAAAAAAAATGTAATAATAAAAAAAAATAAACCATCATGACACTTGTCATGATGGTGATAATGACCCCAGTTAAATACTGTGTCGAACCTACATCAAACAAAATGTGGATTCGATCAGAATAAAATTACTTTAATTCTCCCGCACTGTCTAAACATAAAGCAGCGTTGAGTTCCGCCACTTGACAGGCACTGTTTTAAATTTGGGCAGAAAATTAAAAAAAAAATATGATAGTGATTAATATAAATGTTGCATATGTATAAATTACCAAGATGTCCTATAGGGTATGGTATACTTCTGTTGAGTCTTTATGTCAAAGGTTACCTGGAAGAGATCACTTATCGTTAAGGTCGCCTTTGCATACTACCTCGTTACAAGGTAGTCTTTTCGTACAAGTGATTTTTTTTATTATTTGTGATTTTTTTGTTGTTGACATCTTTCTAAAATGTATTATTTCTTTACATACATAGCTTCACGCATATAGCAGGGTAGGCAGAGGGAACCTAGTGTTAAGACTCCATTCCCCACTTTCCGCCGAATTGAGGCATTGTGTGTAGAGAGGCGGAACTTAACGCCGCACTTTGCCTTGTTACCAAAACCAAGGAAATGAAGAATTCCATTTCCTGGAGTGGAAATCGAACCCAAAACCTGTCGCGTTTACAGTCGCACGCTTGTGCCTCTGCGCCAAGAAAGGCAAAAAATTAGATATTATTTCTTTTATGTATGCTATAAAGAGTTTATCTATCTATCTAGATTCTCCTCTTAGCAGGGAAAACTGCCAAAATAAACTTGCCAATTATATTTTTTCAGCTTACAAACATCCTGCGTTTACTTTACCTAAAGAAACTTTAAATATCGATATCAGAAAATACATATTTACTTTACTCCCTACTTCTGTAACCATTAAATGAGATTGATGAGTAATCTAATAGACCTCTATGTCTATTAAGTTATTTATGATTATGGCTCATGAAGTACGTATTAATCAAAGATTCGTGTTCCACTTAATTACCGTTATGTGATTCCTTTTACGATTGGCAGTCTGTCTATACTTAGTATATTTAACAAATAATAATATTTTTAACAAGAAATTACATTAGAACTTACTTCACTTAAATGCGTTAAAAAGTAAAATTGTTACGAATAACTCAAAAACTATTCGCCGGATCTTAACAAGATTTAAATGGAACTACATCTGAAGCAGTAGTTATCATATAAAAAAATCACTAAAATTGGATCACTCAGTAAGGAGTTATGGGATAACACGCATTAAAACAAAAAATACAGTCAAATTTAAAAAAAAAACAGCTTCACGCTTTTTAAATAGAGGGTAATTTGAAAAAAATATAGGGCCACAACACTTCATTTACCACTCTCCGTCGGTTTTAACGATATTGTGTTTTGATAGCTAAATTTAACGCCATGCCTTGTCTTAAATAATATAATAATTTTTATATGACTCTAATTCAGGTGGAAAGTGGTCAACGAAGTATCTTAGCATTAGTTTCTCTGAAATGTCTGTCGTGGCGCAGTGGCACAAGTGTGCGACTGTAAGCGCGGCAGGTTGTGGGTTCGATTCCCACTCCAGGAAATGTAAAATTTAGTATTTTCATTTCTTGGCTTTGGTAACAAGGCAAAGAGCGGCGTTGATTTCCGCCACTCAACACGCAATTCCTCAATTCGGCGGAAAGTGGGAATGGAATGGAGTGTCTTAACACTAGATTCTCTGGCTCCCTCTGCCTACCATACCATACTGCCATATGCGGGTTACAGCGTGAAGTTAAAAAAAAAAAAGTTTCTCTGAATACTCACTTATGATATAGAGTGAAACTGTTATATAATATATTTATTATTCACAAGAACATTATAATTTTCTTTCCAAATACAATTTAATTACAAAAATCACTATCAAAATAATAATCTGAAACACATAAAATGTATCACAGTCAACATTTATAGAGGGGTAGTAATGTTACTTTGTAGGGGCTGCTCCCCCATTAAAAAGTGACTTGCTTACGTAATAAGATGCATATAAAGCTATAAAGTTGTGATTTAATAATTTTACTAAGAAATAAAAACTCGATTGTTTTATTCATTCAATTTTCTAATTTTTCCTTATTAAAATTATCATCTCTTCATACAGGAAGGGTCAATGTTTCTATGTTGAGAGAAAAATATGATATTTTCCAATAATAGAGCAGCTTCACGCATTTTTATTATTGTGAAATATCCATCTTGTTTTTTTTTCAGCTTTACGCTGTATCCCGCATATATCAGGTTAGGCAGAGGGAATCTGAGAACCTAGTGTTTAGATACTCTGTTCCCCACTTTCAGCCGAATTGAGGCATTGCGTGCTGAGTGGTGGAACTCAACGCCGCGCTTTCCTTAACCACCAAACCCACGAAATAAAAATAATAAACTTTTTACATTTTCTGCAGTGGGAATCGAAACCACAAACTGTAGCGTTTACAGTCGCACGCTTGTGCCTCTGCGCCACGACAGGCGTTGTACTTGTTCGTTCACCAATCGGTATACTTGTTTTTCCACCAATGGATATATTCTTAAGTCCTAATATTTCCAGAGGCTATTATTCGCAGTGAGACAGCCACTGTAAACGCGATTTCGGGTTCGATTCCCACTCAAATTTAAACTCTTTTCAGTCAGCAAGGCGTTGAGAACTGCCACTTAACACGTGATGTCTTGAATACGGACCAAAGCAAAGGCAGGACTAGTTTTTTTTATTATTTCCTACAAAAAACGCAAAAATTGACTGTAAGATGTAAGTAAAACTACCAAAAAGTATTAAATTAAAAAAAATGCCCTTCGTGACTTTTTACTTCCGGAAATGAAATAAGTTCATGCTATTCATATCTTTAATTCGAATGAACGGTGATAAAGTTAACAAAGAGGTTTGGAAGTCATATTTAGTTCGACCTTGGCCTTTTGTCGCTAGTAAAAACTTATCGAGCCAAGAAAGAAAATGTTACAATGTATATTACAAGGCATATTCTTCATACATGTTGGCACAGTATTAGTACAGAATGTTTGTGGCGTTATAAGGACAACATACTTTTATTTATATTATTCAGCTTCACTCATTTTTTCGCATAGCAAGGCATTAAAAAAATATGTATGTGTGTACCATTGATTCGTTCTAGTGTCAAAATACTCCGGTCTTCGCTTTCTGCCTGATTTTAAGATATGATACGACATCTGTCGTGGCGCAGAGGCACAAGCGTGCGACTATAAACGCAACAGGTTGTGGGTTCGATTCCCACTCCAGGAAATGAAATTTTTCATTTCCTGAGTTTGGTAACAAGGCAAAGCGCGGCGTTGAGTTCCGCTACTCAGCACGCAATGCCTCAATTCGGCGGAAAGTGGGGAACGGAGTGTCTTAACACTAGGTTCCCTCTGTCTACCCTGTTATATGCGGGATACAGCGTGAAGCTATGTATGTATGTATGATGCGTGTTGAATGACGAATAACATAGCGATTTGCCTTACAAAAAGGGAGAAACGAAAATAATTTAAATATATCATTCCAGTTAGTGGGCCTGGACCCCATATCTAATTGTGTCAGACGCTGTCGTGCTGCGCTACGATGGCATCGGATTACGTATATATTGTTGGTTCAATAGTATATTGCGTTTGATATTGTTTATTACATTTTTATTTCACAGTTTTTTTTTAACTTCCCGCTGTATCCCGCATATAGCAAGGTAGGCAG
>JAKGSA010000648.1:267639-371554 GCA_033558755.1 Philaethria dido
AGTGGGAATCGAACCCACAACCTGTCGCGCTTATAGTCGCACGCTTGTGCCTCTACGCCACGACAGGCGTTATTTTCTTAGACTTTATCTTTGGAGTCTCAAGAAAGACACTGTATCGATCGGCATAAGTTAAAGTTATATTTTATGTAACAAAAATGGACAAACGAAAGTATTTTTAAGCTTAACCTTTTTCGAGTTGTATTTAAGCACAAAACAATTTAAAAAAGAAACTAAAAGATATACACATATAATAATGTTCTCTTTATTCTGATCATCCTGATAAGAACAACAGTTGCATGCTATGAAAATATTGTATCGTCACCAGATCCGGACACATGTGCAAATTTTCAAGCAAATAAAACGACGAGAATCAAAATGGCGTTCAAAATTTTCTAATGTTGATTAATATAAAAATAGATACATGTAGATTGAAAAGCTATGTTCTGACTCTACCGGAATTGACTTTTGAATCCATCACGCAAATAATGACGTCTCTTCCTTTTTCATCTCTCGACATTGCTCATTTCAGATTACATCCTGAGCTTGATAAAGGGATGCAGTATATAGTATAGTTCCTGTTAGAGCTTTTATAGCCATTCTTCTTTAAGAATCGAATCGAATATAAGACTTTGTGTAAAAGAAAATCGATTTAATTATGTAAATTATATAATGGTGCCATAAATTTTTTACATAAACAAAGATCAGAAAACAGAAATCTGCAATAATAATAAAGACAAGCTATAATTTATATAAGACTCACAAAAACCGATTTTACGAGGATGCACAAATTATTACGAGTAACTCAAGAACGCCTGTCGTGGCCCAGAGGCATAAGCATGCGGCGGTACACGCGACAGGTTGTGGGTTCGATTCCCACTCCAGGAAATTAAAATATTTTATTAATATATAATTACTAAATATTTTCTGGGTCTAGTAACAAGACAAAGCGCGGCGTTGAGATCCGCCACTCAGTACACAATACCTCAATGCGGCGGAAAGTGGGAAACGGAATTGTTGTAAGAGAACGCAGTGTCTTAACACAAGCTTCTCAGGTTCCCTCTGCCTACCCTGCTATATGCGGGATACAACGTGAAGTTAAGTATGCATGATTGAATCGATTTTCATTTAAAGAAATTCTTATATTTAAACTGAATCAAACGAATTTGGAATACAAAGAAAAAAAAATCTAATATTGTACCTATTAGGAATACTTGAGTGGTGAAGTCGTAATAAAATTTTAACAAAAAGAACTACACTAGTATCACGATTCATCACAAGACTTCTTTCATCATGGACTATATAAGAAACACTAGCCATCATATAAAAAAAAAGAATCTCATCAAAATTGTTTTTATCACATATGTAATATAGTCAATTTTACTTTTAGCGAGGGACGGAGGCAAAGAGCAAAGAACACCCGACGGTAAGGGAGGTTCTTTCTGCTCACAACATCTGACACAACACCGCAGGCATGTTGGGATGCAAGCTGTCAACCCAGATGACACAGATGGGAGCGTAGGTGACAACGCATTTCTGCGCCTGAACCGCCTGAGATCTCTGGGAGCGATGGCGGGGAATGGTGTCCCGCTAGCATGCCGTCGAATCAAACAACATAAGAGGAGCTATGGCCTGACATGATAGTGGTCGCGAGCCAGACGGAGGACGAACCTCCTACCACCAAACACTACATACAGTCAATTCATAACTTCCTTTTATAAAGTCGGGTAAAGAACATACTAACAAAATCTGGTTTGAAAATTAAAAATAACTCAAATAACGCTAATTAACGAGCTTTTGTATTGGAAATAAGTTGAAGCAATAAACTGAAATTAAAAATAAACAGTATTTTCCAAACACCCAATTTCGTTGAAAAGCTCCTCATTACCAACACATTCAGTGCTTAATTACTCGCGAACTTTCATATCACTTGGTTGCATGCAAATTTAAGAATCTATTTGCAAAGCTCGTTTTACATACAAAAAAACTGTTTTTGACTTACATACCTATATAGGATGTGATAGATTTTTGTGTCAACTGTGCTCTACTGTATTATCTACTGTGACGTGTTTGAAATGTTGGGTTTGGTAAAATATGTACCAAATTTAGTATTCAAGAACACATTTTACTATATTATACGCGATTAGTTCGTTGCAAATAGTTTCCTTTAAAAGAAGGATAACATTTTTTGTTTGTCAACTAATACAAAAATATAAAAAAAATATATTAATATTAACGCCTGTCGTGGCGCAGAGGCACAAGCGTGCGACTGTAAACGCGACAGGTTGTGGGTTCGATTCCCACACCAGGAAATGTAAAATTTAGTATTTACATTTCTTGGGTTTGGTAACAAGGCAAAGCGCTGCGTTGAGTTCCGCCACTTAACACGCAATGCCTCAATTCGGCGGAAAGTGGGGAACGGAATTGTTGAAAGAGAATGGAGTGTCTTAACACTAGGTTCTCTGGTTCCCTCTGCCTACCCCGCTCTATGCGGGATACAGCGTGAAGTTAAAAAAAAATAATGGTACGATATTTGAAGCTTTCATTACAATATCTGGGTTGCTTTTAACTGTGGTAGGTACAAAACATAACAAAGGTATCACAGGTAGATAGATAGGTCTGTAGACTCCCACTTTATTAACAGATTAGACAAGATTTATAATAATCATCTAATTTATATCAAGAGAATATAAAAAAAGTAAAAGCTGTGAGGGGACGGGGTTAGAATACAATTCCCCTCCGCCGCTGGGTAGCATCCCGTAAGAGGCGGGTATTGCAGTAGTTTGGTGGTAGGAGGTTCGTCCTCCGTCTGGCTCGCGACCACTATCATGTCAAAGACAAACCGCCAAACATCTTATGAAGTGTTCCGGTTCGCTGGCATGTAAGCCATCCTTTCCCCAAAATGTGGTGGTTCCGATAGCGGACTACTATATTGTCCTCCCCTTCCATCTGTATCCTCTAGGTTGGCAACGCTTCTAGAACATCTCTGGTGTTGTAGATGTTCATGGGTGAAGGTAACCACTTACCATCAGGTGGTTCTTCTGCTCGCTTGCCATCCGTTATTCATAAAAAAAATCCAATAGATGCGTGTGTGTTTGTGTGTATGTGTGTGTATATTTGTGTTTGTTTTATGAGTGAATGTAAGGAATTCTTGACGGTATAGAGAGAATGAATATATTGTAACGTTCTACAATTCTTAAGTTGTTACTTTGTCTTTACATGTATGTTCTTTGGCAATACATGTAATATATCATATAAATGTTTTCTCCAAGTGGAATTAAATAACTCTGGCTTCAGTCAGACGTGATCTAACTGTGCCACGATGTCTTCTAAGATTATGAAATTCTTTGTATTTATTCTTATAATAATAATTTTATTTATCGATTTTTCGTTACAATTTAAGTTATTTTATTATATAAAATTTGTATATTAATATACAAACTATGAGTACTACATAATATCATCTAAATCAAGAGATACGGGTTCGAATCCTGCTACGTTTAATTTTTTATACTTTTCTTAAGCCTTATTTTGTCCCTAGTGTGTAAATAGCACTTTTTAACGAACATTAAAATATTTAATAAATAATAATTTACTCTTGCCAAATAATTATTTTAACATAATCTTTGAAATTTAAAAAATTGTCCCTGTAGAGGTGCTAACAACAAAAATAACATAAAAATAACTTAAACGTATAAGAATTTCGACATAACGCTATAAGATACTGGCATATCGTAATAGCTTAATTAGGTAGGGCAGTTTAATGGATTTCATGAGGTGCGGGATCAAATCCTACTACGAATAACTAACTAACGACTTGTTATCATAATTTGTGTAGCTGTTACTTCGCTAAGCAACAATATTCATCTAAAACTAAGTTAAAATTACTTAATAATAATTTTCCTAGAATATTTAAAAAGAACTATAAAAAATTCATAAAAATTCATATATAAAAACTATAGTCACGACTTATGTAAAAAGAAAGCCTATACAAAGTCACCGACAGGTATTCATCTATTCAACACTGAAACGTCTTGTCTGTTGCGACTTGTTCGTTGTTTGTTGTTCTTACGTACTCTATATGTGGTTTTATACTATGTAGAGACAGGAAATGAGCTGATTTGAGCGGATAGTTGAGGAAAATATGTATTTATCTTGGGTTTGGTAACAAGGCACAGCGCGGCGTTGAGTTCCGCCACTCAGCACGCGATGCCTCAATTCGGCGGAAAGTGGTGAACGGAGTGTCTTAACACTAGGTACCCTCTACCTACCCTACTATATGCGGGATACTGCGTGAAGCTATTTATGGATGTATGTATGTATAATCATTTTTATTTTCATTTTGAGTTATATTTTTTGCTTCGCGTTGTATCCTGTACATAGCAAGGTAGGCAGCGGAAACTAGAGACATGTGTTAAGACATTCCGTTCTCTTAAGATTTCCGTTCCCCACTTTCTGCAGAATTGAGTCATTGCATGCGAAACTAAATGCTGCGCTTTGCCGTGCTACTAGAGCGAGGAAAGGAAAATAAGAAATATAATAAATATATAATATTTACATTTTCTATAGTGGAAATCGAACTCACAACCCATCGCGTATTCAGTCGCACGCTTGTGCCTCTGCGCTACAATGTATTCCATTATTTTTACATTAGAAAATAAATACAACCAAGTAAAAGTGACGAAGTACTTTCCTCTAGCATTAACCGCGTGCACAAGAAGGAGACACTTTATATTAGAGATCCTCCACTCTGAGTGTTTGGTAAAAGCCTGTCTGAATTCCAGACGCTTTCGTTTACTGTCGTACATAATGGCATGGCTAGGAAAATGTTTATATTAGAGCTTTCGGTTTCTGTAGCTTAAGCATTATTTAGTTTTTAATTTGATTATTTTATTGTCAATATATGCTTATAAGCGGTGAACAGAGTGTCTTGACACTAGGTTCTCTGTGACCAATATGTGGGAAAATCGTGAAAATACTGTATTTCAAAGTATTATATCCATCAAATATGTATTTTGAGTTGAAAACGAATTTAACTCTATCGTTTTTACAAAGATATTTTGTGCAGATATTTGTAAAAGATAGTGGCATTGATTTAGTTGTAAAATTTAAAATTATACTAGAATATTAATTATGACTTATATTGAATTAGTCCTCTAAAATTAATATTCACAACACGACATTACAGTGAAATAAAGCACAACGTATAAATTTCATTGGAATCCAACAATCACTCTATCTATTTGGACGGAATATGAAGTGGTTTTTTATTATTCCTTTTCTCAAATGTTACCATAAATGAAAGGACAAAAACAAAAAGAATTTAAAGAAAAAATAGTGTACACAACATTTTTCCACAGGTTTGCAGTTTTTACCCTTGGGATCCTTATAATGCCGCGTTGCCTCAACAAAAGCTCGTCTGGCAGACGCCTTTGTATGACATAACTAGCTATCTTTTTTATGTTTTAATTTGGCGGTGTCTTAAGCGTTTCCGTGTTTACACAAAAAATGTTCATACGTAAATGAATTATCGTAATTCTGTTGATAGTTGAAGGAAAAATTTTGAACCAACTTTTACAAAAAATTATGCAAACGAACGAGTTGGAAATTAGAATTAAGTTTTAATTCTTTAAACTTCTAATGAATTGAGATTTCTTTCCTTAAATTAGTAAATTTAATATTACTACTAATTACTATATTTAAAGGGTAAATAACTATATTTAAAGGGGACTACATCAGAAGCCTTTGCTATCATATAAAAACAATAATCTAAATTGGCTCACTCGGTAAAAAGTTATAGCAAAAAGTAAAAAAAAAAAAAGAAGTAAATGGAAAAGTAAAAGTTAAGTAAAAGTTATAGTTATAGTTAAAGTTATAGTTAAAGTTATAGTTTTATATAACACATAAGATAATAGAGTCGAATTGAGAACCTTCTCTTTATGAAGTCGGTTAAAATTACAAATATTTACTGACATATTAATTTATAATAAATATTTTTGGGTTGTTCGTATATACGAACGACCCAAAAATAGATTTAAAAAATTTAAAAAATACAACACAGTTTTCTTAGCAAAAAAATAACAGACTTGTAACGACAAAAAAGTAATTATAAACACAATAGTTTTGGTTCGATTCCCAATTGCGGAATTGTGGCATTTTTTTTTAAAAGTACAAACAGGACAACAAGATTACTTACTATTGTAAGATAAGTACATACTACACTTATTTTTGTACACTTCTACCAAAAGATGATGAAAAAAGTTATAAAAATAAGCTAAATTAATGAATAAAATAAATAAAAAAATATCCTATAATTTTACATACATACGTACATTCATAGCTTTACGCTGTGTCCCGCATTTAGAAGGGTAGGCAGAGGGAACCTGGGAACCTAGTGTAAAGACACTCCGTTCCCCATTAATATAATATATGTTTTATATAATACATATTATAATTTTATATAATTTTTCTTTTATAATAAAAAAAACTAGTAACAATAAAAAAGGGGAAATTACAACTGATTACTATTTTCATAGTAAAATTCATTTAAAGTTCATTGAAAAAGTATAGCAGTCGGAAAGCTTAAAGCTATGTTTATATATAGCATACAAGTATACGTACAGTGGCAGGTAGCTTTTATAAAGCTCGTCTGGCTCGCAGACGCTCTTGTTTGGAGTAGCTATCTGTGGCTTTGATTCTTTAACATCGTAGTAGTTGTATTTTCATTTAAATTTTTGATATAGGAATATAAATATGTGTATATATTTTAATATGTGATCGCTAACTTTATAGTTAACTTAAGTAGTGTCTTAATATTCTGTTCTCTACGCGTCTATATATGTTAGATTAGACGATTGAGACAGAGATTTACTAAATGTAAGTGTAAACACAATGGTTTTGGGTTTGATTCTCACTCGAATTATGTTAATATAAAAAAATTGCTTTTGTTTTCAGAAAAAATATTTGTATCTAGAATGAGTAGAAAGAGGAGAACGGGGTCGCTTAGCACATAGTATGACATAAGAAAAAAAACCAATTATTGTAATAATTAGGATTTAAACAAAAAGAACCGACTTCAAACAAATTATTACAAAAAACTCAAAAACTACTCGTCAAATCTTAACTTAACATAAATGGGACCATTTTTTTATGATAGATAGCTTATCTATCATAAAAAAATGGTTATCTATCATAAAAAAATGGTCGTAAATGATAAAAAAAAAGAATCAACAAAATTGAATCACTCAGTAAAAAATTATGCAGGAACACACATTGGAAAAAAAAGTCGAATTGAGAACCTTTTTACTTTTAAAGGTGGTAAAAACTGATTTATATAAGAAAATTCCACCATATAGTAAACAGTCCAGTTTGTATTTGACATAATGTAGAATATCCACATGCGACAGTTATCAAGTGCCTAACTCAAGTTATCGATGATGTCAGACTGGGGTAGTCACCCCAAAATAGCCCCGTACTTTATTTATTTATCTAACAATGGGGAGAAATGAATCGGCTAATTTGAGTGACACTGCATTTCGGATTTTTTGAATGTTGTTGACAAATAACTGTTGTGAATTTATGTTCATAACTAGCTGTTACCCCCGGCTTTGCTCGCGTTGTCAATTGCAATCTATACTACATACTATAGTGTAAAGTGCGTATATGCGTTCATTGGAAAGCTTTGAAATACCTAAATTTTTAAATTTTTGACAAAAAACCATTGCTGCCAATATATATTTTTTTATTTTTTTTTAATAAAAAATATCTTATATTATTTTTATTACTTCTAACAGTGCATATACAAAGTTTCATGGTAATCGGTTAAGAAGTTTTGGCGTAAAAAGTAACAAACAAACATATAACATTTGTAATAATACATGATGATGTGTCATAAATTTTACTTCAGCTATCCTGTACTTTCATCTGTTATTCTAATATATTTTTTTTTTATTAAAAGTGACGCCTGTCGTGGCGCAGAGGCACAAGCGTGTGACTGTAAACGCGACAGGTTGTAGGTTCGATTCCCACTCCAGGAAATGTAAAATTTAGTATTTTCATTTCTTGGGTTTGGTAACAAGGCAAAGCGCGGCGTTGAGTTCCGCCACTCAACACGCAATGCCTCAATTTGGCAGAAAGTGGGGAAAGGAAATGTTGAAAGAGAATGTAGTGTCTTAACACTAGGTTCTCTGGTTCCCTCTGCCTACCCCGCTATATGCGGGATACAGCGTGAAGTTAAAAAAAAAATAGTATTAGATACAAAAAAGCATCATACAAGACGAGATATATATTTATTTTACAAAACACAACTTTTTCATTTGCAATCACACTACCCTCGCAGGGGTGACTAACCCTAGAGGGGTTGAAATAATTGCTGGCGGTCTACCCTGCGTCTTGCTCACTGAACATGCATGAACTTAAGAACACGGTATACGCCTCAATAAACTCTCTCTAAGTATTAGAGCTAGTAATTAAAGAATTTATGGTGCATTAATTAAAGAGATTTTTTAAATAAAAAACGCGTTTCTTTAATATTTTTCGAAATGGCTGAGTTTATGAGATTTTAGTAATTATAATTGTATGGTATTTTAACTATGTACAAACAGGTTTGAATCACACGGGGTCACGTTTGGTGTCTTGCCCTATTCATTTATAAGTAGTTTTTTCTTTATCCTGGATAGTGGAGAATATTTCTTGTAGAACAAAACCAAAAACTTAAAATTTAAACCTCTGATACCATATATCTCATTGAACCATTTTATTATTTATCTAATCATTATGTTCAGATAATTATCAAATATAGACGTACGCATATCGCATAACTTTAAATATTTAAAACAATTACGAATCACTATTTAAATTATACCACGGAACTGATATACTTAAAGAAAGAGTAGATAAATGCATAAGTATTGGTATTGGATTGGCATCGAAGCTACGACTCTTGCGGTAGTCACTGTTCAATGAATCTACAACTATACTGACACACTCCAAGCACGCTACTAAATTTATAAGAATTGAAGAACAATTTCACTATTACTAAACTTATAAGAAATCTGGCAAAATTCTCATATTTGACACTAATGTTAATAAAAAGGCAAAGCGCGGCGTTGAGTTCCGCCACGCAGCATGCAATGCCTCAATTCGACCTAAAGTGGAGAACGTAGTGTCTTAACACTAGGTTCTCAGGTACCCTCTGCGAAAATAAAAATTAAATATATTAACATAGATAAATTATTCTAAATTTTGTCACTTACAGTATTCTACATTAGTTCAGTAACAGATCGATAATCCAAATACGCGTGACGTGATATTTTCTGACCCTTCGTAATTTGGATTAATATTATAATGTAAAATAGAAAATGTTGTATTGACTTTGACACCCCAAAAATAGGGTGAAATAAAACTAGGACGTAAAGCCGATACGTCAGCGAGATTGGGGAAACAAATGATTTATTTAGTTTTTATACATATACATACATACATACATACATACATACATAGCTTCACGCTGTATCCCGCATATAGCAGGGTAGGCAGAGGGAACCTAGTGTTAAGACACTCAGTTCCCCATACATATAGATTTTTTTTATTATTTAATGATTTTAGATGATAGGGTCAATGAAAATAATAATTGAAAAATAGTTTTAGAAAGCGTGAAAATTTGAAACTGTCCATGTTTCATGGCTTCCAAGAGGTGTGGATTCGAATTCCGGTGCATTCGTACTTTTATACGTTATCTAACTGTTTCTCTTTTCATAAGTGTGTGATTAACATTTGAAAAATATTTTATTTATCTCAATTCATTTTAAAAATATTTATTAAAAAATACAATTGTGTGTGTCTGTAAAAAAATTTATTACGATACTTTTGAATGTAAATACACTAATATAAATAAGACATAAAGAAAGGATATCTAAATTATTAATTATATCTATTGGAATATCAAAACAAATTCACAATTGCAGTCGTTAGATTTTTTACATACCATATAGAAACCATTTAAATATATATTTTCCTTTGACAGCGTAAATAGTAAATACTTCGAGACTAAATAAATTTTTATTTACGTGATTATTTTATTGATTTCATGATAGTTAGAGTCGATGTAAACGCGACAGGTTGTGGGTTCGATTCCCACTCCAGGAAACGGAAATTTTCATTTCCTGGGTTTGGTGGTTCCACCACTTCGCACGCAATGCCTCAATTCGGCGGAAAGTGGAAAACGGAGTGTCTTAATACTAGGTTCCCTCTGCCTGCCCTGATATATGCGGGTTACAGCGTGAGGCTATGTATGTAGAATTGATAAGTTTGATAAAATATATATTAACGTTAATTTCCACTAAAACATAAATAAAATAAAATTTTAACATTACCCAAGGAAATCACCAAATACCTCATTGAAACAGGCCCTTCAAGAATCTTGAAATACTTGTTTCTATAGCGGACATTCTATATCAAACCCTCTTTAATAAGTCTTGCTGAGTGTAACACTCGAAGATACTCAGCCTAAGAACAAAGATATGGGACTAAAGGGTCATTTGTCAAAGATTGAAGGATTTAGTACCCTAATCTACTGTACTGTTTTATTTGCCACGAGTAGAAAGGCTCCTATAGTTAATCTGCTTTCTAAATAATAAAACATTTTTAATAGATTTGAAGAAAAGAAGGTCCTTAATTCGACTGGATTTTTTATATATGCTACCACATAGCGTGAATCAGCGGGGAACGGAGTGTCCTAACAATAGATTCTCAGGTTACCTCTACCTACCCTGCTATATGCGGGATACAGCGTGTAGTTAAAAAAAAAAGAAAAAAAAAATCATATGATAGCTAGTAATAGAAACGGAAATAGTATAGATTTTATAACCATAGGTCATTAAATCCACCCAATGAAATTTCGGATGACTACTCCTTTTTAGTACATAAGAATAATTATTAAAATTATCGCCCGTCTTGGCGCACAAGCGACTGTAAATGCGACAGGTTGTGGGTTCGATTTCCACTCCAGGAAACAAAATTTTAAATAATGAAAAATATTTAGATTTTCATTTCTTAGGTCTGGTAACAAAGCAAAGTGTTCGAAGTTGTACCACTCAGCACGCAATGCCTCAATCCGGCAGAAAGTGGGGAGCGGTTGAAAGAGAACAGAGTGTCTTAACACTAGGTTCCCTTCGCCTACCCTGCTATTTTCGGGATACAGCATGCAGCTAAATTCAATTTAAGTAATTAAAATTAAAAAAAGGACCCCTGGTTTAAAAAAGTAACATTTTTACGAATATATGAAAAATTCCTTGTCAGTTCTTAATTACATTTAAATGATACAATACCTATCGCATAAGAATAAAAATATACATATTGGTTAACTCAGTAAAAGTTGTATATGTAGGAAAACACATTAAAAAAATACAGTGGAATTCAGATCCACCTCATAACACATAATGGTAAGAATAAGTTTGTTCGACGGGATATTTACCATGTATTGTTTTTATTTTGAGCTCCCGATATAATAATGAATAATAGTGGTACGACGACGCGTAATAAAAGAGTGCGAAAGAGGGTAGACCGACATGTCTGCTCTTAACTACCGTCGGTTTCGCAGTATCTCCAGTTTACCCAAGATCATGGTGCTTGCAACAGCATCGAAATATCGGGAGCTCAAAATAAAGACAATACATGGTAAATATCCCGTCGAACAAACTTATTCTTATGTATGGACCATGAGAGTTTAAATACATAAAGGTAAATATTTTCAAGTCACCTCGTTTTACAAAATTTCCCTTTAAGCAAACTAGTGCGATTGAGATCAAAGAGCTTAATGCATTAATATTCTTTCAGTGTTGCTTACATTACGAATATAGCGATTTGTTAATTTTTTCTTTGAAGGCAGTAAGTAAAAAGTATTATTTTTAACCAACTTCAAAAAAAACAGTTTTCAAGTCTACTATACTTTATACCCGACTGTCAGAGGAGGGTTATGTTTTTTGTAATATTCTTTATTAACTCATATTTTCCAAACCCCTGGACCGCTTCATATAATTAAAGTGACGTTAGATAAGTATTGATACTTCAAGTGTTCTTAGATATGTCATGTCATACTTAATTCAATATGGCGCCATCTAGAGGTAATTATGTAATGAATAAAAACAAAAAAATCGTTGATGGATATCGTGTGGGGAACCAAATGAAAGGACTTAATTAGCACATTTCAAATATATAAGACATATCTAGTTTTTATTTATATTTGCCTCCTAAAAACGTAAAACTTTTCTTTTCTTTTCAGTTTCTTTATGCAGTCGGATATTTTATTCTTTATAATATTTATTATGGGTGTTGCGCATAACTTGTTTCTGGGTAAAACAATTTTGATGATTCTTGTTGTTTATATTACAGTTAGTGCTTTTAATGTGGTCCCATTTAAATTTAGTTTACATTTGACAAGTAGTTAGTAGTAGTAGTAGTTTTTGGGTTATTCGTAATAATTGTACTTTTTAGTCCATTATCTCTGAAATCGGTTTTCCATCTTTGTTAAAATCTTAATTATATTTGTTTATATAAAGATGAGATTGGAAATAGAAAAATAGGAATAAATATTATTGAAAATTTAGGGCAGTATAGACATTTATAAATTAATATATACCATAAATCTAGTAATTCTTTTATTATATGTATCATTGGTTTGTCATTAAACTTAAACTAATTTGTACTTGAAGGGGCAAATATATCATCACTAGTTACTCAGCAGAAGCTCTATGAGGTTAGTTAGTAACACAGTTATAACCACCCTATCTATGGTAAATATTTTGTTTGAAACAACCTCACTTTAATAAAAGTTTATAAATATCGAGTGCCCCAGTTTTTTATTAATTAGGACGAGGATCTCTCTATTGAAACGTATAATGGGATAAAATAAAACAATACATTGAACCTAAACGAGATCATTATAACTATGGTAATAAAACCCTCAAATTTTATTTCAAAATAATTAATTTTATTTTACACCTATTCTATTAATAATTTATAATGTTATTTTATTATGAAGGCAACTGCCTGTTTAGAAATTCGGACAGGTTACTGTGGGACTTCTAAGCCGGCTCCTAGCCCACTAAAAGCTCTCCGACCGGGTACGTAATGTACAATGCAATGTATGTGCAATGTACAACGCAGAGTCAAGGGTGGTGGGACACCCTCGACCAATGCCTGCTCGGAAAAGCCTGTAGGAGCAACATACGCGCGCGATTTAGGGCTTGGGAACTAGGCAATCAGCTTCCCCAAGCTGACTGCCCTCGCTATACTTAGTATAGCTTATAACTTAACCCTTCTAAATTTCTCAATTAAGTCCAGTCAGTCAAAAACCAGAACGATGCCCAGTCCAGAACGATGTAAAAGCAATACTTATTAATGTTCTTAATAATTCATCGGGATAAGATTTATCCAAAGTGTAAGCCAATCACGTATTGTAACCTATATTCCAAAATTGATGAAATTTTAAAAAATATTATGTTATCAAGTAATTATACAGGAAATATTAAACTTTAGATTATAATATTACTAATATTTAGTAATAAGAATCAATTAACAATACATTCCTATAGAATATGCTATATTTGTCTTACTTTTTTGTATATCTATTCTTTTGCGTTTATTTATTTTTTATAAATTATTCAGTATTTTATTCTCTTAGATGATATTTCTTATAAACACAAACGTACCTATGGCAATATGAAAAATACATATTTTTATTTTAAATTTTACACTGTATTCGAGCTAAATATTTTTTTTAAAGTGAAGCAAATTTAATAGTAAAACCATATTTTTTGTTGACAGGCGGACGCCAGTACCGCGTTCCTGCGGGCAGCGCGGGCTGGTCAAATAGACAAAATCATCAGTCTCTTGGAGCAAGGCGTCGACATCAATGTTAGCAATGCTGTAAGTATTCTTTTCATAGTTAAAAATGAAATTATTAATGAAGGTTACTTACTATAAAACTGAAAAAAATATAATAACTTATTACAAAATATCTGTTATGTTTGCTGGCGGCTCTTCTCAGCAGCAGCCTTCCGAATCAATGGTAGCTTCCGGTAGGACTGATAATATTGGCATCTTCATGTTAATTGCCGATTCGAAAGCGGTTGTAATAGCCTATTTGAATGAATATTCCCTCGCGATATATATAACACTTTATTCATAAGTGTAAGTCAACATCATTGTAATATTTATTTTATTATTTTTATTGCATTACTTTATAAAAGAACGCCTGTCGTGGCGCAGAGGCACAAGCGTGCGACTGTAAACACTACAGGTTGTGGGTTCGATTCCCATTCCAGGAAATGGAACTTTTGATTTCCTGGGTTTGGTAACAAGGCAAAGTGCGGCGTTGAGTTCCGCAACTCAGCACACAATGCCTCAATTCGGCGGAAAGTGGGGAACGGAGATCCTTAACACTAGGTTCCCTCTGCCTACCCTGTTATATGCGGTATACAGCGTGAAGCTACGTATGTATGTATGTACTTTATAAAAGAGGTCATCGTGGATCAGTAAGACGGCATCTTACTTAGGGGATGTTTATATTTAAATTATTTTCATTTCTCCGCTCTCCTCTGGTAAGACAAGCGGCGCTGAGTGTACGAAACACTGGAAACGGAATGCCTTGACAGAAGGTTCTCGCTGACTAGTTTTCAATTGGGGATAAAGTAAGGAGCTGCTTTTTTCATTATAAAATATATTGACTCCTACATTTCTGCATATAAACTTTAATCGTGCCAAATTTCCTGTTCCTCCGTCCGTGTAATGTTCGTAAAAAAGATTCCAATATTTTTCCTCCACATATTAATCTATCTATATACATTTAATTCATATTAATGTACTGTTCACATGTCAATAGTGATTATTATTACAAAAAATATGACTTTATTTGCAAATTCCAGTTATATTGACCTCGGCGAAATGAGTTTTATGATTATAGTAGTAAAGTGCTTTTTAGTAAAACAGTCTGCATGCGACGCGAGCACGCGATACAGTCACGAACATTTTCCATCGCTATTACGTAAATAATGCGGACTTAAATGCAGTATACCTCGTGGTTATTTAGGATTTATATGAAAAAAATAACAAATTTTATTAGAAATTCAATTTTAATTATATTAATATGTGAGGAAAAGGCTTAAAATTCTTTTTTACGAAAATTATGGGAAAGAAGTATGATATTTGACATATAACCTTTTATATAAAAAAAAAAAAAAAAAAAAAACATCCAGAATCCATTGAACTGAGTGATGCACGGTGAAGGGTGAAGGTTGTTCAACGTTCACCGAAATCATTTCCCCCAGAGCATTCTCCCCAGTATGCTAGGTGGATAGTGGAAGAGTTAGTTTAACTATTTTATTCTTTGTGATATTTGAATACACGTAAAGCCGATTTAGAGCGCTGCCCCATATTTCGACATTTTCAGTACATGAGCTGAGATTTGACTAGAGAATTATAGATCACATCGGCTCGGTATGAAGACATCGAATCCATTGTCCTGGCACAGTCCTAAGTGGTTACGAGACCGGCAAAGTATTTCCATAATTTTTACGAAAACAGTGGAAAGAAGTGGCGATATTTGACATATAACCTTTGGTTTGGTTTGAGCAAATATTGAATTTTATATAAACATGTAAAATTCAGACTTATCATGACCAACGACAATGTAATATAAATAAATGGTCTGTGGAACTTAAAATACGCTTATGTGAAAAGAATCAGCAAAGGAAAATATTATCTTTTGTGCTGATGGGGTACTTTTTAAGTAATCTATTAACACGATGTAATTCCACTTTTTAAAAATATATTTTTTATTCATTTCATAAATGTGTTTCTGTTTGTTTAAACTATTGTTTTCACTACGCGTGGTGCAATGACCTGAATAACCCACAGCAAAACCTACGAAACTTACAATGTGTCAACCCAATGCGACGACGATTGTAGGCTGTACTATACTTGGCTTTGATACTGAAATGCTGTTTATACTTTTATATCCTTGAGGAACAGTTCCACTGAGCAATAGATTTTTTCTTTTTGTAATTCCACAATTTTTTTCGCTTATTAGGTTATTCAAAGACCTGTGTTACTCACGAGGCTGCCAAGGCGCAATGGTATTACCGCCTTACTAGCTAGCTAACTGGCTAGTTTCGATTCCCACTCGAGTGAAAAGATTATATTTAAATTATTTTCATTTCTATGCTCTGATAAGAAAAATAGCGGCGTTGAGTTGCGAGAACAGGAAACGAAGGTAGGCGTTACTTGGCATCCTGACTACTCTGTTGTAAGGGATAAAGCGTGAAACTGCTTTAATTTGCTAATTTGTTTTAGAGCCAAGATATTTCGTTCGTCACTTTCTAAAATAGAAACATTATGTTTTAAGTGGCGGAACTCAACGCCGTACAACACGCAAGCTTTGCATAAAGTGTATTGACTTAATTCTCAATGCCTGCCCTATTATAACGAAATAACATCAATCTACTTATTATTTAATAGAATTTAACATTTCTAGCATAGACCATGAATATTCATAATAAAATTTCCTTTCTCTACAAATGAATTACTAAATTTGGTTTACTTGGATATTAGCCAAGTTCATGCAAATGACTTAGTGCTTTGTTACCACAGTTCTTTGAAATTTTGGCAACGACCTCGCCAAATCGGGCTCTTCGTATGTCTTCGTGACCTCTATTGGGAGTTCATCATAATATTGTTTGAGGGAGGAAACTTTTGTTTGTGTTTGTAATCAGTTAGTTAGGAATCTTGAAGTCTTTGAATCTATGATTTTTGTTTATTTAAAATATTTTCACTTGAAAACTGAGAAAGAATTTTATATTTTTATATTTTTTAATACTAGTGTCCCCGTAAATGCGTTAATAACGCATTGCGTAGTGACGTATATGTCACTTTATATAAACATGAATGTCCAACCATGGTAGTGTGTGTAACATTTATTTTATTAATTTAATATACTTTTTATGCATTATTTTAAAAAAATATTAGCATTATGCACTTCTTCTCTATGTAAACTATAATTATGCCAAGTTTCATTTGGATCATCTTTTGTAAAAAGTGATCCAAAGGTTCTGCTTCACGTATTTATATATAAAGGTGTCCCAAAATTAACGCAAGATTTGACTTTGCCGCCATTTGCTATTATATTCATTATTCATTAAAAGACTAAAATGGCATTTTCTATTTAATTCAAATCTTGCGTTAATTTTGGGACACCCTATAGATTATAAAAACAAAAAGGTAATATAGGTAATATTGGAAATTTCATTTTAATTAAAATTTTTCGTTCACATAATCCTGTCTTAGTTCTGCCCTATAAATGCCAAATGTCTGCTTTCTATGGCCAGTAACTTTCGGCTGCGCATTGTTTGTCAGTCACTCAGCAATGTAGGAGTTTTACTTATATGGAATAACAGAACCATAAAATTATGATCTTTATAAAATAAAACGGAGTGTCTTAACACTAGTTTCTCCGGTTTCCTCTGCTCACCCTGCTTTGTGGGGATATAGTGTGAAAGTAAAAATAATAATAATAATAAAAATATATTCATTCTTACGCTTAAGTTACGCTATGCAGAGTGCATAAATAGTACAGATACAAGATTTTTGTGGAAAAAAAGCTCTAGTATTGTGCATTGTTAAAATAAGCCAGTAAAATTAAAACACTCACTTCAATCATAAACTAAATGATCATACAAAAATAAACATAACTTTTAAATATATGAAATTTCAGAATTAAATTCACAAAATGAACTGAAGATTTATTATGCAGAAAACATCATCGCGACCTCAAAACGCGTTTCAGTAATAAAATTTTTTATTACTTAAACAAAGCGGTTGGGTTTAACAACTCTTAATCACTATGACAATCTCAATTGTTTACATTTGATAGAAGAATAGAGCCTACAAGAGCTTAATTTCTTGTTTTTGCTAAGCTAACTTAGTTTTTTTGCTCATTTTTTTATATAGACGAAATAAAAATTTAATTTATCTTACGAAGCTGAAGTGAATCAAAAGGACAGTGTTTGATTGTAAGCCCGATAAGTTGTGGGTTCGATCCCCACTCGGACATTGAATTTGCTTAAAGTGAAAAACGTATTTTAAAACCAAATGACTCTGTGTGTGAGTCTTTGATTACACTCCTATGGGGGAAAATCGTAAAGCTCAAAAAAATATACATGGAGTACTGAATGTTATTACACAAAATCCTTTCAATGAGAGAAAGATTTTTGTGTAAAACTGAGAGTATTAGAGTCTAAAAAGTTCTCGGAATGAGGGGTAGAGATATAAAATGCATTTCCATATTAATTTATTTTGATTTCTACTTGCCATTAAAATAAACACAAATAATAAGCTTTATTATCGTCATCAAAAACTTCATCCATCGAAACTCTTTCTTCAGCTTCGGAAACATATAATGATCACTCAGAACTAAATCAGAACTAGGAACTGGAAAAAAATGTGTTCCACATTGTATATTCAAACATTTTTGTAAAACTTGATTTCATAATCATCGTAAAAGATGACACATTTCCTATCTGCACCATTATACCATCTAATTCATGTTTTATATAACGAACAGAAAAATATCATTTGTAAAAAAATAATCATATTCTTATCATTGTATTCTTATTGTTGTATTTATTTTTTATGCATGATTTTTACTGTAAAGTTTCATCCAGATGTGTTCAGTAACTTTTGTTTGACATCATAGCAAACATCCATCCATCCTCACAATATAAGCAGGATACATTTTGAAATATAGAAATAACATAGATTTTAAGCATTATAACGATAGTCTCTTTTCCAGAACGGTCTGAACGCAATCCACCTAGCGTCCAAAGACGGCCACGTTGAAGTTGTACGCGAGCTTCTACAGCGTGGTGCAGCCATTGACGCTGCTACCAAGAAGGGTAACACAGCCCTACATATAGCCTCCTTAGCGGGACAAGAGCAAGTCGTCAAACTACTTGTGCAAAATGGCGCCCAAGTAAGTGAAATTAGAAAATAATTAAATTAAAAAAAATCTAGTTGAAATATAACTTATTGAGTGGAGAGAAGGAATGGAGTGTTTTACACTGTGTTCTCTTTTTATATCCTGTTGCATGCAAGGGATGCACAAAGCTAAAAAGTATAGATCATATTGTCTATTTTATAAAAACAGTTTTAGGAAACGTATAAAAATTTGAACGAAACGGAACCTGAACCCGCGCCTCTTGGAAAGAGTCCAAGCGCTCTGAACTATATGTCATGCATTCTTAGCGTATCCTAACCTAAGTGTTTGTGTGTCAATATTTTTAAATATCAAAAATATTGTCTACATTACTTATAATTGAGTTGTTGAAAATTGATGAAAAGTGATCAAGTTGTTTATTGAGAATATAATTCATTTAAAAAAATCCAAAGGAAACACGCTGAAATTGGATTTCTCGTTTTCCTGCTTGTGTTTCCAGGAACATCCGATTCATGATATGTATTGTCATCAGATGTGACATATGTACAAATTTTCAAGAAAATCTGGCAAAAAATAATAGGTCAACATTGAAAAATGGGTCGTTGCAAGATTTAATTACACTGAAAGATGACATGTACAGCTAAGCTACAAGCTAATATAGGGTGTCCCAAAATTTACGCAAGATTTGAATTAAATAGAAAATGCCATTTTAGTCTTTTAATAGCGAATGAATAATGAATATAATAGCAAATGGCGGCAAAGTCAAATCTTGCGTTAATTTTGGGACACCTTTATAAACGCGTAGAAGAAAAAATACAGATATTTTCGGAGGAATCTTAATTATTATATGACTTTTCCATGGTACATATTCTGAAAACGGAAATATTCTAAAAAGGGAAAAAAGGAATTATAAGTTAGTGCTAAGTAGTAAAAGAAAATTGCATTGTAAATGTAACAATTCCGAAAAAGCTAACAAAGACTATGGACCATGTGCCAGTAATTACCCCACAAATAAAAACCCCACTAAAAAAAGGCAAAAACAAAATATAGGTCGCATAATAATTTATGAATCACAAAACCAATATACCTTTAACTGATTCCTTTGTCCTGATTATTCAGTGTTACATTTCGATATTAATTTTAGCTCTACCTCATCGAGTTTTCACAGATCATTAATGCATATCTTCAACAGCCAACATTGGATTCCACTGTAAAATCAGTTTTATATTAAACATTCGGACCGATAACCCCAATTTGGGTTACCCATCAATCATAATGCGTTTTATGGCGAACACTTCCTTTTATAGCTTTTTTTATGTCAATGACATTAATAAAGAAGATAAAACGTTCGAGTACAGATGTTTTGGGAAATGGTTTAATGATATATTTAGATTCGATTCTGGGTGATGTTTTTTTTATTCTGAACATTAGTAAATATTACCATAGCATATTGTAAGTTCTTTTTTGTTTTTATGGCAATAAATGTGTGTTATTATTATTATTAAAGTAAAATTCCTATCGTGGTACGGAGGCACAAGCGGGCGACTGTATGCGCGATAAGTTGTGGGTTCGATTCCCATTCCAGGAAATGTAAAAGTTTAGTATTTTAATTTCCTGGGTTTGGTAACAAGGCTAAGCGCGGCATTGAGTTCCTCCATTCAGCACTCGCAACGCCTAATTAGACGGAAGTGGGGAACGGAGTGTTTTAACACTAGGGGTACCCTCTGTCTACCCTGCTATATGCGGGATACAGCGTGAAGCTAAAAAAATATTAAAGTAAATAATACTTAGACAGCTACAGGTTACAATGGTATAGTAAGTCAGTTAATTGAAAAAAGCATCGACTCGGCTACTATGTATTGAATAAACGGAAATTACGTTCTCTGAATACGACTATGAGTTGGACGTTTATAATTCAATAAGGCAAAACGATTGAATTGATTGTATGTGTGATAAAATAAATCGATACTTTATAATGTGTTATAGAACAACAAGAAATATACCGTGACAGGTAGTGGGTTCGATTCCCACTCCAGGAAATGTAGTATTTTCATTTACTGGGTTTGGCAACAAGGCAAAGCACAACGTTGAGTTCCGCCACTCAGCACACAATGCCTCAATTAGGCGGAAAGTAGGGAACGGAGTGTTTTAACATTCGGTTCTCAGGTTTCCTCTGCCTACCCTGCTCTATGAGAGGTACAGCGTGAAGCTAAAAAAAAGAGAAATATAACTGTATAAAGAATTTATTTATCCCTAGTTTAAAATAATTTACGATAGTTGTAAACAAAATAGTTAAGAAAATAAGGCAGAAAAAGTGCAAAATAGATGATGTAGATTATACGAGTATAGAAGAATGACAATTTAACTTATAGTAACTTTTTTATCACAGTATGACATGTCATGACGACTATTGTCAATTTTAGTTAAAATAAACATTGCTCATGGGATAATCGCCGCTACAAGGTGGCGGACACGACCATTTTGTAGCGGTACTAACAATAATATTGAATATTCAAAGAACGAATAGAAAAACAATGATCGCTATTATAATACTAAATACACGTGACATTGGCGAAATGATTAGTGCTCAACTGGCACGCTCGAAACGCCATATGATAAGAACCAAACCAAACCAAACATTGCTCATGGTGAGATCAGTTCAGTTTTCTAGATATGGCGAATTTCGAATGTGCCAGTGAGTATAAATCACTTCGCCAATGTCACGTTTTGTAGAGAACACACGAATGAGATAGATAGGCAAAAGAAAATAAAGTTACACAATAATAATAGAGTGCAGCAGGAAATGAACCAGCAACAATATATTCATAGTCTCACTTTTTGCTATGAATTTTAAGCAAATCAGGTGGTCTTAAGAAGCCAAAAATAATAGTGGAAGTGTTTATAATTATTATTTATATTGTTAATAATATAATATTTTTACTGCAGGTCAATATTCAATCTCAAAATGGATTCACTCCACTCTACATGGCGGCTCAAGAAAACCACGATGGAGTCGTCAAGTTTTTGCTATCTAATGGTGCAAACCAAAGCTTGGCAACTGAAGTAAGTGTATATAATATTCACAAAATATAAATATACGAGCATATAAATATACATATACGAGCCTTAAAGCGCATTTATGAGATGTCCGTTAAGGGCATTACCCACTGGGTTCCTGAATCTTAATTACTGCTCCGAGCTACTTTCCCTGCAACGCCATAGGCCCTGAATCCGAACAGTAAATTCGAAGTTAAGCAGTTTCTTCTTCTATTCG
Organism: Philaethria dido; assembly: GCA_033558755.1. NCBI lineage: Eukaryota > Metazoa > Arthropoda > Insecta > Lepidoptera > Nymphalidae > Philaethria > Philaethria dido. Next base: position 289,899 of record JAKGSA010000648.1, read on the forward strand.
TGATCTGATAGCTAAGGTCAGACTGCCAGAGATAATATGGGTTTGATCTTTTGAATTTGATACATTATGTAATGCATGATCTCGGATTTTGAAGTGGAACTAAGTGCCGCGAATGAGTTTAGTTGAAATGCTAGAGAGGAAATGGAAATATGTATAATCGCTCTCTAGAATGGGGATGGATCTCACAACCAACGCTTATTACTCAAAAAAAATCAAAATATTCTTTATTCAAGTAGGCTATTACAAGCACTTTCGAATCGTCAATTTACAAAGGTGTCAGTCCTAACGGAAGCTACCACCGGCTCGGAAGGCAGTTCTACTATCAGACTATGTCTCACTTGCCAACCTTGGAAGAAACGTATAAAACTATTTCTTTCCTAGGATGGTTTCACACCACTTGCCGTAGCAATGCAACAAGGGCACGAGAGGGTAGTAGCTGTGTTATTAGAGGCAGACACTCGCGGCCGAGTGCGCTTGCCCGCTTTACACATCGCCGCCAAGAAAGATGATGTCAAGGCCGCTAATTTGTTACTTGAGGTAATTTATTATTAAGATTTACTGTTTCTGAATTTCAATATTGTTTGTTGTATTTAGTTTTTGTAATTTATTAGCCAATGATTGTTTTAGGTTATTAACACATTACGTGGTACTTTAATGTATACATATATACCTAAGTGTAAAATTTGGGTAACTTTGAATGAATTTATTACTTTTCACCATCGGACCGCTCGCCATCGACAGGGAGTTCATGCTCACACTTTGGAGCCTAAATGGTCCCGAACAGTTCGATTTCAAAGGAACTTTCTTCCGCGGACTCTCCAATTGTGGAATGATCTCCCTGCCGAGGTTTTCCCAGAGGGCTACAATATGGGGTTCTTCAAAAGGGGAATAAATAGGTTTTTGAAGGGTCGGCAACGCGTAAGTGATGCCCCTGGTGTTGCAAGCGTCCATAGGCCACGGTAACCACTTACCATCAGGTGGGCCGTGTGCCTTGTTGTCACCATGGTATAAAAAAAAAAAAAAGAAGAATTATTATACCATTTCATAATATATTCATTTTAAGGCACTAACATATATTTAATATACTCTATGTAAGGTTTTTGTCTATAAAATATACCTATTTAAATATATTCCATTACTGAATGAATGACCGATAAAGAGGTTATTATTAAAATGAGTAAGTGGAAATGGAGTAAATAGTTATTGAAAATAAAAAAAACAGACTTTTATCATTTTTTTGACTAGTTCAGTCTAAATTTCATGTCTCACAACGTTTAGAAATAAAGTTATGTTTTTGTGAATATGTTTTAGTTATTTTTTATCCCTAGTCTATTTGGTATATTGAATTAATATTTATGAACCTCAATAACTTATAATCTAGATTAAAAATATTTTTTTTCATTGAGTGATTGACAGACGAGACGGATGGCCATAGAAAGCTAAAATTTTACATGTAAGCTCCTAGCAGTTAGCATAGCATAAACTATAGTTTTCAACATCGAAATTTTATATTTATGTTTTATAGTCCACATAAACGAAAGCGCGGATAGCTGTTCTAGCATAATATAAACTAAATTTTTCCTTAACAAATATTTTTCTATAACTCCAATAGAATGAACATAATCCCGACGTAACGTCGAAGTCCGGCTTCACTCCACTCCACATCGCAGCACACTATGGTAACGAAGGCGTCGCCCGCCTCTTGCTGGCTAGAGGCGCTGATGTCAACTGTGCTGCTAAACATAATATTTGTCCTCTACATGTCGCTGCTAAATGGGGTATGTGGGTAGTTTAATATTTTTGTGATATTAGCAAAAAAATAGCTTCTCGCTTTTTTCGCTTTTTTTTAGAGTAGTCAGGAAGCTAATGTTAAGACACTTCGTTCTTCACTTCCCGCCCACAATAGAGAAATTGCGTGTTGAGTGGCAAAATTTAGCATTGTGTTTTGTCTCACCGGAGCAGGGAAATGAAAATATTTTAAATACGTTTTACTTCATTCCCTCGAATAGGATTCGAACCGAAAAACAATAGTGTTTACTTTGTTTTTAAAAACAGTATTATACGCAGCCTTAAGATTATAGATATGATGAAATTCTGAAAATAACAGCTTTTAGAATTCAAGCGCTCAAGTTGTTTGAACTATGTGGCACATACATTGTCAAAAGCTATCACCAAAAATAGCTGTTAAATTTTTGTTGTTAGAACGTCTATGGGAAATTTTATATATATAGCAAGAAATTTTATTATTTTAATCTACCCTCATATAATTAAAATGTTGCCAATATTATACTGAAATTAAGCCACTGAAATTAAGCCAAATGCTAAAAAAAAACTTTAAAAGTAAATTAGCCAAAAAAAATATTAAGAAAAATATATTTTAATAAATTAAATTCCAACACAATATACAAAGTATAAAAATCATTACAAACTAGAGTTGAAATGCATAATCATTGTCAAACAATTACATTTAATAATACAATAAAAAAAACAATGCTACTGTTAAGCTTTACTTTATTTCCCAAATATATATTACAATTTAAAAAAAAAAAATTAATACACTCCGTTCTCCTAAGTATTTGATTTTTTTAAACTAGGCAAAGACAACATGGTAGCCCTACTATGTGATAATGGGGCAAACGTCGAAGCTCGCACACGTGATGGTCTAACACCACTACACTGCGCCGCGCGTTCCGGTCACGAGCGTGTGGTAGAAGCTTTATTAGACCGGGGTGCACCTATTACAAGCAAGAGCAAGGTAAGATATATATAACATGATAAAATGTATACTAATATTTTAAAGGAAAGAATCTTTGTTTGTTTGTTTATACTTCTTCCGTACAGACTAGAATCTGCCGGCTTCCCTTTTGTTGGCGAAAACAACGTCTTTAAAATTTTTTTATTGCTTTTTGTGATTTTTTTAATGATACGGATTCTGTTTTAATTATTATTGAGTATTATTAATTTTATTTGGGAACCATTGTACTTACATGTAAGTTGAAATGCTACTAACCCATATGGATAATTCCGAAATAAAAGTTTATTATTATTTTTATTATTTAATCGTGAGGAAAGCAGGGTAGGGTTTTTGTTTAATCTTTTCGGGTACCATTGGAGACGCGGACAGGTTATGTAGGATTCCAAAATCGACAGATGTAGGCTGCCCGAATACCCACTGAAATCTCACAGCTCTCCTCGTCTGCTACTATCTGACGTTATTGAAACTACGTTATTCCTTATCCCTATCGTATATCTCTTTCTTTTCATTAAATATTTATATTTTTATGTAATTCACTACAGGCATATGGTTCGTACCTTCTGTCTATTGTTACACTCTCTATTAAATTTGGTTACTGGAACTAAAGGACTAGAATAGAAGAAAACTAGAATATTATTGTCCTACTAATGTCATATTCATTTCTTAGAACGGTCTAGCGCCACTCCACATGGCAGCACAAGGTGATCATTCCGACGCAGCGCGGGTTCTACTCTCGCGCAGGGCACCAGTGGATGACGTCACTGTGGACTACCTAACTGCTTTACATGTAGCTGCTCATTGTGGACATGCTAAAGTCGCTAAGCTATTATTGGATAGGTAAATAATATTTGATGTTTTTTTTAGCTTCACGATGTATCATGTACGTAGCAGGGTAGGCAGAGGGAACATGAGAGCCTAATACTGAGACTCCGTTGTATAAAGATTTTCCACTTTTCGCCAAGGACAGAGGCATGAAGCATTATATGAAGAATGGCGGAACTCAACGCAGAACTTTGTTTTGTTACCAGAGCGAAGGAATATATATACTAAATATGAATTAAGATAAATATTTAATATTATATAGAATAAATATTTAGTTTTATTCTGGAGTGGAAATCGAACCCACAAACTGTCGCGTTTACATCAACTTGTGTCTCAAAGTCATAACTGGCCTCGTATTAATATTTGGTGAAATTTTATTATTTGTAATTTTAATTTTGGTTTATATGTATTATTATTTACTACTTACAGACCAGTTGATGAGTAAAGCAAAGTATTTAATGACACTTAATACCCAAATGTATGGTCAAATGTATGGTATTTTATTTATTAATTAATTAAATATATTTCTAATCCTTTTGTATATATACATAAATTTTAACTATGCCGAATTCATAACCCTTTTCATAATTTTCGTAAAAAGATATATGAAATTTGTCCTTCATGTATAAGTGAAATATTTTTTGGAATTACTTTTAAAAATTTAAAGTCAAATATTATATCGTGTTCCCAATATAATATCGTGTCAGTATGCCATTAAGTATCTAATAGAATAGAATTTTATAGATAATATAATTCTATGTTTTTTTGTCACGCACAAATAACAAGTACAACTTACTTAATCTGAACAAACCGTAATGAAATATTTTTTTTTTACTTTAAAATTTAACTTAACTTCAATAAAGGCTCAGTGGGACAGTATCTGATGATAAACGTGATAGGTTGTGGGTTCGAGGCCTAGTTGAAGGAATAATTGTATTTCAAATATCCTCATTTTGCACTCTGGTTAGATAAAACGCGGCGTTTAGTACTACCAAGACGCACTTTCTTACTACCCTGTTAAGTGAAAAAGCATGAAATAATTTAAGAGGAATATATACATATATTTTTAATTTTACTAGGTGAGTTAGATATAAGGGGAATATTTATATATTTTTTTAATTTTATTAGGAACGCCGATGCAAACGCCCGAGCCCTAAACGGCTTCACACCCCTCCATATCGCCTGCAAGAAGAACAGAATAAAGGTTGTGGAGTTGCTACTTAAATATGGAGCAAGTAAGTCGAGTTATTCAACATATACGAGGTGTGTTCAAAAAGTAAGGTGACTTTGTATTTTTAAGAAAAAATATTTATTTATTTATCAATATTTATGTTGTCCCCTTCAAAGTAATCCCCCTCAGATACAATACACTTATGCCAACGGTTTTTCCAATCGTCAAAGCACTTCTCATAAGCACTTTTCGGTATAGCCTTGAGCTCTTCCAGCGATGCAGTCTTTATCTCTTCAATCGTTGCAAATCTCCGTCCTTTCATAGGTCTCTTTAGTTTTGGGAACAAGAAAAAGTCACATGGGGCCAAATCCGGTGAATATGGTGGCTGAGGCATGATTGTGGTGTTGTTTTTGGCCAAAAAATCTCTCACCAGCAAAGATGAATGATGAGCAATTTCGGAACAAACTTCGCTGACACACGTCTCATGCCCAAAACGTTAGAAAAAATTTCATGGCACGAGCCAAGCGATATACCAACATCCTCAGCAACTTCTCTGATAGTGATTCGACGATTTTCCAGAACAATTTTCTTCACTGCTTGAACGTTTTCATCAGTTGTTGACGTGCTTGGGCGTCCAGAGCGAGGCTCGTCATTGGCATCTTCCCGGCCATCTTGGAAGAGTTTGTACCACTTGTAAACATTTTTTTTACTCAGAACAGTTTCACCGTATGCCACTGTCAACATTTTAAGTGTTTCGGAGCACTTTATTTTATTTTTTACACAAAATTTGATGCAAATCCATATTTTTCGATAGCAAGAAATCGCCGAGCACGCAAAACACTTATAACCTTTACGCCTCTCCCAACCAAACAAAAAATGCTATACACTTGAAACTTGGTACAGATGTTTGGGAAGAGTGTACCAACATAACAAAATAAAAAAATCGATAATCGAAAGTACGTGCCCGCCAAATTTGAAAAGTCACCTTACTTTTTGAACACACCTCGTATAGTAAATTTTAATTTTTTAAAACATTAACCCCTAACAAGTTTTACGATTGGAAGAAATAATATTAGAATTATATTGGAAGAAATATTTTTTTTTTTGAAAAATAAACAATTGTCTTAAAGAAATTAGTCTTTTGTAATAAAAAAAAATGCAAATAAGAATAAAATGAGTTAACGCAACACAGTTTTTTATATAAATAAGCAAGTTTAGTAGAATAAATAATTATATTTGTACAATTGGCAAATTTTCAATCATTTCTTAAAATCCACAAAAAAGTTTAATGAAAATGAACAATAAAAAAAACCGACTATAAATAAAATTAACTAAACAGTAAATTTGTTACGAATAAGTCAAAAACTAGTAATCACATCTTAACTAAATATAAATGGGACCACTTCAGAAACACTAGCTATCAAATAAAAAACCATTATCAAAATTGGTTCTCTCAATAAAAAGCCATACGTCACAAAAAATAATCATAATCATTTTATTGGTAATTTTTAAATTACAAGTCAGAACAATTTATAGTCTACTTACATTTTTAAATTTACATTTAATGGTAACATAAAAATAATAATAAAATTAAATAATTACATATCATTTTCTATGAACTCGTCATAACTATAAAACGACTTTTCGATTCGCCATTTTTTTAATTTATATTTGATGTTGTTTAAATTTGGACACTCCTGATATGTTCAGGTAGCCTATTAAACACTTCAGGCCCTATTATTTTACTTGTCTTTGCCATCTTCGTTAAGTTACGACTAATTGAATCCAAACGGTTTGAAAAGCGCAAGTTATAATGTACTACATCATCACGCTTTGAAAATTCCTCTTTGTTTGTAAATACATAGACGGCAACGCCATATATTAATAGGCAGGGTAAAGTCAATTTTGAAAAGTCGAATCCTCATCCGAGGTCCTTAATCCTATTTTTAAATCGGGAATAATACTTTTGTGTATTTAGGTATCCAAGCAACAACTGAATCTGGTCTGACTCCCCTTCATGTGGCCTCCTTCATGGGCTGCATGAACATCGTCATATATCTACTTCAGCATGAGGCGAACCCTGACGTGCCTACTGTCAGAGGAGAAACACCTTTGCATTTAGCTGCTAGGGCTAATCAGGTAAATATGTATAACGAATTTTGAAAGCTCAAATATTATTTTCATTTCCTTGTTCAGGTTAGTTGGACAAATAGCATTGTTCATTTCAGAGTTGATTCCACTTAACATGCTATGCCTGAGAATGTCGAAAGTGGAAGATAAAATGGCCTAACATTAAGTTCTCTTTGACTATTTTGCTATGCGGAAAATATCGTAAAGCTGAAAATATTAAAATAATCATAATTTCATAAGTTTATATTTTTTTACTAAGAACTTACAGTATTTTTGCTCATTATAAATAAAGTCCACAATTTATTGTATGTTATATACTCATGATCAAGAACTACAAAAATCTATTTAAACGTCGTCAAAAACAGAAGGTTTATGTAAAATACCTATATTATATTATTATATGTTTTGTTCCAAATACCTTAAATCTAAATATGTATTATATTATTCCCCAACAGACGGACATAATACGCATATTACTTCGCAACGGTGCAGCAGTGGAAGCCAAGGCTCGTGAACGTCAGACACCCCTACACATCGCTTCACGCCTTGGCAATGTGGACATCGCAGTACTTCTACTCCAGCATGGCGCAGATGTCAGGGCTATGACCGCTGATCATTATAACGCATTGCATATCGCTGCTAAGCAACATAACCATGATGTAAGTGAAATTATTATTATTTTATGGGTGGGATTAATTTTAGTATCTATTTTAGTATGTTTAAATAAGTGTTTTTTTTATCTGTAAGTGATTATTCAAAGAAATAAGACCGCCTTTTGCAAATATTTTATATGCATATATAGTTTTTTTTACATGTTGTATCTTTTGTGTGCAATAAAGAATTTTTTATTCAACATTTTAATCTCCATCGGCAAAATTAGCCAAAGATAACAGAACGTAAAATCTTGCTGGCCCTACATAGCTTTTCCACTTGTTGTCATAATTGTTAATCTGTAAACCTCTTACACTTGCTTTGTAGAGGGACTTAATGTTTTTAACGTGACTTTTGTTCAATATCAACATAGACGCTATGTCCTAGGAGGTTGACTAACTCATGTAAAATTTACGTTAATTATAGATGTTATCTGGGTTTTTCGTTAGCGCATGATGCCATTTTCGCCATTGTCATTTCCAGTACACAATATCTCTAATATAGGCATATGAGGATAGCAAAAGAGGAATAGACTGGTGTATTACAAGACGATCTAAGCCTACCACACAAAATGTTTCATATATATTTTTTTTAACTTCACGCTGAAACCCGCATATAGCAGAGTAGACAGAGGGAACAAGTGAACCTAGTGTTAAGACACTCCATTCTCTTTCAACATTTCCGTTCCCCACATTCCGTCGAATTGAGGCATTGCGTGTTGAGTGGCGGAACTTAACGCCGCGCTTTGCCTTGTTATCAATTTCATATAAATGTTTCATATTAAAGTGTTATACTCATTCTTAGGATAAAAATTCAATCTCTCGCCTCTTAGAATCTAATGCAATCGCTTTAACCAATTAAGTATTCTTGTAGAGTTACATCAAAATACTTATGCACTTGTTTCAATTTGTTTTTGTTACTTACTATTCCTGTACGCAGATGTTTGCTTTAATTTATCTTTACTTATAAAAGGAGATGTTTGGTTTGATGGTAATAGAAATTGTTCTATACAGGTTGCAGCTGCACTTATAGAACATAATGCACCTCTAACAGCAACAACTAAGAAAGGGTTCACTGCATTGCACCTGGCTGCTAAATATGGCAATCTTAAGGTATCATTATAATTTTTTAAATGGATATAATATGTTGAATTGTTTTGAAGAAGTTCATTAATTCAAGTTCTAACAAAGTTAGGTAACAAATTATAAAAAGGTACCTAAAAACTATAAAAATTATATATTTATTAGCCCTTCAACGTTAATGCTAGTTTTAATCGCGAACTATAAATAATATTTTCTAGGCAAATTAAAGTATTTGAGACATAATAAAAAAATAAATATTCCTTGCCACATCAGGTAGCGAATTTGCTACTCGCGCATGGAGCATCACCAGACCAGGCAGGAAAGAACGGTATGACACCACTCCACATCGCAGCTCAGTATGACCAACAAGCAGTCGCCAACACACTGCTGGAGAAAGGAGCTGATGCTAAGGTAAGATAACAATTTGTGATATTAATACATTATAATTTTTTTTCTAAGCTTTGATGCCGTTGACTCGAATTCTATATAGTTGTGTCTTGTAATATATAATTGTGGTCGAAAACTCAAATTATACGTGTGTCTATTATATTGTTTGTCCGACTAAAGTATACTCACTGACTCAATATAGGATGCCTCAAAATGGGCAAGAATGGGAGTCATTTATATGACATCTTTACGGCCTGCTCTATAAATTATGGAATTGATTACGTATCTCTCATATGTGAAGATATTCTATTGTTTATTGATATCGAAATGAGTGTTGAAGGAAGACTATAGCGTGTCTATGATCTATTCTATATTGTCTCTGGTTTACAACTGTCAAATAAAGCAAAATGTGGTCTTTACAAAAACTGCTCGTTTTATTAGTAATTATAGGTTATGGGCCCAGCAAAGTCAGTATAGGTTATGGGCCCAACACGCTTCCACTGCGCACTGTTCACACTGCTTCAAGTGATTTTTTATTTTCAACCACAAATATTAATACTGTATTAACTTATACATAATAGCTGTCATTTGATAAAATTTAAAACAGTGTGGTCAAGACAATTGACTACATAAAAGTTTATCTCGAATGTTACTTTTCAATATCAATGAAATATAAAATTTAACTTGAAAATAAATATTCATATTTCGTTGTCAATCACGAATATTAACAAATAAACTTTTTTTTAACTTCACACTGTATTCCGCATATAGCGGGGTAGGCAGAGGGAACCAGAGAACCTAGTGTTAAGACATACCATTCCCTTTCAACAATTCCGTTCCCCACTTTCCGCCGAATTGAGGCATTGCGTGTTGAGTGGTGGAACTCAACGCCGCGCTTTGCCTTGTTACCAAACCCAAGTAACAAAAATACTAAATTTTACATTTCCCGGAGTGGGAATCGAACCCACAACCTGTCGCGTTTACAGTCGCACGTGTTATATAATAATGTAATATTTAATTATAATATATAATTTTATAATGTCTTTAAATCATCAAGATATTTTGTTGATATTTTATTTAAAATCTTGTTTTTAATTTTAAAGAAATGTAAAAGAGAATTTTATAAAATAATTATATTTATCTTAAAATAATAAGGTAACATTTACTATTTAAGTCGTAGATTATTTTGTTTAATATTAAGATACAGATTTGACTAAATATTATTATCATTTTTAGATTGTAAAAGAAATATGAAAGTTTATATTAGATATAAAATAACTGTACATATATTTAATTAAGATATATAGATTTGTATAATAATTTAATATGTAATTAATTAAGTTACTTTGAAAAGATACTGATTTGACTCATTGAGAATAAGTATAAAAGGCTGAAAATAGTGTGGCAGGGATGAGTGGTTTCCCGAGCTTCTTCTGGTTAAGGTACGTTATCGTTGATATATTTTTGATTGTTATTTCTTATAATATTGTTTAAATATAGACCCTTCTGTAATATTGTAACGTATTGCCAATTATAGCAATAATTTGTGTTATTGTGCCGAATTATTACGTGACAATGTAAGCTTTGTGTACTTAATGTAAACTATATTTGAAAAGAGCAACTGTTGAGTTTCTTGCCAGCTCTTCTCAGCAGAATCTGCTTTCCGAGCTGGTGGTAGATTCCCGTAGGACTGACAATACAGACATCCTTAACTTGATTTGACGATGCAAAGTAATATCGTAATTGAATCGAGAATATTTTGAAATTGAAGGTAGTTTAATGCTACTATATTATTTGAATAAAAACAGTATTGGTTATCTTTTTGTTATTATTTAACTACCCTAATATTCTATTATCATGATATATACATAATATACATAAATATTTGTTATTTAATAAAATATATATGAAAAATCTAACACACGCTTGTGCCTCTGCGCCACGACAGGCGTACTAATAAACTTAATAATTATTATATAAATATATTTTAAACAGGCTGTAGCTAAAAACGGCCACACCCCACTGCACATCGCCGCTCGTAAGAATCAAATGGAAACAGCAGCTACTCTGCTAGAATACGGCGCTCTCACTAATGCTGAATCTAAAGCTGGATTCACGCCTCTACACTTGGCTGCTCAGCAGGTAAGAAAAATGTTACTATTTATTGGTGTTATGGAAATTTGATAACACAAATATTATATTTTAAAGTATATTCTTATTATACTACATACATACATACATAACTTCGCGCTGTATCCTGCATATAGCAGGGTAGGCAGAGGGGACCTAGTGTTTAGGCACTCCGTTACCCATTTTCCGCCGAATTGAGGCATTGCGTGCTGAGTGGCGGAACTCAACGCGGCGCTTTGCCTTGTTACCAAATCCAGGAAATGAAAAATTCCATTTCTTGGAGTGAGAATCGAACCAACAACCTGTCGCGCTTAAAGTCGGGCGCTTTTGCCTCTGCGCCACAACAGGCGTTATTATAATAATTATACTAATATTGCGACTGCGAAAGTTTTTGAAGATGGACAGTTGCTTGTTACTTTAGGCTCTCTTTTTTGACTCTAGATGAAAGTGTAGAGTAATATAACTTATATATCAAAATAAGATATAGGGTACAATTTATAAAACCTATTTTTTATTAGGCCATAATAATATTATGATGAATTTTTATATATATTATAAATACTTTTAAACTTTATGAAGATGGGTGGATACTTGTTACTCTTTCGCTCAAAAAATATTATTTATTGTCCTCCATCCTTTACATCAGGATAACTCATAAGCTACAATTTACAAAGATGTTGTGTATTTTAACCATAATATAAGGGTAAGCTTTTTTTTTAACTTCACGCTGTATCCCGCATATAGCGGGGTAGGCAGAGGGAGCCAGAGAACCTAGTGTTAAGACACTCCATTCTCTTTCAACATTTCCGTTCCCCACTTTCCGCCAAATTGAGGCATTACGTGTTGAGTGGCGGAACTCAACGCCGCGCTTTGCCTGGTTACCAAACCCAAGAAATGAAAATACTAAATTTTACATTTCCTTGAGTGGGAATCGAACCCACAACCTGTCTCGTTTACAATCGCACGCTTGTGCCTCTGCGCCACGACAGGAATGGTAAGTATCTAGTATAATTGGTATATATTTTTCTTCATAGGGTCATACAGAAATGTGTTCACTTCTACTTGAACACGGTGCAGAAGTAGATCAGCAAGCTAAGAACGGTTTAGCTGCTTTACATTTGGCAGCACAAGAAGATCGTGTGTCGGTGGCACAGCTCTTAGAGAAGAATGGTGCTGAGGTAATTATAAAATTATGAGATGTAGTTAAAGTTATTTCTTATATCGACAGTAAAATTAAATTGGATCGAAGAATCTTATAACTACTTACGTTACTGTATTGCTTATACGAGTAAAATATATATATTTTTTAACTTCACGCTGTATCCCGCATATAGCAGGGTAGGCAGAGGGAAACTGAGAACCTAGTGTTAAGACACTCCGTTCTCTTACAAAAACTCTGTTCTCCACTTTCCGCCGAATTGAGGCATTGCGTGCTGAGTGGCGGAACTTAACGCCGCACTTTTGCCTTGTTACCAAACCCAGGAAATAAGAAGACTAACATTTCCTGGAGTGGGAATCGAACCCACAACCTGTCGCGTTTTCAGTCGCACGCTTGTGCCGCGACAGGCGTTTATCTTATCTTAGAAATATGTGGAATATAATAGGAATTTTAAAAATAATAATAGCCCTAAATGTCGTGAAATACTAATGGTTTTATCAAAAGCGGTCAAAAGTTTTTGTCAATTCGTTTTATAACTAATTAGTAATTTGTCTTTATTGTTTTATTTTAAAAATATTTTTTTACAAATCTCTAATATATTTTTAACACCGCGTACGCAGTTTTGGAACAAGTGATTAGGAGACCGTATATGGAATTTTAAATTCATAGAATTTAAATAATAAATATATACATACATAAAAAAATATATATATACATGCACAGCTTCTCACTGTATTGAGGCAGAGGGTACCTAGTGTTAAGACACTCCGTTCCCCACTTTTCGCCGAATTGAGGCATTGCGTGCTGAGTGAACTCAACACCACGCTTTTCCTTGTTACTAAACCCAAATTGTTAAATATATAATAATGAATAATTAAATAAATTTAGCACTTGTTAATCAAATAGGTGGATATATGCACCAAAGGCGGATACACACCACTCCACATCGCAAGTCACTACGGTCAAGCTAATATGGTGCGCTTCTTACTCGATAGCGCTGCTTCTGTGAAGGCACAGACTTCACACGGGTGAGTTTAATATTATATAATAAGATATAATTAAAATGAAAATAAGCAGATAAATTAAATAGGTAGTTATAGGCTTGAATCTCATTCGATATGTTTATATACAAAATATTTTAGTGAATCTGCGTTGGTTAATAGTATAGTAATTGCAAAGTTAGGCTACGTACAAAAAGCTGAAAGTGACCATAGAGTCAGTGTTAAAAGCATTTTTTTTTTAATATTTGTGGAAATGTAGGCAATGCTATTCAAATTGTATATAAAATATTTTTATTTTCTTTATTATATTTAATTAGATTTTAACAAAAAAAGACATGAAAACATAATAAGACACATATAAAAAATAGTCGAATTGAGTATATCCTTCTTTCCAGAAGTCGGTTCAAAGAAAGTCATATTCCTGATACAGTTAACCTAATTGAAACGCTCGGTTCCATCCACTATGGAATGTCGCTTATTTTAACATTTAATTATTAATTTAATTCTTTATGCAGATACACGGCTCTTCACCACGCAGCTCAGCAAGGCCATATTAATATAGTCAACATACTCCTCGAGCATAAGGCTGATGCTAACGCTACTACTGCTGTAAGTATAAAATTCCAGAAATTTATATAAAAAAATTAAATAATACTTACAGATTAAGACATCATGATTGCAATAAGTCAGTTAAATAATCTTTTTATCCAGAATATTTTTCTTTCTATAGAATAAAATAACTGTTTGTCTTAACGTTTAAAAAAAATGTTCCGTAAATATATATTTTTACATTTTATATTTTTAACATCTCTGTAATATTTACTAAGACCTTAAGATTTACTAAGATCAATATAATAATGTATAATTAATTTACTAGGTTAATCTCACTTCTTCGCATGTATCTAAAGAATATGACAAGCTAATATAAATATATATTTGAACTGAAACTTATCAAGAAACGCTAACTTAAAACCAAATGTAGGTGAAGATATAAACATATGACTACAAAAGATTAAGACGGCGGAAGAACAAGATAGAAAATACATTATACACACATACAGTGATTTAATGTATTTTACATATTCTATCTTTTTCTCTCATTTATACACACACAATTTTTTTTAAATTTCATTTAACAGAATGGCCAAACACCTTTGGACATAGCATCAAAGCTTGGTTATGTGACCGTCATGGAAACCCTGAAAGAGGTTTCTGAACCGTCATTGGCGCCGGCGTCTCAGGACAAGTACAAGGTCGTGGCGCCTGAGACTATGTTGGAGACTTTCATGTCAGATTCGGAGGAGGAAGGAGGTGATATAATGAGAAATTTATTTAATTATCCAAAAAAAAAGAATGATTTTTTATGTCATTCATTTTAACTCATCGTTTTTTTGCCGTATTAAAAATATATAAAGAGATAATATACTTAACTGATTTACTTTATAATATTTTTTGAACTGCACCCCAAATTTGATGCATTATCAATTATAAATTTTAATATTCAAGAATTAACTTTGCGAGGGTGAATGGAAAGATATTTGTAACTCTTTCAAGCAATCAAAGTGAAATTGAAATTAAATATTACATATTTAATTTCATTTTTATAGCTTACACATGCCAATAATAGATAGATTTTTAGTAGAGAGAGGAGCGCGGACAGAGGAGGTGAACGTTAATGCGCATTTTAAAGGGGCCCCTTAAACCTACACTTGGGTCGTAAATTCCAGGCACTCTCAAAACTCCTCTCTCTGCAACGCCATGGGCACCCGCACGGTGAATCCATGGGTTGTTAAGCAGTTTCTTCTTAATAGGCAGACTACAATTTATAAAGATTTTGTTTATAACAATGAGTAGTCTCATTCTCAATATTTTATTAAATAAAGAAATGTGCTTAATATAATTGTTTTACTAGGAGAAGACACCATTCTTAACGACCAGCCATACCGCTACTTAACAGCTGACGATATGAAGTCACTCGGCGACGACTCTCTACCAATCGATGTTACTAAAGACGAACGTACAGAATCTGCTATGAGCCATAAGAACATTATGGAAATATCTCAAGGTATTTGTTATTTTTTACTCTTTTTAATCGATTTATTTTAGAAATCCATCGTGGCGCAGTAAAAACAGCGCCAGACTGTAAAAGCGACGGTAGTGATTTCTTATTCCGAATTCGAAAGCGTGCTTAATTTAAAATTATTGTCATGTTCCCGTCTTTGAAGGCAGTGCACTTTACGGAGTTGAGCGCCGCCACTCAACACATATTCGGGCGGAAAGCAGAAAACAAAGTATCTTGATACTATTATCTTGGTTCTCTCTGCCTATATTCCTATGCAAAAAAGGGTGAACCTGCTTTTTTACTTCATATTACAGAAAATAATACAAATAAATTAATATTCAATAACATTTATTACGTATTAAATATTAGGATCAGTGAACGGAATGCCGTACCAGCCCCAGCAAGAGGTGGTGGTGAAGAGCATCAGTCGCTACAGCAGCGCGCAGGCACCAGAGGGATATTGCTATAATGTCGATCCTACGCAACCCAAGTCAGTGATTGAATTTAATTTAATTATCTCTTAATGTATACAGAAACAAAGCGCGGCGTTGTGTTCCACCAATTAGTACGCAATGTCGGACAGAAAGCGGCGAACATAGTGTTTTGACATTGACTCTGACTACCCTGCTATTCGGGTTAAAGCGTGAAGCTGCTTATCTCTTATTGTACAAACACCATCGTGCGTAGCGTACGTAATAGTTGCAGGTTCAAATGTCGGTGGATTTTTGAAAGTTCCTTATCGCGCGTTGCGACAGGGGGCTAGACGAAAAAAATAAAGACCAAAAGCTGTAACAACACTTTTTGCTATTGTTGTTAGCCGTGCGACCTGCGCGTGTTCCTTCTTTCTGTCTCTTTCCCATAGAAAGCAAGCCAGTTATTTTTGTTTCGTCTTTCTATTTCACATTAAGAAGTGTGGAGTCGCGACGATTTGTATTATTATATCTTAAAAGAAAT
Organism: Philaethria dido; assembly: GCA_033558755.1. Classification (NCBI taxonomy): domain Eukaryota; kingdom Metazoa; phylum Arthropoda; class Insecta; order Lepidoptera; family Nymphalidae; genus Philaethria; species Philaethria dido. The sequence continues at coordinate 306,203 of JAKGSA010000648.1, forward strand.
AAAATTACATATCCCTCACTAATTAATCGAAAGGAACTTTGTTTTATCCGGATGTCCTTTGACACCTCTCATCTTTTTTATATTTAAGGTATAAATTGAGTAAATAGATGCCACCGTAGCGCAGTGGGACGTCTGTCAGTAGAAACAGTTGGTTGTGGATTCGGTCACGGGAGAATGATAATATATAAAATATCTTTATTTGTCCACTCTGGCAAGACAAAATGCGGCATTGAAATTACATTTTAATACGCACGAAAAGACGAAAAGACAACGGAGTGTCTTGGTTTTCTTTGACTTCACTACTAAAAAGGATACAGCGTGAAACTGAAATAAACATATTCCTACAGTCTAATTAACCAAAATAATAAATCTTACCATCTATCAAATAAAGCTTTTAAATGTACAGGTAAAGGTGCAAAGTGAAGGTCTCCTGGAACAACTATTTTTTTTTTCTCTTCCATAATTTTATATGACTCTCTTTTAGTAGTCATTTTCTATTAATGCTAACATATATGAATACATTTCAGAATTATTGGTGATAAATTATTATATTTAATTACCTATGCGCATGCAACACTGGATTATTATGGGAAACAGGAAAAAACTACAATGGAAGAAGTAAGTGTATATATTGTTATTTTTTCGTTCACACTCGTACATAATGTTATACTATAAAATATAAGTAAAAAAATATTTTAAGTAAAATGATTAACACTATTTTAAAATTCAGTAGTAATTAAGCTGAAATAGTTCTTTTACAAATTCAACATAAAATATGTATTTCCTATATAAAGAAGGTTGGTTGGAAGAGAATGCTAATTAGCGTTAAGCCCGCCTTTAGTACATTTTTTTTTATTTTGTGTGCAATAAAGAATTTATAAATAAATATATTGATGTTAAAAATAATATTTTTCATAATGAGATTTCATAACCTATATACTTAAAATACTTATAATTCCTTAATTTCGGGTTTGAGTACGTAAAATGGAGAACGTAGTAAGCTAACACTCAGTTCTCGGCGTATACCGGAATGATGCGTGAAGCTGCAACTGAAAGAAGCCTAAGAAACTATGAAATATAAGAAAAAAAAACATTTTCTCATTTCCCTAGCTTCCTAGTCTCTTTCCTGGTGGACGCACGAGGAGGAGCGTTACGTGGGTGTCGAGGTGGTGGCGTGCGAGTCATCGTGCCACCTTTATCCGCACAGCAACCTACTAGGATAACTTGCAGGTAGATTGAGTTTTAAACCAAATGGATATGGAACCAAATGGACGGATAGCACTCTATATGTCATGTATATGGTATATGTTGCTTCATATATTAAATTCAAGCAAATTAAACACTTTTAGCTTTTACAAAATTGAAACTTAAATATATTCGCGCCCGGCACGGGTATATTGATCGACCGACTGCGATTATTTAGTAGTAAAAAATAAAATCCCTTAAGCTCATTAGAATTGTATGAATTAATAGAATAAAATTTCAGCTTTTATATTTCATTGACGCTTTACTGTGAAACTACTTTGCGACGTGGCTAATCTATAAAAATATAGAAGTAATATTTGTATTGAAAACGTAAACAATGTCGTCCAAAAATGTTACAGGGTTTCTAAGAATACACTAGCTTTCCGCCCGCGGCTTCGCCCGCGTGAAATTCGGTTATATCGCGCGACATGGTAAGGATTAGCCTATAATCTTACCCAAGGTCTAGACTATTTGTCAAAATTGGTTAAGTGGGTTAGGTGTGAAAGTTGTAAACAGTTGAACAATTTTACATGATTTTATGTTTGACAATAAGGAACTTCCATACAAACTTTCATCCCCTATTTCAAACCCTCCACCACTCGTTTCGCGATAAAAAGTATCCTATGTCCTTTCTGAAGTTCAGTTCTATCTTCGTACCGAATTTCATCAAAATCGGTTCAGTGGTTTAGGCGTGAAAGCGTAACAGACAGACAGACAGACAGAGTTACTTTCGAATTTATAATATTAGTAAGGATATGTAATAACAATTAGCTTACAAAACTTTAAATTTACATTACATTACGTTTTTTTTTTACAGATACTTGAAACCATCTCGTATCAATCACATGCCTCCGTTGATGGAAGGAGAAGCCCTTGCAGCTCGAGTTTTGGAAATGGGCCCAGTGTCGGCAAAATTTTTGGGGTAAATATACTTATTTTGTCTGTTTATCTTAATATATTTTATTTGTCATGAAGTCATTTTATTCTTTTTTTTTTAATTTTATATTCTAAAATAGAAATATCTGATTACAATTTTTGTAAATTTAATTTTTTTTTAAAGTGGGGAACGTATTTGTTGAAAGAGAACGGAGTGTCTTAACACTTATAAGATTCCCTCTGCCTACCCTGCTATATGCGGGATACAGTGTGAAGTCAAATTGATTGTACTGTGTAATATTTTATTTTGTTTTTATTTAGTAAAACTTGGGAAACACCAAATAATCTCAAAAATACAAGTTCTTAACATCGCGATAGTTATATCGCGACATTATAGAGGAAAAAATGGAATTTTGATTGAAAATCTTCAGTTTAAAACACAAATTTTCTAATTGTATGTATAAGTTTTCTTATAATAATATAATAATTACATCATAAACAGGCCAGTAATACTAGAAGTTCCGCATTACGCATCTCTCCGCGGCAAAGAGCGTGAAATAGTGATCCTCCGTTCCGATAACGGCACTAGCTGGAGAGAGCACAACGCCGATGCAACTGACGACGTTGTACAGGATATACTACATGAGACTTTGGAAATTGAAGGTGAGGACTTCCGGTCTAGTTTGTTGCATATAAATTATAATAAATAAGCTGTTTTTATATAATATAGAAAGTTTATTTTTTAATTATTTTGATTTCTTCGTTGTAGTTAGACAATACGCGGCGTTAAGTTACTTTTACGTTACTAAACACGCAATTTCTTTAATTCGAGCGGAAAGTGGCGAATGGAGGGCTTTGACACTAAACTCTCTCCCTGCTATTTAAAATAAGGGCGTGAAGTTGCTTGTTTAATACTGTTTGTTGACCTTTTTAAATACACGACTTCGATTAATTTTTCTACCCTTTAGGTATAGCTAATAATATAACTACTAATCCAACAGCTATCAAACATAAAAATATTTAATACATATCTAATAAGTATTTGAAAACATTTACGATACCCATTAAATTAAATCTATATTTATATTACATTAAAGCGTTAAAACTTGAACAAACAATTGTCCTGAGTGGGAATCGAATGTATAACCCTCTACTTAACAATCACTGTCAACTTAAAATATAGTAATTTATATTATTTATGTATACTACAGAAATCAACGAAGAAGAGAAAGGTTGGGATGCACCGCGCGTCACTCGCATACTGACACACGACTTCCCTCAATACTTTGCGGTGATATCTCGCATACGGCAGGAAGTGCATGCCATAGGACCTGAAGGTAAACAACCTATTAAAAAAAAAGAACTGATAATCCTTTCGACGTAATTCGATAAGAACGTATAGCTTAATTGGCTAAAGCACAAATCAATTCTGAGAGGCGCAGGTTCGAATCCTGCCACATTTAAATTGTTGTAAGAATGAAAATAAGATTTTGAAATTACATATTAATTTGTAGTCATTTTGTGATTATTAGATACTTTAAGATAAACATTTGTCATGGATATATTTTTGTACCTAATATATTTAATTTATTCATTATTAAAATCGACAAACAAACATCTTTTACTTTATATTTATTTATGTAGATGATAACATAACATACACATATTGAAACATATAAGTAAAATTTCTTTTATAAGCCGTAATAATTTCATTAATGTAATCAATATTCATATTATAAATTATTTTATTCTTTTCATACAACAGGTGGCATGGTCTCCAGCTCCGTGGTCCCTCAAGTCCAAGCAGTATTCCCTCAAGGGGCCCTCACAAAGAAAATCAAAGTTGGCCTTCAGGTAAACCTTTTCAAGCCTCGCAAAGGTGTTAAGGATATGAATTTGAAAAAGATAACCGTCAACAATGTTTCTAAGAAGAAACGCTTCTCCCTAATTTGGTAGTGTTATAACCTTTAATATAAACCAATCAGTATTTTTTAGAGTGATATAGTATACAATTATGGTAAAAATCGACTAAGTCGAAAATAATAATCGAAGCTTATGAAATGTATCGATTAAATAATCGATTATTGTAATATTTTAGCGGTAATGTCAAAAATTCTGTAAGTGTCATTAGGCTATTGGACTTAACAGGTAATGTCAATATTATCTTTTTTGTTAAAGTCTACAGAGAAAATAGAGAAAAAAGAATTCGTTTGGATATACAGAAGATTATTTCAAAAAATTAAACGCTTATAATTTTGTATCGTTTCTGATATTAAAATGATGATACATAATAATTTAGGCATTAAGATAAGGATTGTGAACCGCTAGATTTCTTACAAATATATAAACAATAGTTTTGTAATGGATTGTTTTGTATAAAATCGAAAGCCAAATAAATTGTGTTCTACCATAACGAATCATTCTACCTGCAGCAGTACAAATATGGATGCCAAATTTTACTTATATTTAATTTTATTGCAAATTATATTTATTTTGTTACAAAAAGCTTTTTGTGTACATTTGTAAGCAAATATTTGTAATATTATATTAAATATATGAGTATTTAGGTATAGACGTCAACGTTGCGTAGTTGGGACATATCTGATTATTTGAAGTATTTGTGAGTTCGAAGTCTAATTGAGGGTATTTATATTTAAAGCATAGGTTTTTCCCTTTTCTGTTTAGAGAAGAAAGGATTGGCTATTTTGTTATACCCACAATAATGACAAGTGCAAAAGAACAAAAATCTATAGCAATGTCCACCTTTAAGCTTTGAATGTTCTTTTCGTAACATTTCCCGATTTTGAAACAATTGCAGAACTTAACGCCGTGGATTGTCAGATCAGAGATAAAAAATATATATAATTTAAACATAATCATTTCTTTGAATGGGGATCGAATCCGCAACCAGCGAGTGTTCAGTCAGATGATGTCCCACTGCTCCATTCTTCCAGAATGGAGCAGTTATTGTAGCTAAGTGTGTTAAATTATAAAATAATGTAAAGTGACCGAAGATTATTGTTGGGAGAGATTGATCAAGATAATTGATCGAGAGGACAATTAAATACCATGTATTTGATAGTAAAAATTCAATCTGTAGTTTCATAAGGTATACAGTCCTACTCTTGCCCATGATCTATATCTTAACATAAATTTTCGTGTTCACTTAGTATCTAAATTTAAACGTAATTTTTTACCTTCTTAGATAAGAAGTTTTAAACGAGTTAGAATTAATTATAAAAACATATCGTTACCAAATGTTACCTTTAGTCATATTACGAGACGTTACTCCTTTATATTATACCCAATAAATTTAGTATTCACTTAAAAGTACATATTGTAGTGGAAAATGAATAAAAAAATTAACGTCAACCGTTTTTCAATTCGAATAAGCTTTTTTGAACATGAAATCACTAGAAATTCTCACACTTATGCGTGTTTGGATTATTAATATGCATATCCTTCTCTTGTTGGTCTTTAGGTTTGATAGCATGTATAGCAATATGGAACTATGTATCGTATACTTTTAAATTAGTTAGTAAATCAACATGTTGTACACTCGTGTGATCCATTTTTGTGTGGTGAATTATTTGGAGTGACGTAACAGTGTTAGGTAGTTGTATTTTTAAGATGTTGCTAAATTTATTGGGTAATGTTGGTGTATGCTTTAATATACTGTTTATTATGTATTATGCAATTGTGAACTTTATTTCCTAAAGACCAAACGTGAGATTTGCATGTTTCATTTTCTTTTAATTATGCTCTTTTACTCTTTAAGCTTAGTGTGTGTTTTAATTTTGATGCGCATGTGTGTGAAATGTGAGTCTATTGTATGATTTTTGTGCTTTTCTTGTGATTTCATAATTCATTAATGCTTATTTACGCACTCTTATCACCTTATCCTTGTTTGAACACTCATCACTTCTATTATTTCTAATATTTAGCTTCTACTATGATTTAATCGCATCATCCACTTTGGGTAAGTAATGTTTTGTATTCACAATTTGTTAGCGTTTGGTCTTTAGCTGCAATAAAGTTTGTTACAAGTTTATTTAGATCAAAATACATATAGAACTATTTTTCAGGCTCAAATAATAGACTCGGAACTCACTGCTAAATTACTCGGGCGAGGGGTAGCAGTGTCACCTGTAGTCACAGTAGAACCTAGAAGAAGGAAGTTCCACAAAGCCATCACCCTCAGCATGCCAGCTCCTCGTCCTCACACCCAGGGGATGACAAATCAGTACAGCACATCATCAGCACCAACATTGAGACTCCTCTGTTCCATTTCAGGTATGCTTAAATCTTTGCTCATATTATTATCCCTAATGAGTTTAGTCACTGAATTCAATCATTTTCGGATTTTCTTCATACTTTTCGAATAATTCTTCAAATAGTTGAAACTTATCCAAATGTTAAAGTCATTGGAGATAAAATATTGCTTTTAGTGACTAACAATTTTGTATTTGTCAAGTGTTGCAATGGAGTATGGCTTATAATATCAGCTAATATATGATATGTGATAACATTATATTACGGCTTCGCCGACGTCGAAGGTAAGTAGGCTAAATGAGTACAAGCTAAAACGTAATGCTTGGTAAAATATTTTGGTATTTGAATTTGATATTCCATTACAACACAAAAGTAGTTGTAAGTCATAGAACGAAATCATGAACCAAATCGTACATGTATATTGGCTAGTCAGTTCCATGTGAGATCGGTAGCAATAGCATAAAACATATATACATACATATATTTCCAATTTCTTAGATTTACTATTTAAAATGATAGTTCAATATAGTAATTAATTATATTCTATAGTTTTTCTTCTTTCAATAAAAACATTGCAGTAGTTACAATATGACGACCTAATTATATTTTAGTAACAAAACTATCCCAAATATCTAGACAGTGGGATAAGCATGTTAATCAAAGAATTATTAGCTTAGTCTTAACATTTTACTTAACTATACAAATCATATTCAAGTAACAGTCATATTAATTAGGGAAACATCAAAATTATATATCGTATCGATATTAAGAGCGCTTATAGCAAATACACAGAGCAGCTAAAGGGAGATGTCCCTATGTGTGCGTTTTGTGCGTGTCTACATTGTCTTTGTTCTCGTGTGTTTGTGTGTGTTGCACGCTCACCGTGTGTGGCGTTATATTAAACGCTGCCTTCTAATCAACGCGCACCAACAGGGGTATTTCGCAAAAGATCTCTCGAAGGTAAAAAAAACTAGACATACTTTACAAATAACTAAAAGATCAGTACGTCGGTTAAGTTTCACGTTTTATTTTTTTTGGTTTGTCCTTTAATTTTTTAACCCTTTTCCATCGAACGATCACTGTTACTGATATCTATTTCTTAACTCATAAGACTATAGATGTCAGTAATGTTTTAATTTTCTCCCTTTATCACTTTGAATGCTTTTCCATATCTTGCTTTACATACATTCTTCCTCTATGCACGGGCTGAAAGTTTTTGCTTTCTTATTTCACATACACTATGTATCATATACAATGAATCTTGAGATTACAAAAAGATGCACAGCAGTTTATATCACTTAATATCGATTTTTCTTAAACAGGACTAGACGGTTTTTGAAATAAAGGCACATTTTGAGAAACTTTAGCACTAATATCGGTTGTGTTGATATGTATGACGTTAAACTTTGAATCGGTGCCACACCCTATCACACATTTCATACTTCTGCGTCAACGTTCCCAATGTTTTATTATTTTGCTTCTACTGGTCAAGTTATTTTCCAAAACGGCCTATCAGTTTCATTTTTTATCATTTTGTCTACTTCTATCACATTTATTTGTATCATTACCTCACCGTTCAGGACAGTTTGTGTTTTTATTTTTATTTTCGATTTATTTCAGTGATTGTCCTTCGAGAGATCTGTTTTCCGATGACTCAGACCAGAATTTTGAAACAATCGATTTAAAATTTACATAGTACCATTATTTTTAATATACAGCACTATGCATAAGTAACCAAAACCTTATAAAATATGTCACATTTTTAATCACTTTTTCATTAAAATAAGTATAACACGGTACGTTATATTAGTTGTTTTCTTATGATATGTCGTCCTTGCTTGTTGTGTGTTTGCTATAGGCCGTTTTGGAACCATTTTATTTTGTTTTTATTGTTTATTAACCTATCTTTTCCAATTAATGACCTTGCCGTTTAGTTTGAAGATTTAAATGAATATAAATATTTTTATTATCACTGTTAAATTTTAAATACTGTCAATAACACTTTTCTTTAAATACATTTTCTAATATATTAAAACTAGTCTGTAGAGATGTAAAAGAGGCATTGTAAATCAAAATAAATATTTCCTAGACTTAAACGCTTATTGCATGCATTGAGATATTGAAAACGACAAAATTACTTCGGCAGCTGAAAAAGCATTGAAACAGCTATACTGCCTCTGTAGCTTGCAAGATTGGAAAAATTGATACCAAATTGAGAAATGCGTTTGAAATTGTATTACAGTAATAAAAAAGGCATAAACGTTAATATTTGTTCAGGCGGGACTAATCGAGCTCATTGGGAGGATGTAACAGAAAATACGCCTTTGACATTTGTGAATGATTGTGTATCATTTACTACAACTGTGTCAGCGCGATACTGGCTTATTGACTGCAGACACGTGGAAGATGCCACAAAAATGGCGACTGAATTGTACAGGTAAACACTTGGGGAGAACCTAATAACTAAGCAATAACATTTTTTTTTCTTTTTTTAACTTCACGCTGTATCCCGCATATAGCGGGGTAGGCAGAGGGAACCAGAGAACCTAGTGTTACGACACCCCATTCTCTTTCAACATTTCCGTTCCCCATTTTCCGCCGAATTGAGGCATTGTGTGAGTGACAGAACTCAACGCCGCGCTTTACCTTGTTACTAAACCCTACTGAAAATCCTAAATTTTACATTTCCTGGAGTGGGAATCGAACCCATAACCTGTCGCGTTTACAGTCGCACGCTTGTGCCTCTGCGCCACGACAGGCGTTAACACACAACAACATTATTTTGTATTAATTTTAATCAACCAATAAGATCCCTAACTTTCGCGATTTTCACACATTTTAAATGAAATTGTCTTATCCAGCTTAATTGTATGTATTTTGGTATTCGAGAATACAGTTTTAGAGAATCCGAATCCGAAAGTTAGGGCCACAAACTTAGGGTCGGCAACGCGTAAGTGATGCCCCTGGTGTTGCAAGCGTCCATAGGCCACGGTAACCACTTACCATCAGGTGGGCCGTGTGCCTTGTTGCCACCGTCGTGGTATAAAAAAAAAAAAGTTTTCACTAGAAGGTGGTCGCAAGTAGATCTGTCTATCTGAGATTCTTCCAGTTATAATAATTTCATTTAAAAATTTATTTAATTTTAACGAGGCGGTGTTAAAATACAATAATGCTTAAGCCTATTTTTATAGATATAATGTATGAAGTGGCAAAAGTCACATCGCAATTTTCTAACCATATAGTACTTAACTTACTTAACTTCATGCTTATCCCTGGCGGGGTAGTCAGAGAGAACGGAGCGCCAAACGCTACGGTCCCTGCATACCTCTTTCGCCTCGTCCACAGTCATTAACCTCTTCATGCATGCCCTCCGGGGAGTCCTCATGCTTTTTACGTGACCTTCCTCCAGTATCATAACCATATAGTAGTTATATGCAAATATTATCTCAAATAGAAAAGCCCATAAAAATACCCGTAGATCATATCTGACGTAAGAAAACAGATACTATTTAGTTACGGTACGAAAGCAAATATTTAATTGATTTTTTATTTTATTAATTAGGGAAGCAATCCATGTACCATTCATGGCGCGTTTCGTGGTATATGCGAAACGAACAGACGAATGTCAAGCACAACTACGTATGTTCTGTGTCACAGATGACAAAGAAGACAAGGCTCTAGAAAGAATAGAACGATTCATACAAGTCGCGAAAAGTCGTGATGTTGAGGTAATATTACGTATTAATAAAACAGCACTTGTTAGGTTTCCCCTTCTTAGACTTTATATATGCTATCTATCTAATCCAGTTATAAAACAGTTAAGCGGTAATAATAAAGGTCAGTTTAAAGGTCATGTAATTTACATTTCACCTTTTACTTGAATAAAGGTTATGTATGATTTTTTTTGTTTAATAATTAATCTTATAAAATCTGTTTATTTAACTTTTTTAACTTAAAAATAAAACGTTTTACTGGATGAACTGATTTTGATGACTATTTTTTTATATGATAGCTTATATTTCGGATATGATCTCATTTAAATTTAGTTAAGGTCTGAAGAATAGTTTTTGAGTTATTCGTAAAAAAACCCTTTAGTGTATTTTATTTGAAGTCGGTATTTGTTTTTGATTAAAATCTTAATTTAACAATTTAAATGTAGGTACACGAAGGAAAACCAGTGTATCTCGAGTTTGGTGGCAATCTAGTACCGGTTGCTAAATCTGGTGAACAACTCTCCATACCTTTCCGAGCGTTCAGAGAGAACCGAATGGCTTTCCCTGTAATGATAAAGACACAAGATTTGGAACCAATATGTCGATGCCAATTCATGAGGGATCCAAAAGTTCCCAAGGGTGAACCTTCGCCTGCACCTGTAAGTATAGACATTATAGGCTTACAAAATTCATTTGCTAGTTCCCAAAATACACGCTAACTCCTATGAACCCATTACTACGTTAATATTAATTTTTAAGATCGCGGTACTCAATATAATGGTACCAGATGACTTACCAGTAGACAGAACCTCACCCTTGCCAGCAGATATGATGCCAAGACGAACAGAGGAACAAGAGCTCATATGGCGTCAACGACTTAGTGATCCGAGGTATATAGTTATATACTTTGTATCTTGTTATAAATATAATTTTTGCAACTTCAGTTTACTTTATTTTGCACGGCAAGGTAGTTAGATCCTATGTTCTAACTACCTTGCTTGCTTTGTTATGACACTATTGTCATAACAATCCGTGCCCGTTTTCCGGCCTAAATTAAAAAATTTCATAACTCAATGCCGCGCGTTCTCTTTTAGAACGGAAAAATGAAATTAATTATATAATCGATTTGCCTGAGTGGGAATCGAACTTATAACCTATCGTGTCCACAATTAAAGCAATATAGCTGTAATTCCATTGGGATAGTGTCCTTTTGGTTTTGCGTTATAAGATAATAACTTTTTTTTTAACTTCACGCTGTATCCCGCATATAGCGGGGTAGGCAGAGGGAACCAGAGAACCTAGTGTTAAAACACTCCATTCTCTTTCAACAATTCTGTTCCTCACTTTCCGCCGAATTGGGGCATTGCGTGTTGAGTGGCGGAACTCAACGCCGCGCTTTGCGTTGTTACCAAACTGACGCGCTTACAGTCGCACGCTTGTGCCTCTGCCCTTAAAGAAATGAATTTAGGTTCACAATTTAATTATTATATCTCAATCTATCACGAAGACCTAGAAGTACGGGTTGAATTTAAAAAATACAATAGCGTTATATAAAAAAACGGTGTATATGTAAGCTCTAGTTAATAAATGCTTACGCAAGGTTATATTTATAACAAGATTGGTTAGATGCAGTAATGAGATTAGCCTGATTTTTCCAACGGCTCAGGACACGAAGTAACCCATATCACTAGAACGACATTAAGTTGTTATTTCATTCTAGTGCTTGTCTCAGAGCGTCATGTGTTATGTTATATAATTGTATTAAGTGGAAATATATTTTTTTAGGTTAGAAGATATTTGTAATTTGTTAGGCAAGGATTGGGTGGCTTTAGCGTATGAGTTAGGTGTTAGTGTTGCGACGGTTAATCAAATACAGGCGAAGAGGATTACAGCGGCGGAACAAGCGCAGTTGATGCTGAAGCTATGGAAGACTCAATCGGGGACTAAAGCTCAAGGTATGTTATTTTGTTGTTAATTTCATACGAGTATAATAATTAAGCTTAATTATTTCATTTTTTAATAATTTATGTTTTTCTTATATATATTATTTAATTTAGTTAAAAATATCAAATATTGTAACGTACTTTGTAATTCAGGACAGACTTATAATTTTTTTCTTTTAGTAACTTGATTTGACATGTTTTAATTCTATAACGAGACTGAATAGTTTCATAATATTTTTTTTTAATATTAATAGTCATCAGGTTAGCCTTATTTATAGAGTAAAAAATGATTTGGTTAAAAATATTTAAGCTACAATAAAATTCAATTTCGATTTAAATTCATTTATTAAATTTTAAAATAATGATTTGATGATTTATAATTTATGGGTAGTACCCAAGGGTTGCATTTTAATGACAATTTGGGTTGCAATTATATTTTTCAATTTGAGATGATTGTATTGTAATTAAATGAATATTGTGTGAACTATATTATTTACAAATTGTGTATTAAAAGAGATTTAATAGAATAAAAAATATATAAATAAGGAATAATTCTATTTGTCATATGTTGTCACTAAATGCTTATATTGCTCCTAGATTACACAAAAATCTTTATAAATAATAGCCTGTAAGTAATTTTTGTTTGGTGGTAGGAGGTTCGTCCTCCGTCTGGCTCGCGACCACTATCATGTCAAAGACGAACCGCCAAATATCTTATAATGTGTTCCGGTTCGATGGCATGTAAGCCAGGTTTTCCCCTTTCCCACCCATCCTTTCCCCAAAATGTGGTGGTTCCGATAGCGGACTACTACATTATCCTCCCTTTCCATCTGTATCCTCTAGGTTGGCAACGCATCTAGTACATCTCTTGTGTTGTAGATGTTCATGGGCGAAGGTAACCACTTACCATCAGGCGGTCCTTCTGCTCGTTTGCCATCCGGTATCCATAAAAAAAAAAAAAAAGAAAAAACAAGCTATAATAATTTCACATAGATCCGTTTAATAGTTTTTATGTGTGAGATTAACACTCATCTTTCCTTTTTGATAAAATAAGCGCTTATAATATTATTAAATAAAATTAGTCTATTAATGTAAAACTAATAAAAAAATATTTTGTAAAATTTCATAATAATATAGAATAAATTGTGAACTATAAATATTTATAATTATGTATATTGTTACTAACAAAATGTATAATAGACAATGCGCAAGCAAAGCTATCAGGCATAGAAATTTATACATGTAGGGTCCACGAGGAGTGTAAGCACTATGAGAGAATTTTTTTTTTGGTATTTTAAAGTGTTAATCACGCACTAGAACATAAAACACATTTTTAGAAAACAAACAATGTATTAGTGCTCTGGCCACTAATACGTTGGGACGGTTTGCAAGAGGCGCAGGTTCGAATCCCGCTGCGTTCAAATTTTAATATGTTTTTATAAAATGTTGTTTCTTGAAAATCCTATGGGAACGCAATTCATGCAAGCGTCGCGGGCTGACACTTGTATGATATAAAAATAGGAATAAAATTTTACTTCTCAGATAATTCTCTGGAGTTAGCGCTATGTCGTATAGGAAGAGACGACATTATCGCACCTCAATCAGAACTGACAAATGAACGAAGAATTCAAAGAAATATATACCAAGAACGACAGGCTTCTGAAGAAATTGAAGCATATAAGGGTGAATATTAATAAAAATATCTTAATGTTCTGATATTTAAAAAAAAATCTAATGCTTATAAGTAAGAAGTATACATTATCAAATCACTTTTGGACATAGGTATCTTAAAAGACAAGTCAGTCTTGCCAACTATTGACAATTACTAGTATTTGCGTGTAGTTTTTCATCATACTAGTTTGTTTTGATACGAAATGATAACTATATAATATTACGTTTGTAGCCTATACATATATATTTTTGTTTACAGCGGAAGAAGATAATAAGCTAAAGGAGAGTATTTATGATGATAGCGAAATCGAAGAAACCACAAGAACAGAGGATTTAGATCAAGACGAAGCCAAATATTCACCAGAGGAAAAATCTGTAGAAAAAAGCGAAATGGATAGGACACCTACGCCGAGCGAAGAAAGTGAAGAAGATGATGGTATATTTTTAAATTATAATATGTTAATAACAATTTCTTACAATTCATTTGAGGACACAACAAACAGGTCCAAGATACAACACAAAGGCAGGCATAACATTGGTATGATTAATTTTTTGACCATATATCCGGAGGTAAAATTATGTCTAAGTAAAAAAAATATACTGTTAAAGTATGCAAACGAAATAACTATCCATGTGTATATTCTTCTATTCTTTCATTATTTTAAAACGGCTTTATTTAGAATATTACCTGTTACTGTTGATTAGCTGATTTGATATTTAATATATACGTTAGTTCTGGTGACAATATAATAATATATAGTCAATAGTAGTAGTAGAGCGGCGTTGAGTTCCGCCACTCAACACGCAATGCCTCAATTCGGCGGAAAGCGGGGAACGGAGTTGTTGAAAGAGAATGGAGTGTCTTAACACTAGGTTTTCTGGTTTCCTCTGCCTACCTTGCTATATGCGGGTTACAGCGTGAAGTTAAAAAAAAAAAGTATTACAAAACTAAGGTGTATGCTGCCAAAAAATGCCTGTCTTTATTTTTGAGACACTCTTGTCATTATTAGTACTATTATATAAAAGGTAGCTTAGGTAGTAGAATGCAGCAGAATCAAAATCAATATAAAAGTATTCTTTATTCATTTTTTTTTTATTTTTCTGTTTATTGGCCCACAAAACAAATTATAATCGGTATAAATAATTTTATAACGACAAAATTACTATTGTAGAAACGATTGCATTTTTTTCTATGCAGACCCAGCATGCGTTGATAATTATTACAAACAGGCAAGACAAGAAAACATTAACAATAAACAATAAAAAATATTCAAATAGGCTATTACAAGCACTTTCGAATCATCAATTAACAAAAGATGTCAATATAAAAAAAGTTAAATTCAAGATGGCGGCCGCTTTAAAATCGCGGACTTCATATTTTATATTTATAGCCCTAATAATATGGGTATCAAATGATAATGCTTGGCTAGTAGTATACAGCAGAATACAGTAACATTATTTTATTATAACGAACTCACACGCCGAAAACCTTGTGATAAGAATGCAATAGGTAAACTAAAAGAGAAAGAAACAAAAAATAACGCAATAAAAAACTAAAAAAACTAATTACACAGTGTTATTGTAAAAAATATATAGTAATTGTGTTAAAAGTTGAATAAAAAGAAATTAATTACCAAAACAGTCAAACACACCAATGAACTTAACAGGAGAAAATAAAAATTGGACACACCGATTAGACAAACATTTACTGTATTATTACTTACTATACTTCTTTAAAATAATAAATATATTAAAAAAACACAGAAAAATCGTTGTAGTCACGTTCTTTTTTATTTTCTAATTAATTTAATATTATTTTTATTAAATTAGTTATTAAACTTATTAGATGTAAAGCGAAGTGTAGCTGAAAGAAAAGAACAAATTACAAAAAAACTAAGTTCAAGCAAAATTCCGTCGTCTAAACAGAAGAAAGAATTACGAGAAGAAATTATTGAAATAAAAACACAAATAAAGCCAGACATTAAAAAATTCCAGGATATTGAACAACAGGTAATTATTATTATTTTTAAAATAAAACATGACATTTACAGTTACTTTATAGCAGTTTCTTATTCATTTTTTTCCTATATTTTTTAGGCAAGAGCTGAATCAAAATTAGAATACAGTCGTCCTAAAAGTTCTCCAACAATAGAAAGTACAGAGCTAGATAGTGAAAGAGAAATTGATGTACGTAAGGATATTGTAAGAGAGAAAAAAGAGGAATTAAAACAAGAAAAAACAGTAGAACAATTTAGAAAATATGATCCTTCTTCGCCAGGAAAACCTACGCCGAAACATTTACAAAGGCATATGCGAAATGAGTCAATGAGATTTCCATCTGGTGATTTCTCTAATGTGACAATCACTCCAAGAAAATCTGTAACAGCTGATACAAGTGAGTTGAGGCAAGCATCTGAAAGTAAAACTGAAACTTTTAGTAAAGAAACAATTTCGCAAAAAGAAATAGATAGTGCAAGATTAGAAGAAAAATTAGATGATGGTGATAGATCTCCAGAATTAGTGACCGATGACGTAAAAGATATAGCAGAGGCACCACTAAAAGACAAAATTAGCGCATTTGAAATAAAAATATTAAAAGAGCCATCCGTTGAACCAACTAAGACCATAAAACTTACTAAAGAAGCTCTAAAACGTCACACACAAGAACAAGATCAAGCTTTAGAATATACGCAAGCATTTGTTCGAGATCAGTCAAAACAAATACCAAGTACCGAGACACAAAAAATTATAATCGAATCTGAAAAACAAATTGAAACAGTAAAGTCAGTCAAAGAGACCATACAACATTTTGATTCTAGAATTAAGCACGATGATAAGCCAAAACAGTTTCCTAAGACTATTAGAACTGACTCTACTTTAGTGCAAGTTTCATCCGAAGAAGATAGTGAGTTTTTGAAAAAGTCAACCGATTCAGAGACAGAGACAGAGTCACAGACCACAGTGAAAGTTGAAAAAGATAAAAAATCTAAGTTCGAAATTACCAAACGTACCTTTGAAACACAAAGTGATGCTAAAGACTTATTCGAATTGAAGTCAAAGGATGACGATAAAGATGAAAAAAAAGATGATGATGATGATGATAAGAGAGATAGTCAAGGTGTGGCAATTAGAGAGCAAAAACTTGAAAAACAATTAACTGATGAGCTTCGATTACGAGTGAGTGAAGAAGAAATATCTGAAACTTTGGAAGAAAAAGATGTTTCAATTGATGAAAAAGTTAAGGAAAAGGTATACATAAAATCCATTTTACTCTTTTAATTATTATTGACTACGAACACATTCTTTTGAATTTTTACAGACTGAAACGCCACAGTCAGTAACAAGCACAAAATCCGATACTAGTAAGCCTACCAAAACCCAGATTCTATGGGATCGGATTTACAAAGGTATATCTGCAAAAAGATTTCCCAAGAGTCCACCATTACCATCTGGTATCGATAAAAAAACATGATTCTTTTGGCTGACCTACAACAAAAAGTACGGAAAGGGAGATGTTGGCTTTTTTGTCTAAACTGAATCAAAAGTAGGTATTAAAATTAAGGATATGTATTGCACAGTAAGCGTTTTATCAATTTACTAACTGATGTTAAAAAATATTTTTAAGTATCCTTAAAGTTTTTTAAAACCCATTTTGCCCTCATTCCACACAGATGTACTCAAGAGTCTAAGCATAGAAATGGGATTCTTTGGACTGAGAAGCTTCACAGTTTTTCTGATCCACAAGATGATCCAGATGAGATTAAGTCCTGCGCCTGAACCTTTAGATAAGCAAATAGAGGAGGAAGAAAAAATACCTGGTACTGAGGATAATGATACTCGTGTAACACAGGAAGCAAGACGTGAAACCCTTGAATTTTTGAAATTTGAAAGTGAAAGTGAACACAGTGCTCAGATACATGTTTCTTCATTACCAGCCAAAGGAATCTGAAAAGGTAAATAATCTATTATTTTAGAGTCGTACAATACAATTTTTATTATTTTTCTTTATAAATATTATCCATATGTTTATTTTAAAGATTTTAACCAAGGAGTCACCAGTCATAAGTGCCAAAGCACGTCAATTTATTGAAACAGTTCCGGAAGACGATTCCGTTCAAGAATGTTTCTTTTCAAAGCGTATTTATTCAGATTCACTGGAAGACTCTGATCATACAGATTCTAGACGTCATTCAGAGGCAGATTCTTTAAAATCTGATCAATCTGATGTCAAAGCTAAAATATCGTCCTCTGATTTTGATGAACGTGCAGAATATGAGGGAACAGCTGATTCAGGAAGTGGTTTCGGTGATGAAAAGTTCGAAGAAAGTATTGGTTTTACAGCAATCAAAGTTGATACTCAATCACAAAAACAAGATTCTGACTCAACTTCCACACAACTAGATGAAGCAGAAATTGTATTTAAGAAGATGCCACCAAAACGTCATTCACGAACTGAATCTGTATCTATTACAAAACTTAGTGATTTAGGGGATATTAAAGCGCCTGCTAAACAAGAATTTCAGATGTTTGTTACAGAAGCTGAAGAAATAGATCGTTCATCAGACAAAGATGAACAATCAGATAAAATTTCTTCTGAAAGTAGTAGAGAAATAGAAATATCTGATCGAAAATCGTCTGAAGGCATTTCTGATAGAATAAGCTCAGAGGATGCTGTCACAGATAAAAAGACTTCATCAGAGGAAGAACCATTAAAAGATGATCAATTAGGAAAAGATAAGGAAAAAGAATTTATAAAACCCACAAAAGATATATCTAAAGAAGTCGAAGTGATCGATGTAACGTCAAAAGGAGACACTTTAGACAAAGGTTTTTATATTTTATGTTTTTTTTAATCAATACATATAGATAAAATTGGATAAATTACAAACAGACTCTTATTAAAGAATATTTAAAATAACAGACTTGCTTCTTAGACTATGTATCTACGGTACATATATCAGAATAGCATTTTTTAAAAATATAATATTGTTCCGGCTACTATCTGAAATGGTTGGATCAGTCCAATTCCAAAAATCTCCAAAAGTTTTTACCGACTGGTAGCTAATATAATAAAGTGTAATTTAAACTACTTTTATTTTAGAAAAATCTTCTAATATGATATTCTATCACTATATTATTTTTTTATTAAATTCCATGCGGACGAAGCCGAGATCGCACAGCTAGTTTATTTTAATAAATGTAATCAATTTCACTGATTTATTAGGTAACATAAATTCATGTGTATTATGAATACTATCACAATTATATTATACCTCTTTTTTTTATAGTAGGTGAACCTGACAAACGCCAATCAGTGACATCTGTAGGATCAGGATCAGTAAGTGAGTTACGTTTAGATGAAAAACGTCTTTCTGATGCATATAGCCTTACTGAATCAAGGGATTATACATTTGAAGAATCAGAAGACGATATTGGAACGCAGGGCACTCACGTCGATATTGTGAAGGAAAAAGTTGAAAGCAAACAAGAAATTGAAGACAGGACAAAGTCTCCTAGTAAATATTTTTATGATTATTTAATATCAAAATTCATTATTATATTCTTATAGTCTTGTGTGAAAATGTACTTTCAAAATCAGTAAATTTTCAATTTATTTGCAGCAAAAATAGCTGAAAAAACCAAAATAGCTAAACTGTCTCATGGAGATTCATTAGACGATGTGGAAGGATTTCCTGAAGATCATGTTGCTGACTATGTTCACAAGTTACCACATATAGCAGAAGTCAGGTACTATTAATGATATACATAATAATTAGGTATAAAATTTTGGAAACATATTTTTCACTTATAGCTATTAACAAAATATGTTGTATATAAATATTTATATATAAATATATATAAAGATATTTTAATTGCAGTTCGTTGCCAGATAAACAAATGACAGGACAATTCCTGCTTAGGGAACGTGAGGAACAGTTGAAACGTGAATTTATAACTGAAAATGTTCTTCTAAATAAAACTGAGACAGTGAAAGAAGATATTGTACAGGTCGTAACGGAAGATACATCAAAAACCAAAATAGCATCTAAAGCAGAATCATTACTAGAAGCCATTGAAAAACATGCTGATGTACCGAAATCAGACGTCATTGAAGCAGCTGAAATCGATCAGCAAGGAAAAATTTCACAAGAAGAGAAAACAACCACAAGTACTGAATATAAAACAGGTGACTTAGGCGAAAAGATTACTATCACTACAGTAACAGATATAAATGAAGATCCATCTGGAAATGAAATAGCTAGGACGACAGTAACTGAAAAAATTGTATATCCCTCTGGCAAAGAAACAGTGTCTACAAAAGTGTCTGAAAGTATTAGAAGTTATAAACAAAAGTCATCTGTTACATCTGTAAAAGAATTTACTGGACCTTTTGCAATTACGAAAGATCAAGATGTGCCAACATCAACAAAATCTAAAGATTTAACTATTGAATCTGAACATGAAAAGAAATCTTTACATGATGACAAAACCAGTATAAGAACAGAATCTAGAACAGGGGAATCAGGTGAAAAAATTACTGTTACTACAGTAACCGACATCAGTAAAGGACCATATGACGAAGAAATAATAAAAACAACAGTGACTGAAAAAATTACATATCCTTCCGGTAGGGAAACAGTCTCTACAAAAATATCAGAAAGTATAAGGAGCCATAAAAAAGAATCTTTTGTCACAAGCTCAGAAGAGGAAGATAAATTTAAAAGCGAAGATATAATAAAAGATTATAGTGAAAAAGCTGAAGTTTCCACTTCCAAAACTGAAATTGTGCAGGGAGCTACTGGCGATAATATTATAGTTTCTACAGATAAAGAAATTATAAGTATAACTTCCGATGACGAAACCCCAACTGTTGTTGACACAACAATACTACCAATAGAATCAGTTACTCAGGAAAAAGAGCTTCCAAAGGATACCAAAGTATTACAATCTACAGCAGATGAAAAGAAAGTCTCAACCAAAACAGAAACTATTATAGGACCCACGGGAGAAGAAATTACCTTAGAAACTCTGACTGAGACTTCAACAATGCCAACGGGAGAAAACATTATTAAAACTACAGTCACTGAAACAACTAAATACCCATCCGGCAAAATAACTATATCAAAAAAAGTGTCAGAGCAAATAGAAATAATAGAAGAAGAAGAAATAATCACAACGGATACATCAGAGGTTGTTGATTCTTCCTTAGTAGATAGGCTTGAAAGCATGTTGTTAAAATCGGATCTTGAGGACGTAACACATGTAAGTACTTCCACAAAAACTAAAAACACAATAGGACCTGCAGGGGAAGAAATAACATTAACAACTGTTACTGAAGAAACTGCAATGCCTAATGGACAGACAAAAATAAAAACAACAGTCACTGAAGTAACCAAATATCCTTCTGGTGAAGAAAGCATATCTACAAAGGTATCTGAAACTATTAAATCTGTCGATACTCATATTGATACTGTTAAGGATGATATCATAATTTCAAGTAAAATATCTGAACCTGTCATAATGAAAGAAAAGACAACTACAATAATTGATTCATCTTCATCACAAATGGGAAAAGTCCATGTCATTGAAAAACAAGTAACTGAAACAGCACAAGAACCTCAAATACATAAATCTGAAATTCTTCGAGTTAAGATTGATGATAAAGCTAAAGTACTTGATGAAGTGTGTTCGGAGGATACTCAAGATATAACAATTGAACAAGTGAAACCTGTAATTGACGATATACTTCAAAAAGGAACTATTGTAGCCGCTGCTCGCAGCCCTGTTACAGAAAAAGATATTAAAAGTATTAATAAAGAAATAATTGAGACAGAAAGAAGATTTTATGATACAAAAGTTCCCCAAAAAGAAGAAAGAAGACATTCATGTATAAGCCCAGCCATTTCTTTAGAGAGAATAGCAGAGTCTGAAATAGAAATAGAAGAAGATCTAGTTAAAAAAGATAGCGATACTATCGAGTCTTCAAAAGAAAAAGAAATTAAACATGAAATGAAAAAATCCGACTCAGCTATGAAACAAATGGCTGATAACATAGAAATCATAATAAAACAAGCTTCGGAAGACTTAGATTTGTCAGAAGAATGTATAATTGAAAAGGAACCAAAAGAATTAGAAGGCGAAGTTTCTGTAGATTCTATAATAGAAGAAGCTGTGCAGACTGTAGAAGGATATCTAGAAAAAACTGTTGATAAAGATAACGAGATCGTATCAACTACTAAAGAGTCTACAGTATCTTCTGATGATGCAAGAGTATCTAAGGAAAGACCTGGGTTAATAAAATCTCTTTCAAAGGACAGTGGAGAAATTGTAATAATGCCAAAAAAGAAACAAGCTAGAACTTTTTCCGTACAGAGTTCTCCAGATGAAGTAGAGGAGCAAATTTATACAGACTCAGAATCAGGTATCCTTATTAATTTAAGACTCTTTTTTATTTTAATATTTTTTGCATTTCGTCATACACTATTCGCCAGAACTAGAAAAAATCTATTCTATTTACATATATTATAAATTCATAATTACTAACCCAAAGCCAAAGCCAAATACGATAAAATATAATATGTACTTCTAATGCCAAATTTTTAAACAGTACACCTATGTTCACTTTTACAACTATTTAAGAGAATGTATCTCTCAATTATAAATGATTTATATTTTGTCATTATTTTCAGATATGGATAAAGCTAAAGTGCTGGAAATAATAGAACCTTCTTCTGAAATTGACGGAAAATTGCCAACTTCTAGTTTTGATATAAAGAAAATTCGAACAGATTCACTTGATGATGCTGATGATTTTCCAGAAAAAGAAGTAAGAAGTTTTATAAAAATATATATATGAAATATTTATTTAAATTGCTCGTGCCATGAAATGAAAATGATAAACTTTGCTTTTTAATTTTTTTTTTTTAATTTTTTAGGCAGAATTCGAAGATGATGGTAAATATACCGAAGTATCTGAATCATCATATGTTATATCTGATTTCAAACATGATACAACTCAAGATTTTGTACCAAGTTCAAGGGTACCTCAGGAATCTGATGGCGACAAAGGTGATAGATTTGTTAAGAAAACCCATTTTGTAGATAGTATTTTACGTAACGATTTTGTATCAAAGTCAACAACTGAATCGTCAGTAACGACTGTGATATCAACATTGACCAAATCTTCTGACGACGACCAAAAATCTGTTGTAGAAGATGGCACATCAGCCGATTTATCTAAAATGAGTGGAGCCGACCTTGTCAAAGATTCATCTAAAACCTCTATTGATATAAAAGAAGAATATAGAATGGATGAGCAAGCTGAAGAAAGAGGAACTCCAGATTTATCAAAAAAATCTATAGACTTAACCAAAGATTATTCTAAGTCTTCAATAGACAGTAAAGATACTTCTAGAGATTTTGCAACTAATGAATTATCAAAAGACTCAACAGTCGATTTAACAAAAGATTTTTCAAAAGCTTCAATAGATAGTGTTAAAGAAATTTCAAGATCTATTGATGAAAAAACGTTTTCTGAAGAACATTCTTCATTTGACGCGTCGAAAACTTTAGCATCGGACGCATCCGATGTAATAACTAGAAGTAAAGAATTTGCAGATGAGGAGCGTTCAACCTCGAAAACCACTCATATTTCAACAAGCTCTTCACAGGAAACATCGGTTATGACAGAGAGTAAAATACTAAGTGAGCAAGATGAAAAATCTTTTGAGAAAGGTAAAGTGTCCGAAATGGATATTGGAGAAATGAAAGGTCAATTCCTCAAAGAAATCAAAGACAAAGGTGAAAGCTTAAAAGAAGAATTACATAAAAAAATCATATTGGAAGAGAAAAAAGAAGCAGCAGAAGAAGCAGATGACGAGGCAGAAAAAAGTGAAAAGGAAGATGAAGTACCGGATATGAAAGAATTAAATAGAAGATGTTCAAATTTATTGGAAGACATTTCCTCCCAAGGTGCTCTCATTAGAATTGATTCCAGTCATGTAACACACGGTAATTTAAATATAATGTTATTTTCTTTATCTAAATGATCTTACGCTATTATACAATTAATTTAATATTTTTAGATTTATCGGCTAAGTTTTCGAAGACCCCTCCTCCATCACCTGTTGATTTAATAATGAAAGAAAGAGCAAAATCTGAGGATAACGCAACCGAGAAACAAATTGGACTACAACCAAAAGGTATTTTACTATCATATAAATTTATGATACTTGCATTTGCATTGCAAACAGCAATTATAAACTTTCTTATAATCTTAAACATAAGTGATCAAAAAGTCATTACTTATTAATTTTTGTTGTAGTCACGCAACATTAAAACTATTGCACTCAAATTAAGCAACTACCATACTTATTTGTACCTTATCACAATCATACATATCAGCTTGTAGTTTAGATTCTAATTTTTAGTAAAATTTAGGTTCCGATTCATCTTTCCTCGATGCAAGTCGAACATCTCCTAGAGCTTCATCGGCTGGTGATAGCTTGTTAAGTGAAACTGAGGCACACCAAAGCGGTAAGTGCAAAAGAGAATTAAACAAGCCATAATTTTAGTTAATATTTGATTTGTATAGAAATTCGTGTTCATAACATTTTAACGAATAATTAAGTATATTTTATCATTCTACGTATACACATATTTACATATATTCAAATATTTATTTTTATGCTAGACTTACACTTAAAGTAAAAAAATAATAAGTTTTTTATTTTGAATTAGTGACATTTATTATTAAAAGTATATATATACTATAATTTTTATATTACATTAGATAGTGGCAAAGTAGAGTCACGGCGAAACTTTACTCATTACTTTCAGAACGATAAAAACTAGGTTGAAGTATTATTTTGCCACATTTTTATTTGGGCCAAGTATTGCATGGAAATAATATTTTTTTAAATCATTGACTTAGGATTGAATATAAATTTAATTTCAATGCTACAGACTGGACATCATTGCAATAAGCACCTAGTTAGAAAGGTAGCGAATAAATCAGCACCTCATAGATATAAATGTTATAGGAATAATATCATTTTAAGTAAGAAAGTTAAAATTAATTTGCAATAGACACAAACATTATGCCAATTATTATCGCACAGTAAAGTTTACTTTCTTTCTTGCGGAGTCCTCACGTTGCTTAGGTAAGTGAACACAATTGGAGGGACCATTTTATAATTATTTCATTAACTGTCGCTTTTTAAACTAACAAAATCAATTGGTTTATTTGTTATTGATTAGCAGTCAATTTTTGTTTCCACTTCACATTGATGTTCACATTTGAGTAATGTTTCGCTTTGATTCCAACATTTTTCATAGTTTATTTAACATCATGCCATCACATTAGCTTTCTCATTATTAACTTTTGTATAATACATATTCTCATTTAATATACATAACTTAGTTATCTATATTTTCTGAAGATGCTTTTATTGTTTATACTATTTCTACACATCATTATTAGCTTCAGCACTATAATTATATATTATATAAATACACGGTTTATGTAACAAATATTATATATTTAAATTTTATAATTATCTTGTGTTATGCAAAACTGTTTTATTCTGTCACTCATCCTGTCCATCATCTTTTCAGAATTACTAACAGAAGCATCTAAGGCTCTTAGTGAAGCAGCTAGACCAAAGTCGCCTACAAAACACGTCGCCGATAATTTGTCATTT
The DNA here is from genome assembly GCA_033558755.1 of Philaethria dido. Taxonomy (NCBI): domain Eukaryota; kingdom Metazoa; phylum Arthropoda; class Insecta; order Lepidoptera; family Nymphalidae; genus Philaethria; species Philaethria dido. The sequence goes on from JAKGSA010000648.1 coordinate 331,625, forward strand.
GTAAATGTGGACAAGCCAACAATTACAAGCGGTGCTATAGAATTAGTGGATCGAACAATTGAAAAGAGCATTGACGTCATTGATCAAATTAAAAAAGAAATGGAAGAAGATGTTGAGAGATCCACATCAACAGATACATTTTTCTCCCATTCTAGAATAGAAACTTCAACATCTTCGTCTTCAATACATAAAACCGTAGATACGCAAGGTACGCAACTGAAATTTCAAAATATAGATCCAGAAGCAGTGATGTCTGATATGATTGCTAAATTTGGTACTACAAGTGAATATAGTACAGTACTTTCTCACAAAGAGACAGAAACGCGGAAAATATCAGGGCAAGAATTTTTCTCTGAAACTAAACAGGTATCATCGTCAGATGACGATTCTCTAATTATAAAAACAGAAACTAGTCATGAATTACGAGGGCAAGAACATGAAGTTAAGGAAAAGATGACAGTTAAAAGAGAGGGCGATCAAACAGAAACATCTCAAAAAAAAGTTGAAAAAGCACATGAAGCCTCTGCAAAACGATCAGATATAGAAACCAAAACAGTGTTTAAGAGTACTGATGACGCAGACATAGTAAAAGTGGAACGGGAATTTTCTGAACAAGGACTTTATACCGGAAGACAAACCAAGTCAGAAGAAAAAATGACTGCTTTAAAAGACGAAACAGTAAAGAAAAAACATGAAGTAAAAATATCAGAAAGGGATTTATCTCATGAACAATGGGGTAAAGAATATTTTACAGAACCTGGAGAGCTAGAGAACATTAAAGAAGACGATGATAACAAATCAAGGGTAGCATTTGTGGATTCTAGTTTAAAGATAGTTGAAAAAGATGAAACTGTTTCGAGTGTCGAAGTATCTGAAAAGGGTCAAATAGTTAGTTCGAAGGTGGAGCACTATAAAGAAGAATCTGTTATTGAAAGTAAAGAGCATGATGATCTTAGCTCCGATGCTTCTCATGTTCCTAGTTTTAAGAGTGAAACTGCGGAGAGACGAGATTCATCAGATGCTAGCCCAAAAAGTAAGTCAAAATCGTTTAAAAAAGACGATGAAGTTTATGAAGTTGATTTTATTAAGGAAATAAAAATTTCTACTTCCCCTGTCAAGAGTACATTCAGTCGGACAGCAAGTCAAGATACTCATTCTGAATCTGAAATAGTACCAGATTTACCTCACGATGATAAACTAAATGACACCCCGAAAAAAGAGAAGATCTATACTAAATCTCCTATTAAATTACCACTTCACCAGGCTGATGACCTAGTATTAGAAGTATCAGTTTACAAAGAAGGCGCTAGCGTAATTCAAGATTTAACACAATCTGTTATCTTAGAGTCGGAAGTTTCCATAAAACCTAGCACTACATCAGAAGTAACGGATGAAACATTGCGATTAAAGGCTAGCCTTGAAACTAAAACAGATGATACTAGTTCAAAGCCTCTTAAAATTGAAGATGTGTCACCAAGCACCATAGAAATTTCTGATGACATTAGTACGACATCAAAAGATGTTATGATAAAATCTGGCGAAAGTCTTGACACTGAAAATATGATTAAGTCATTAGAATCTCACGAAGGTGAAGTTTTACAAAAGTCAATGGATTCAACCGTTAGTGCTGAAACATTACATGCATCAGAATTTTCTACAGAAGCTGATTCAGCTTTTCTTACTGGGACAGACCACAAAAAAAGCGAAATGAAATTAGTAAAAGAAAAAAGCACCGAAGATATATGTAGTAGCGGTTACGATACAGATTTTTCCTCTGCCGAGTTTCACGGGATGAAACTTGAGTCTGAAAGGGTGGCATTAGATTCATTAATATCTGCTCAGCCTCTTGCTGACTTATCAGTTTTAGAGAAAACTATAGATGAAGTTAAGCAGTCTTTAGAAGCAGCGCAAGTTGAAATTATTAGTGAGAAAAGTGATGGCAGTATTAAATATAAGCAATCTCCATCAGAATTTCAATTTAAAATTTTAATAAGTCCAGACAGACCTGAAGTAATAAAAGAAGAACCCCATGTTAGTGATGAACATAGTGATAAGATTACATCACATGATAAGGACGAGAAGGGCATGGATAGTAAGTCAGACACAATGTCTAAGAAACTGAGTTCTCATGATGAAACTACTTTCTCAGATGACGATAAAGAGACCGTTCATCAAAAAGAATCTAGTCCACCTTTAGAAGCAGACATATCGGTAAGATCTGATAGTGGACCTCATTCCATTTTAGAAACTGAGAGCGATATAATTTCATTTGATAAAAATGATTCTTCTAAGAGTAGCCCTGAGGTAAAACTTAGGGCACATAAACATATTAAGTCACAATTAGGCATTGTAGATAGAAGATCGGCATCTGATATAGAGGGCTGGTCTAGTTCTGGGGAAAGTCATTACCACAGTTTTGAACACTCTGAAAGTAGACCTCTATCTTCAGATGTAGAAGTCATGATGACCGCTCAGAGTGGCACTGAATATGAAACAGCACTTACTAGTCACGACATTTCCTCTCAGTCTTTAAGAACATCAAAAGATTACTATACCGCCGGAAGTTCACTTGCATCTAGAGATAGCATGAAAAGTCTCGATTCAGACGGTTCCAGTCATGTGGCTAGTATAGATATATCAGATGCATCTGAAACTCTTGTGCCTTCTGCCAATGAATTAAAAGAAGAATTAATGGAAAGTAGTACTTATGTAGAACAATTTTTACATGAAACTGAAGAACAACGCGTATCAAAAGGAAAAGAAATTAGCGATGAAGAAATATCTGGTGAAGATGATGAATATAAACTAGATAGTGTAGAACCCGTTGGGAAAATGAAAAGATCTCATGAAATGCGATTCCAACCTAAAGAAATGATACCTGAACATTTCCCAGCCGAAGGAACTTCAGAGAGTATTGATATAGATGACGATTCTTCAAAAGATAAAGAAGGATCAGACACAACGATATCTAGTCAGTTTAAGACTGATGAGATATTATCATCTTCTATTTCAAAACTTGATATATCTTCATCTCAATCACAACTGGATTTAGACAAAGAAGAAATCCAAGAAACAGTTGTAAAAGTTTCTACTCATAGCGATCACGCTGTGCCATTTTCTGTAACGAAAGTTAGTAAATCTCAACGAGAATTTGTTGACATAGACAGTGAGATTATTCCCGTAGGCTCGGCAGAATACAAAGAAATAGAAAAATATGGTAGTGTAAGTACTACACCTACAAAATTGCCTCTTGATGATACTATTATACACAAAACTACTGTGAAAAAAGAAGAGAGCGTCCCTGCATCCTGTATTAGCGAAACAAAACATGAAGTGAAAGAAGAATGCGTTCAAAAGATTGTTAAAGATGTAAGCGCGATTCCTTTTCCTATTACAGAAAGACCTCCTAGCCAAAGAGAATTTGTTGATGTTGAAGATGATATTATTCCATTGGGAACTAAGCAATACGAAGAAATATTGAAATCAAAAAGTGATTCTTCAGTCCCTAAAACAAAAGCTGAAAAATCTGGTGTAAAAACACCTGATGATCACTTTGAGAGTAAACAAAGTTCTACTTCGAGCTTAAAAACCCATGAACATCTTTCAACCCCCCATACGCCTCTTTCAGCTCCAAGTCAAAGTTCATTATCTACTGATAATGGACGAGAATATGTTCTTGATGATATGTATGACATATCAGAAACACCAGAACTAAAATCTGAATTAATGACAGAAACTAGTAAATCTGAACTTATTATCACGACAGAAGAAAAAACTTTACATACCTATGAGAAAGAACAAGAATCACCAACAAGTGACGAGTTTGAAATGGTAGACAAACCAAGTGAAATGGATGATTTTGTTGTCATTGAAGAAGTCGCTAAGGAAGCTCAAGAAACTGATCCAGAAGGCAAAAGTTTACAAATAAAGACACAGAAATATGTAAGGCGTCATGATACTGAAGTAGAAGAATACTTATCTAAGACCTCCAGAAAACAGGAAAGCACAAGCAGTGCGTCTGGATCATCCCTATCTGACGAAGAACAATATGAATTAGATCAAAAGAGACTCCAAGCTCAAGAATTAGCTGAAATCGAAGCTGGCAAACGTTGGATACAAATGCAATTTGAAGGAGACCCTCGATATGATTATGAAAGGATTCCTTTAGAGGATATTAAAGAAGAGGAAATGACTGATTTCGACGCTAGCCGTATTGGAAGTCTTAGTTCTCAGAAAGAATCAATTGGTAGTTACGGCAGTTTTAGGAATTCATATGGAAGTCTGTCAGAATCTGAAATGGCTTCTCGTATGAGATTTAGAATAAAGGGAGAAAATGACGATATTTCTATAAGTTCATTACAAGAATTTGAAAATCTTGAAAGAGCTTTAATGGAACAATATCAACAACATTCATCTTCGTCTCAAGATTCTCTTAATGGATCTTTACCCCGACGATATATCTTAAGTAAAAGTCAGGGTGATGATATATCAATATCAAGCTTAAAAGAATTTGAAGGACTTGAAACAGCCTGCCTAGAAGCTTTAAAGGCTGAATTGTTGGCAAAACAAAAAGAAGCTTTATTACTTGCTGATCCCAAAGTTGTCAGTGGTAGCTTTCTTGAACAAGAAAAACGTTCTTACGATAGTAGCAGTGATAGTAGTCCACCATTTAAGAGTGGCAGCCCAGGACAGAAAGGTGGAAGTCCTTCTCAAAAAAGTGGCAGTCCGTCCCAGAAATTCGGAAGTTATGGTAGCCCATCACAAAAGTTTTTAGCTGATTCCGTAGCAATTAGAAAAATAATCGATCAACAATTAGCTTTAGAGCAAAGAATACAAGAATATCGACCAAAAATAATAACTGTAAAGAAATTTGATGAAAGGGGTGCCTTTTTCGTACCAGAACCAGAAGCAAGTACATCAGAACCTAAAACCTGTGAAGTAGTAGAAGAATGTCAAAAAGCTTCAACTTTCGTTTGCGCTGCAGCTCCAAGTGATGGCTCTGCTGAATCCATACCAGGAGATTGCGAAGAAATGATGAAAATTTTAGATCAAGAAGAAAAATGTAAAAAACTAGAGGAGCAGAAAGTACAAACTGATAGTGATACAATATCATTAGCACAGACAACTGCTATACGAGTACAAGAAAAACCTGAAGAAGGGAGAAAGATAACGGAAACTGTTTCATATGGCGATTCTGGACCAGGTGTAGACATACCAGTGAGATCCAATATTTATGATGAAAGCAGTGTGTCTTTAGGTTCCGAAATGTCTTCTTCTTTAGCCTCACAGCCATCGGAAATGGATAGTTTAATGACAATTATAGAAAGACATCCATCTGATAGTGAAGTAGTAATGTTATCTAAACAAACAGTAATAATGTCGTCAGAACGCTACGAAGACAAACCAGAGGACTTGGAATTTTCGCGAGAGGGAAGCGCAATCCGCGAGCTGTCGCCCTCCTCAGGGAGATCGGTTGCTCACAGTATCATCTCCGGAAAACATTTCACAGATCCTGCTAGCGGCTCTTGGAGTGGTCAAGATGAGGAACTGAGTTCTTCAGGAAGCTTTAGTAGGTAGGTTTTGAAAAATTTTTCATTAAAATTTTTAAAAAAATTATAATTTTACCAAGTACAGATTTGAACAATTTTCATTTTTGTAATATTTTGGATAGTTTAATTAAATTTTCTTTATACTCAACAGGGCACGAGCAGATATGATGCTAGGCAGTACTGACAGTTTAGAGGCTACAAGCTCCAACGCTACTCGGGCAACTTACAATTATGAAATTGACACTCCTATGACGGGTAGCCTTACTTCAGGAGGTAAGCTTCCATTTTTTTAACCTAATAGCTGTACTAATAATATAGATTGTACAAAATATATAATGATAAAGCTTTATAGCTAGGCAGTATTTATTAAATTTACAGATTTTAAATTTTCTTCAAAAATCTGTAATTGTAATAGTAAATGATGACCTCAAATCTGGTAAAGAGATGTAAGCATTTGTAAAATTATGTTATTACCTCCACTTAAATTGGCAATAATATCACCGCATGGGTCACTAATTCTTTTCAAAATTCTTACTGAATGTTTAAAATAATTTGAATAGATGCAATATTTTGTGATAAAATGCGCTTTTTAATTGTTGCTATGAATTTGGTTCTCAATGTGTCATCGTTTGGTAACAAAAAGGACGTTGACGGTCTTGTAAAAATATCTTAAGGGCATTTTGTTACTATATATTGCAAAAATTACCACTGTATTGTTATTATATCTAATGTTATTTATTTAGCATGTGATGTATGTATTCATTAATGAACCCATTTACCGTTGCAGATGTATCCATCCCTGCTTCTAGTATAATACCATAAATATATAACTAATCAATGGAATAATGTGTTAGGTTAGACAACTTCCAATTATTGTAACTGGTAAAAAGATTTATTTCTTTGCTCATTCTAGTACCTTTACTGAACTAAACTAAACAGGACGTTCTAATTTTGCTTTAATATTTGTTTACTAAGTTGTGTATGGTTTTATTAGTTTAGAAAAATTAGTTAAAAAATAATATTTTAAAATATTGCATAAAATGTTGTATTCATAAGTCATATAACTAAAATAACACATTATTCTTTTTCCTCTATTTAAAATCTATAGTTAACAATAAAAGACGTAACTAACATATTATTCCATTAGCTTTTATGCTTTTTGCCGAGCTTGATACTAATCAGAAAGATAACATAGCGCGCCCTCCAGGGTCGAACACCATGGTGTCCTCACTTGACACCTTAGACCCGGTGACGGCGGTACAAATGGAAAGTCTAGAACATCAATCTACAAGTGAACAATATTCCCAAGATTATGGGGTACATGAACCTGATTCTGATACTGAAAGATTGGTAAGTAAATTGCTTAACATTGTATCACGAGCAAATTGGCAATAAAGAGTAAGTCAATATTCAAAAAGTTATGATTGATCTTGTGTTATATTAATTTGATTGTGACTTTTGTTAAGGAATAATTTGACATTTTCAAAATTTATCGAAATTTTATCTATTCTTATATTAGAATCTTTGGCAGCACATTAAAAGTTTTCATTTCCATCTAATTTCTAGGAGCTCGATAGTCACGTTCCACGAGCTAAGGAACGTACAATAATGTTTGACAGTACGGATACGCTTAGCGCTGTCAGTGGAGACGGCTCCGTGCGAGAGGCGACTGTCGAAGCCCCCGCACCAACCTTTTATATTGGAGATACACCCATTCTTAAAGGTAACTTAAATATTATTATTTTTTAATTCATTTTATCTTTTTAGGAAGGAAGTCTCTTGTAGGAAGAAAAAAAGAAGAAGATATTATTTATTTATTTATTTATTTAATACTTTATTACACCAACAAAAAATATAAATACACAATGAAATTAAACAAAGACAAGATGAGAAAACAGTTTAGTGTAAAGGCGGCCTTATCACCACAGGTGATCTCTTCCAGGCAACCCCACTAAAGTTAGAACACAATACAAAAAGATATGGGTTGGTGTACAAATGATTAATATATTTACTTAGAATAATAAACTTACTTAAACTTTACAACCAAAAATTAAATACAAGCTTACTTAAATAACTATATGAATATATAATTATAAATATATAATTATAAATATATAATTATAATAAATAATTATGAAAATAACAATAAACTTACATAGACAATATATTTTAAAAATGTATACATATAACTCTTATAGGGAAAGAAAGTAGTCTTTGAGACGACGCTTAAAAATAAGTACTGAGCGAGACTCACGTATTTCCCGCGGTAGACTATTCCATAGGGTTGCAGCTTTGACTGTAAAGGAGTCGCCATAGGTATGTGTGTGACTGAATGGCAGTTCTAGTTTATTGTCACTCTGCGATCTGAGGTTGAGAGAATGGTTAGTGCCGAGAAAGCAGAAACGTGATTTAAGGTATTCAGGAGTGTGAGGGTGGAAAAGAATAGTATAAAGGAGTGTAAGGATATGGAGATTACGACGGTGCTCCACTGACAGCCATTTAAGTCGAATCCTGTGCTCAGTGACATGATCATATTTTTTTAATGAGAATATGAACCTAATGGCCATATTTTGCAATCGATCCAACTTATTAAGGAGAGTTTGAGAAAGGTCACAGTAGCAGGCATCAGCGTAATCTAGAAGAGGAAGGAGAAGAGTTTGGGCAAGGATTATTTTAGTTTTTGTAGGAAGGAGCTTTTTCCATTTTCTCAAACGACAGATGACAGCAAAGAATTTCCTGCATATTATAGCAATAATAGAATATTATAGCAATATGCAACCTTAATAGCACTGCCTCAAATTAGGAGTTCCCACCGGTACCATATTATAAAAAGTGTAGGTTTTACTTCCGTCATACAACCACCGACCCATCTTAAATTCGAATCTAGACGTGACCCTAATAAGAAAACTAACTCAATTTTCCCTTACAGGGGAAAAACGAGATGAAGAAGAAAAAGAACCAACGACGTTGTCAGGAAGTTGCCCAGCCTCACTTCCGCCAGCAACTCAGGCTTCACCACCAATACCTGCCCAGCGAAGGTAAATATTTCACGTATTACTTAAATCCTTTTCCCTGAACTTATTTTATATTTTCGCTAAATACATATATTATATTGCTAATTTATTGATTATTTATTTATACCATAATTATTTTAGTATCATATGCTATTTTAATAATACGCGAGATTTGAAATAGTCATTTGTGTAAATTTTCAAAAAGGTATTTTTGATTTTCATCGCTTTATAGCGATTTACAAACATTTATGGCATTTAATTATATGAAATTAGTATTTGAAGTATAGCTTTTTATATATTCTATTTCTTTTTTCTTTCTAATTTCTCTTTAACTACGTTCAAAATGTACCTACTAAAGTGCGAATATTATTATTACAGCTGCTATTGTTTAAGTCACTCGCAAGAAAAACACGGCAAATAGGTACACTATTTATACTGTATTGCTTTTGCGTTTATTTGCCTTATCATTAATATATTTAAATATTTCCCCTACCTTTTTAGCAAATCGCTTTCATAACAGGTTTTGTTAGATATGATATTTATTTTTAGTTCGTTTTGCGATGCGTGGTTTTCTGTTAATATAATAAATAGCATGGAAAGGGATTCTAGAGTGGTTATTTGTGGAAATTTTGTTTTTCTTCCATTTTTTCTTGTTGATAATCTGAATCTTACATCTATTTCGATATGAATTCAAAAAAAACAAAATTTCCATACTTTTGGGAAATTATAACTGTTCTTATACACTCATTTTTTTTTTCTTTCCAGATCCCTTTCAATGATTCCAAAACCAACACGATCAAGTTTAGATGAGTCTAAGAAATAGATTGTTATTTTTTAATATTTTTCTTTATAAATTTAGATTATAACGGCTTAGGCTTAGCGAATAAAGCACCATTTGCTATTTCTAATTGATTGACGTCAAAAAATAGTCAATATTAACTGGAACTTGTCAAAATCACTAAGCAGTAATCTTATTATATTAATAGATTATGTTCATAATTGACTAAGTTTTTATTAATTTTCTTGACAACTTCTTTAGTATTTGTGATCTGCCTTTTTCCCTAACTAGAAAAGAACATTGTCGATCTTAAAGTGTAATAAGTTATTAAAAGCTCAGTGAGTGAGATAACTAGGCTTAAGAGTCAAAGAGAACAAAACGTGACTATCACCTGCTAACAATATTAACATGGATCTGATATAAAAATCATAAAAGTGACATTACTAATAATCGGAAACTAAATCACGGAATTTCCAAACAAACGAGACGAAAACGTGCCGAGCGCGTCATTATCCAGGAATTTGATAAAATTAGGCATACAAAACATATATAGTGAATTTTGGATGTATTTTGGTACTAACTTTTGTACTGTACCGTCGTTTATCGACATCGGTCCATCTTACTTGACCTATAAACCTCTATAGATAGCGCTTAGCTTGTTAGTCTTGAAAATATTCGCTTACTCAATGATGTTAACACTGTAGAAAATATCAACTATTTTATAAGTATAAATGTAAGTAGAATCGTTTCTGATAATCATTTTGATAATGTTTTAGAAGCTGAATTGGTATCGGAACTAAATGTCCTGCTTAAACTAAAGCTTTCTACTAACCTAGACTTTATAAGGACTTTAAAAATTGGTTTCGATTCATGCACAATTTCTGAAGTAATTAGATAGGTAGATACAAAATGTAATATAAGTTTATTTTAAAGTCCACGATCAGTATTTAATCTAGTCGTGTTATTTCATTTAATATTATTTTCTATATTAATTTCAATTTTAAAGACAATTTTGGTATTAGAATAAAATGTTTGTCTTGATTTAAAAATGTTTTGATCGTGATTCTAAAAGATATCAGCTTGCTCACTTCCATATTAAGTAATGTTCGGAGATGTACTTGTAAAGATGGTATTTGGATTTATCTGGATTTGTTATAAATTCTTAAGGTTTGAGACTGAAGATGATCTAGACTTTTTAAGGGCAAATTTCAGCTTAGTGTCAATCACTTGCTTTTTGTAAAGCAGTTGTTTTAGGTCAGTACAATTGATTCCGCAAAGAGTCAATCCTGACAATAGTTAATTTGTTTAAGAATCGGTGTGCTTAAATTAATGTTATTTATAATGCTAGTGTTGCTGTATTAAGTTTAAAATCAATTAAGTTGCTACGATTGTTTCACGTTGTATTTGTAATATTGCTGAATATTCTATCGATATACTAAATTATTGAATATTAAATAAAAACGCTATGTCTCATATTTAGCTTGGTGTTTTATTTCTGAAACTCCTCTTCTTAACTTACGAATACCTTTTCATCAGCAAAATATGTTTTTTTAGTAATTTATGTACTCTATACAGTAGCTTTCTTATTACGAACGGAAAAACTAGTATTTATAGCGTAAATACGACAGGTTGTGGGTTCGATTCCCACTCCAGGAAATGTAAAAGTTTAGTATTTTCATTTTCTAGGTTTGGTCACCAGGGAAAGCGCGGCGTTGAGTTCCGCCACTCAGCACGCAGTGCCTCAATTCGGTGGCAAGTGGGGAACGGAGTTTCTTAAAACTAGGTTCTCAGGTTCCCTGTGCCTATCCTGCTATAGCGGGATACAGCGTGAAGCTACAAGAAAAAATCTAGTATTTTTATGTCCTAAAACTAAAATACTTATTCATAATATTACGTTTATTACAATTTTTAATAGTATCAAGTTTATTTCTCTATGTAATTATTTTCCATCAGACGAACCTTAATTTATTTACTAAGATGTCTAACGACTTCAAAATTATGATTCAAATTTGTTCCAAAACTAGAATGTAGATATACGCTTTATCTCAAATAGTCAGAGAGGGCCTAGTGTCAAGAAATGTCTTCTGAAAATCAAGACATTGCACATTGAGTGACGGAACTCAACGCCGCGCTTTGGCTTTGGTAATACAAAAATAATTTATATATGTACTAAATAGACTCTACCTGTGACCACGGGCTACTGTAAAATGTTCAAAACGTCGGGTTTCCAAAAATGTATTTCCGAATACTACAATATATACGATTAATCCGATTAAAATAGTTTCATTTAATATGTGTAATAATCGCGAAATTCAAAGTACTCAATTTATATATGATCATTCTTCCGAATGATAATCACAACCAATAACAAACGTTAATATACCACCAAGTGATTGTAAGCCTATAACCGTCCTGTTCATTATAATGTGTGGCAAGTTCACTTTAATGGCTGAAACTAGGTTTAGAATAAAATAAAATAAAATATTATGTAATAATAACATTTATTATCAAAAATAGAAATAATTTAATATATTATACTAAAAGAAATTAAACATTTCCATATGTATGTTATTTGTAAAGAATTCGTATATATTACAGCACAAACAGACAAAATTTATATATTTTATAAGCACTTGTTCCATACATTGGCACATTTTTGCACGTATTTTTCAATAATAAATAAAAACCAACGAAAATATTCAAACGAGAAATAATAAGTGTTAATAATAATTTTCATATAAGCCTAATTTCTCATTCAAATTATTTTCATTGGACACTTACATCTAGATATACTTAGAGATATTATGGCATTATTTTTTTTAATTTATGAGAAAAATCGAATAAAGTTGTAAAATCTAGTTTGGTGGTTCGAAGTTATTAATTATTAGACATTTTCAATTTTTTTTTATAGTATATTTCAAGATTTCAATGGTTTCTTAACAAACTTTCCGCCAAATCACTAATACATGTGTAGGCATTCTAACTAAATTATAAATAATAATAAATAATCACGTTGCAAAATAATTTAACTAAAAACTAAAGAAAATAAATTAATCCAGCAAAACGTTACCTTTTACAAAATTTTGGTAACTTATAATAAATGCATTTTTTAAATCAATTATAGCCTCAGAGCTGCAACGTTTTGCTTTTAAATGCTCTTACATTTCTTTGACGGTCTTTACAGGGAATCAAACTCGGAGACGTCGCTAGTCTGTAAAAAAACAATATTATTTATTTAAAATGAGAAGAACGGTACATGTAAGCGGCAAAAGAGGTAGAGGGAAACCTCGGTTGACCTTTGAGAACACAGTATCAATGATACTTCAAGAAAGTCACGTAATAAGCAAAACGACCCCGCAGAGGGCATGAAGAGGTTACTGACTGTGGACAAGGCAAAAAGAGTATGAATTCATTCTGACATCATACCTAACGGGGTAGTTATAAAGCGTGAAGCTAAGTTAAAAATAGAAGTAACCCCTTAACAATCCATGGAGAAAATGGCGATAAACGCTACACATTTCATTCACCTCGTCCAAGGTCACAAACTTTTTGACATACACTTTCAACAATTAATGATTATAAATTATTTTGAGTTGAATTTATTAAAAATAATTATTTTTAAGCAATAAAACTATTTTAAATATTCATTTAAATAAAGTTAATTTATTGCTGAAAATAAAATTAAATAAAATCACTTACTTTACCTGTTAAAAGTGGATTTCTTTTATTTAATTAGCTTACCATATTAATAAAGAATATTAGTACAGTAGTAGTTTAGTAAACAGTGTGAATACCCACAAGGTCAGGTTTATAGAGGTGCACGTGGGGCAGGAGGAAAGTAGAGCCAAGATCGCGTTCAGCCATCGTGTTTGCTTCCTAGAGTGTTATTTACACACAAATATCAGAAATGTTTAATCAAAAATGGATTATTTTAATCAGAATTTAAAATATATTTAATTTTCATTTAAAATAAAATATGAGTATCTTCTGTGCCAGGTCTGGATAGGTTGACAAATTGTAATACGATTCGGTGAGCTTTATAGTTTACTGATAACAGATGTCAGTGGCGCAACCCAATGTTGCTTAGCGTCACTGAGGCTTATGTTTTAGGCTTAGGTGATCTGCTGTGGCGGTGTTGGTTGGTTTTATCGTGTTAGATGCTGTCTTGCGTTGCGTAAGCGATACTTGTGCGGTTGATGATATTGATATAGCTTCATTTCTGTTGTTCTACACCATTGATGTAGGATGAATGGGTATGCGATGCTATCATTTCCCATGCGTTTTGAAGTACGTTTTAGAGGCATCCTTACGAGGAGCTATGCTATTATGTCTTGAAACCTTGGAGTACGTAGTAGTGTCCACCAGTTTGTCTAACGTCTTGGTAGTGTAGCACTTGTGACACTCGATTCTCGATGCTTAGCGAGACTACGGCTTGCTGATATCAGACTTCGGTGGCACCAGACCGAGTTCAAATGTTAGTTTTGACAAGCGAATGCCTTGACTACGCTGTGCATGTATATAAAATAGACGGCCGCCTGGTGGTTGTACGTAAGAATTGATATGCGAACCAGCGACTTATATTGATCTCACAAATCAATCAACTTCACGTACTCGTATATTGATCTCAAAAATCAATCAACTCCACGAATATTGATCTCACAAATCAATTAATATCACAAACCGAATCTTAATATAAGAAATACGTAACAAGTACCTTTGGAACCGAAATTGTATATATATTTACTTGTATAGTATTTGGTTTGTTTATTTTCTTTTTTTAATTTGACATTTTTTATCATAAAACATAGCAATCCTAAAAAAATGTATACGTAAGTTGACTTATCAACCTATTCACACCTGACATGGATTTATTTGTAATAATATTCCCTAATCATGCAATATTATATTTTTAAAGTAGGTGAAAGGTGCAAATTATTATATATCTATAGAAGAACCTCGTGTACCTGATGTGTCAGTCTTGTTGAGGAAGCTGCTCTGCCAGTACTGGCAGGTAGAGTTCCGCCAACTGATCGCGCTTCTGATAGAGTACTAAAAATACAAAAATATGTATAATAATTTACTTATACTTTACTGTATACAACAAAATATAAAAGTAAGCATATAGCAAAATAATATATCGCCGCCATGATGTAGTGAGATATTGTCTACCGGTAATCACGATAGGCTGTGGGCTGGATTCCCATTAGGGTTAAATTATTTTCATATCTCCACTGTGGTATGACAAAGCGCGGCGTAGGGTTCTGCTCAACACACAACGTCTCACTGTTACGGAATGATAAGAATATAAAATTTAAGTATGATATTTTTAAAATAGAATAATATAGCTTTTTATATTGAATATAGCTTACAGTTCACCAATTCGCCGTTCTGCATCAGTCCACTCTGACATATCCTCTTGACTGCAAATAATATTTTTTTAGTTATATTCGTAAAATACTTCAAATATAATTTTAACACAAATCTCATAAATAGAGAAATAATAAACATACTCTGGATCATAATAAATCTTTCCTTTGTTTATGTTCACAAGAATAATCACCTTTAATTAACTGCCTCTATAAAACTCCTATTAAATACTATTAAAGTGACAGTCTGTTACGAAAATTCCTATTTTAATTTGTTCTACTGCCATTTATAAATCATTAAAATTCAGTTTTATCAGAAAAAACAGATACCTACAGATCCCAACGGTGGGATCTTAGACTTATTATAACATAACACAGCTTAGTCGATAAATAAATAAATCTTTTATGACAAAAATGTGTGGAATATTGAAAATTTGAATTTCATGTATCCTGCATCTACCATTTTATTAAATAATAAAATTGTAACTGTATTTGAAAAGAGTCAAGTTTCCAAGCCGTAGTTTTATATTTATTCGTCGATTCTAAAGCGTTTGCAAAAATATAGACTTTCAAATAGTCAAATAAGCAATAATATGAAAATGAATTTTGATTTAATACATACCTATAAGTTTTCCTCAATGTATCGAAACGCGATGCATCTTCTAAATCGGTTTTGTTAACAGATGACGTGTCGTCTCTATCTTCCTTTACGGAATCGTCGGGACGGATTGTTGTAGATACTTTAAAGCCTGCAGAAACTAGCGCACCTGAAAATTATTATAATTTTTGGCCTATAGTTCTATTTAAATATAAAATATAGTTATCAGAATATAGTTAGGGCATGCATGAAGATGTTAATGACTGTGGACGAGGCGAAGGAAGTATGCATGGACTTTAGCGTTTGGCGCTCCGTTCTCTCTGACTACCCCGCTAGGGATAAAGCGTGCAGCTATGTTAAGTTCAAGTTAGTTAACAGTTTTAATATACATTTATAATATCCGTACCAGGCGTGAATAAGTTGATAAGTTAACTTGTTTATTTTTTTTTAAATATTCATTGGTGTTGTTGTTGTTGTAGGATTGTGTATTGTAGGATTTGTGGATTGTGGATTGTAGAATTGTGTTGGTGTTATAGGATTTGTTATATTTATAGGATGAATAAATGACTAAATCAAAAATAGCAAGCAAAAAAGTATTTAAATAACATAGAAACGAAATATAAAATAAATTTAAACTTAAAAACGCCTGTCCTGAAAAGTATGGTACTCGATTGTTACGGAAATCTTAATAAATCATTCTATATATTTATATAAGCTACGTTCTTTTTAATTTACTGATATTTTGAAATGCAATTTAGTATGTGGGAGTTTTTATTATATTTTTGCAAACGTTGCATATTATAATAACAAAGGTGGCAAAGTTCAATTAATGAAATTTACAAAAAACGGACAACCATGCAAGGATACTATATCGTTTTGGTGGTAACGTATTTACTTAGGTATAATTTCGAAATAATTTATTTTTATCTGTATTTTAATCCTAAACTATATATAACTTGGAATCTTAAAAAATGTGATAGACTGCAGCGTTAGTTATTAGACCTCTGCTATTATAGTAATCTTTACAGTGTAAGTAAGCCAGTAAATTTAGGGAAGCCGGTGTATATTTAGGGAAATCGGTACATATATTTAGGGAACCCAGAAATTTTTAAAGTAGCCGATATATTTAGGGAAGCCGGTATATTTAGGAAAGCCGGTATATGATGTATTTAGTAACTTCGAATTATGGCAATGATCTTTGTTTTATAGATGTGTAAAATGTCAAAGCTTGTTTTTTTTTGCAATTTTATGCTCAATACAAATTTTCCTGGTGACCTTTTTTTTAGCTATTACTCTTACATGTTGTATGGACGCCTCGCCACTGATACTTTAAGCTGGTACGAATATTACACGATGAAAAAAATAAGATTAGATATTTACCTTGTTTACCAGAGCGCTCTTTATTAATACTGTAAGAAGATTCTATGCTGTGTTTTCTACGCATCTGAAAAAAATAAAAAAGGAAGTTAATATTGGGAATTAAATATAAATGTCTAACCACCTAAAGAAGAATAATAATGAATAAAATAATCATGGAGACCTGTCATAGCGCAAATGCACCAGCGTGCGACTGTGATCGTGACCGGTTGTGAGTTTGTTTTCATTCCGAATGAAAATATTAAATAATATTTAGTATTTTCATTTACTCACTTTGGTAACAATGCAAAGCGCGGCGTTGAGTTCCGCCATTCAGCACGCAATGCCTCAACTGGACGGAAAGTGGGGAACGGAAATGTTGCAAGAGAACGGAGTGTCTTAACACTAGGTTCTCTGGCTCCATCTGCTTGCCCTGCTATAATCGGGATACAACGTGAAGTTATAAAAAGAAAAAAAAACAATAAATATATAACTATAACTTACTTCATCAGCAGGATTTGTGACACCAGACTCTAAGTAACTGATAAGTTTTGCTTCGCTACAAATTTCTGTACTTTTCTTTCTCGACAAGTTGTCCCGACTGAAATAAAATATAAAAACATACACGACATGTACTCTGGTAATACAAAGTGCAGCGTTGAGTTACGCCGTAAATAAGTAGTGGAACAATGTAATATAGTAATAATAGTACTGTTTTCATTCTTTTTTTTATAGAGAACTACCTAGATAACTTTAAAAATTTCAAGTATTTAAATTGTCATTTTACAGAACTGTAGAAATATAGCAGTATATTCAAAATAGACCTAAACACTAATATAATATGATTGGTCAGGTCTACAGGTAGTAATCGATTTTTGTAATCCTAAGAAATCGTTAATTTAGCATACTCTAGTATTACTTAATTTCTTTTCTTAGTATTATTTATTCTCTCTGCAAAAAAGAAATGCTTGAAGCTCATATTAATAAGAAGGATGAGATGCACTTTTATTAAACAATATGTTAAATTTTTATACGGCTGTAGTCCACAGTCACCAACATGTCTAAATAGCAATAACAACGACTTCGACTCCCATAAGATGTGTGTGTGTTTCACGCTTTATCCCTTTGATATTTTTCATTTCTCCTTCTCTTAAGTTAAGAACGGACTAAAATTCTAACACAAAATGATTTAATATTAATTCTAAGAAACTAATACAAACCTATCGGAATGTAAAGGATGCAGACGAGCTCGTGGTATCATGAGCGCGGGTGCGGGCGGCGGCGGCGGCGGCGCGTGCGCGGGCGGGTCTGATATCACTGTTATTTTCTTACTACAGGATGATCGTGATCGAGACTGAAATAGAAGAAAATAAGTAAATTTTCATTTTTTTTTCCATATGTCTAATTGATTGATTGCTTATTGATTGGTTAATTACTCAATATCTATTGTATATCACTAATTTCTTGAAATTTTGCCCCTGTAAACTTAAATAAGCCTAAATCTTATTCTTTCTGGAATTATCAGAATATTCGTAATCAAATTACTTTCGAAAAAAACAATAACAACATTGCAAGTTGTTGTATGTACCATAATTAATTTATTAACATAAAAAACAATATTAAAAGGTGCCTTAATAAATAAACAAAAAATTGTGGGTATTTTAATGCTAACAGATGACTTTCTGTTAAGTTACTTGATATAAATATATATGTCTGTATCGTTTTTATTGACATAATTATCCAAGCAATTGTTTTAATATTGGTTTCATTCATTGTTCATAGTTTATTATTTGTAAAACACTCACTTTGCTTGGTATATAAGGTAGAGACGCGTTCTGGACACTGCCCGTTTCAGCCGTTTCTATCCGTTCAGTTATCAATGCACGTCTATCGGCTCTTTGTTTAGAAGGCATGTTACCCTGAAATTATCGATTCAATTATATATTAAAAAACCAGGTCACTCTTTCACTCGTATAGCAGGTTGTTCAGAGATAACTCAGTGTTACGACTCTCCGTTCTTTCTACACTTTCCATTTGAAATCAGGACGTTTTAAACGGAACTTAACCGCGCTCTATCTTATCAGAGCGGGTAAATTAAAATATTTATTCGTTCTATATATATAAATATTTTTTAAAACATTGTTAACACAAACGTAAATAACAGTATATTTCTCTTTTCTATTTTTAATAAAATCTAGTTATCAGAAGGGAGCAAGTAATCATTCTACAAATTTCGCACAAATTTAATTGAGAGTCCCTCAAAATTTAAAGTATTGGAACAAATAAAGATTTTCATATGAAAATCGTAATTTTATTAAGCTAAAAAAATGATGAGAAACAAAGATATACTTAAGATAAATATTTAAAGAAAAATATAACTGTTTTGTTAAAAACTATATTATAATTATAGATACATTACCTGATGTATATTCGGCATTCCTTGCATACATCCTATAACAAAAGTTTGTGTCGCAGGACTTCTTGGACTGCAGCATCTCTTCGAGGCCCAAATAGTAACCGCCAATATTATAACTGCTCCAACCACCGTCACTGTTATTAGCACAGCTGAAAAAAAATAGCAAATGATAAAAATCTTATCGCTTAAGGAAAAAAAGGGTAAGGAAAAAAGTGTTTTAATACCCAATATGTTTTTTTTTTTTCAATTTATTTTTAGTTAATTTATATAATTTTAGGAAAGGAAAAGAACATGCTTATTACTTTTGCCTTTCTAACCTTTTTTTTATTTTTCTTAACTTTAAAACATAAATTTAAAATTAATCTATATATAAATACGTGAAGCAAAAACTTTGGATTCCTTTTTACGAAAATTACATGGACGGAGGAGCATGAAACCTGGCATACTTATAGTTCATATAGAGAAAGAGTGCGGAATGCTAACATTTCTTTAAAATAATGCATAAAAAGAATAAATTAACAAAATAAATGTTACATACTACCATGGCTTGACATCCATGTTTATATAAAGTGACATATACATTGCTAAAGACAACGCGTTGTTAACGCGTCAACGGGGGCACTGGTAAAAATAAAAAGAAAAACATGTGTATACTTATGTAAGCACGTAAAAAGTTATACTTCTTTGGCGAAATAAAATAAAAATGTTTCTAATTTCTTTTTTTTTTTTATGGATAACGGATGGCAAACGAGCAGAAGGACCACCTGATGGTAAGTGATTACCTTCGCCCATGAACATCTACACCACCAGAGATGTTGTAGATGCGTTGCCAACCTAGAGGATAGAGACGGAAGGGGAGGATAATGTAGTAGTCCGCTATCGGAACCACCACATTTTGGGGAAAGGATGGGTAGGAAAGGGGAAAACCTGGCTTACATGCCATCGAACCGGAACACATCATAAGATATTTGGCGGTTCGTCTTTGACATGATAGTGGTCGCGAGCCAGACGGAGGACGAACCTCCTACCACCAAACAAAAAAGTTATACTTCTTTGGCGAAATAAAATAAAAATGTTTCTAATTATTTTATCCTGCGAGTAAATCTCTATCTACATTTGTAAAGAAAACAACACTAATAATTTTAAATATTATTATAAGAAAATGTTACTTGTATATAATTAAAACTAAAACTACTATTATAATTTACTAGGTAATTTCATGGTGTCGATTTTTCGTGAGGGTGTGCGCGCGCATCGAAAAAATTCACTCATAATTTTTCCCTAAATAAACTAACCAGAAGTTTAATTTCAATAACAAATTTTACTTAGAATTAAGGTTTAATCCTATAGTAAAAAATAACAATCTAATCTTCATAGTAATCTTTAAAAAAATGAGCAAAAATCATCTGTGCGAAACACGAAATTGTTACAGACCTTTAAGATTGACCTGGCACGTCCGACCGGCGTACCATTTGAAGCATTCACAAAACATAGCACTTTCTCTTTCGAAGCAAGTGCCGTGGTAGTTACAGCCTCCGCATCCCACTGCATCAGCTGAGATAAAACATACATCTTATTATTGTATAGGCAGAGGGAGTCAGAGAACCTAATGTTAAGACACTTCGTTCTCTTTTAGCATTTCCGTTTCTCACTTTCTGCCAATTACAGTCATAATTATGAATAAAGTATTGATGAGAAAATATAGCACTTGTTATATTTTTAAATTGTTCCAGTATAGATAGAAAATGAGGTCGTCGCGGCACGGTGGTGCAGCATCTGATAATAGTGCCGATAGGTTGTGCGTTGGATCCCAATCGGAGGAACAATTATATTTAAATAATTTATATTTCTCCGCTCTGGTATTACAAAATGCGGCACTAAGTTCCATCACTTAACACGCAATGTCTCGAGCGAAAAGGGGCGAACGGAGTGTCTTGACATAAGGTTCACTCTGACTACTATGCTATGTGGGATAATGCATGATGGTACATTTTTTGTTTTGTTTTTAATAAAAAATTTCAACTTCACGCTGTATCATGTAGCGGGGTAGGCAGAGGGAACCAGAGAACCTGGTGTTAGGATACTCCATTCTCTTTCAACAATTCTGTTCCCCACTTTCCGCCGAATTGAGGCATTGCGTGTTGAGTGGCGGTACTCAACGCCGCGCTTTGCCTTGTTACCAAACCCAAGAAATGAAAATACTAAATTTTACATTTCCTGGAGTGGGAATCGAACCCACAACTTGTCGCGTTTACAGTCGCACGCTTGTGCCTCTGCGCCACGACTGACCTCACTGGCGTGGCAATTGGCGATAAGTGAAGCATATATTTACTTACATGAACAAATTCTGCCAGGATACAAAGTATTAACACTAAGATCAGCAAAGCCTTCCATACAACTGCAAGTGTAAGTGCCTCGGAGGTTGAAACACCTAGCGTGCTCGGAGCAATCGTGGAATTGTGTGCTGATACACTCATCGAAATCTAAAAAATAATTTTAATAAGTATTCATATTAAAAATACACATATATAATATTCAATTCAGTTCTTTATTTATGGCGCTTCGAACATGAGCACAAATACTTTATAAGTTAAATATGACATTATTTGAGGCCATAATGGCACAGTGGGTTTTTGAATGTTAACGCAATGATTGTAGATTCGATCAACATCTAGAAATTATTTACATTTCCCCATTCTGGTAATAAAGAACAGTTATGGACCACAGCTCAACAAGTAATGTCTCGTTTTAGGTGGAAAATGGTGATGAGGGGTGATGGTCATTTTAAAATGCTAAGCCGGTAGATTAAGGAAAGCAGACATATATTTAGGAAAGCCGATAAATTTAAGGAAGCCGATACATAGGGGTAAGCCGATATAGGATTTTTTCGCAATTTCACTATCGAATTTTGCTAGCAACCCTTTTTTAACTGGTTTTAGGTGTCAGAGCTTGTTTATTTGCAATTAAAAAAATGTATAAATTTATAAATACATCATTGAACTCTGAAAAAAAAGTATAAAGTAAAGTTGACTTACCGCTAACATTTAGTCTGTCCATTAATTCTTCTGCAGCATGTACTTGCGTTCCTCCAAGACTGTAATTGTTGTTTCTCAGATATTTTTCGATAACTTCCTTAAGTCTACTTTCATGTGCATTGTCTGACAGCTGAAAATATTTTAAATAACGTATGAAGTCATTATTTCATCTTTTTGCGACTAAATTATGTAAAACTATTGTTTTATAAATTTATTATTTATTTCAAATATTATATAAATAAAAATTGTCTATGAGTAGAAAAAGAAAATAAAATTTATAATGTTTTTATATTCATAACATTGATAATTAGAATATTTTCATATGTACCTGTACATAAAAGTCATTAATAACTCCCGTGTATGGTTCATCTCGTGGTGGCTTTATTTCAATAGGGTAGAATCCAGTTATATGTACTCCATGATATACATCTCGCAAATCTGACTGCATCACCATCCTATTAATTCCCTCGTGAGTAGCGACAGCCAAACTATGATACTCTTTGGTAGAATTATCGGAAAGGCTCGAATGGAATTTAAGACGCTCTTTTCCTTGATATCCAAGTGCCAATCTAACCGAATATGTATAAGTAGCTGAAAAAAAACAATTAAAATACTTTTAGCTCAACTTACGTAGACATAGTTTATTTGTGCTTATATAATCTTACGTTTGCAGGGCCGGTCTGGGAACATCCTAGCGAAACCTGGTCTGCACACACATTTCATTACACCTTCTATTCTCTGACATCTTTCATTTCTAGAAGCTTTACAATCTGGTTGACATTCTTTTCCATATCCTGCTCCTATAAATATTTATAATTTAAAACTACATTATAGTATCTTTAAATTTGCATAATTTAAAGCTAAAACGTATATTTTATGATTTTTTGTTTGAAAATACTTGCCGATAGGACGTCCCACATTAGTTGTCTCTGAGTATGGTGTTCCAGCTAACAATATTTCTCCGAATAATACTTGAGATACTCCATTATTATTTACTTGTTCATTTCGTGTGATACCATCATAATCACCTGTATCTATATCTGTACTGATAGGTGGGGACTTGCCACCGTTTTGCGATTTATTCATTACTACAAAGAACGTGTCGTTATCCTTTTCCTCCTCTACGTCAATTTTTTGAATGTTCTCAGTAGCATTACTTTCTTCATCTTTTATAATAAAATTGTCACTTTCTTCAGAAGACATACTAATATCATCAAGAGCAACTTTAGTAATCGGAATTGAACTTAAAACTGGTGTTGCTTCAACTTGAGGTATCGGAACATGCTTAGTAACAGTTTCTACAATTGTTGTTGGTTGTACTTGTGTGTAAACTTCGGTAACCACATCAACTACTGTTGACGTCTGAATATTTGTAAGAACAAGAGTTTCAGTAATGGCACCCTCTGATTGACTTACCAAACTTGTTTCTGTATGCGTTACTGTCAACGTATGAGTTAAGTTTACATAGCCAATGCTCGAAATTATTTGTGGTGGTTCTGATAAAGTCTTAGTAAGTGTGATAATAGTTGTTTTAAATTCTGTTTTAGTAGGGATTATCTCGTCTGAAATTTTTATTTCATTGCCGGCGTAGTGAGTTTTATGAATATTTGATTTATCACTTATGTCTTGACTAACAGTTAAAGTAGATGTTATTGTCTTTTCAATAACAGAGGGTAACTGTGGTGACAAAGTAGACACTTGATTTTCATTAAGGACTTCCGTAGGTCTAACGAAATCTTCGTCTAATGATGATTCTGAACTTTCAATTACGCTCGTCGGTATAAAGCTTAAAGGCCTTGAAGGTATCGGCCGAACAATTTTTTTGACAGAAGTATGTCTAGTAGGATGGGATATTTCAGGACGAGATAATGTTCTAGTAGGTTTAATAATTGGTATAATTTTAGAAGGTGGCTTAAACCTATTTGTCACTGTTTTTTTATCATCACCACGTAGCGGATATGGCTTACGAGTTCGATTTTTATTTCCAATCGTTACTTTCAATCTATCTTTATTGACATTAGCTTGGCTGGTTTCCGAAGATATATTTTCTTTTTCTCTTGATTCAGTTTCTGCAGATGAAATATTATCTGATTCTTTTTCTATTAATGGTCTTGTTCTGTTGTAATGTTGTGACATTGTCAATGTCCTTTGTGTAATAGGTTTTTCGTAACTAACATTTATTATTTCACTAGATGTTTCATATTCGTTAGAGTTAAATATATTTTCAGAAGAATTTTCTAGTGATATAATGTCAGAATATACTGTTTCAGGTGGTAGTTTAGCATCTGGGAAATAAACTGATGTTGGTGAGTAATCAGCATTTGTTGGGAATTCTATATTAGACGATATTAACCAGCTTGTAGAAACCGGAGTTGGGAAAATAACACTGGTCGTAGGAGAAACACTGGAAATTAGCATAGACATATTATCTATTGATGCTACCGCAGATGGAATATCTCTTGGAGGTGGTAACAAATGTGAAGAGGGCTGATCGCGATTGATATATGGTCTTTTTATTTTATTTACAATGTCAAATGTTGGTCTATATGTTGAAATATCATCTTTATTTATGGGTTTTCGTAGTGGTCGTTGTGTAGATTGCTTAGGCTGTAACGTCCTTGGAGGCAATGTTCTATACGGAGGTGATGTTCTACCAGGTAAAACAGGTCTGGGAGTTGCTGGTGCTTTCGATGTATATTTTGGTGGTGATGTTCTTGGAGGAGGCGGACTCATTCCCATTATTTCTTGCATAGTTGATAATTTTATTTTAAAATTATTATCTAACATTGGAGGAGGAGGTGACAAATCAATAATTTCACTAGATGAAATATTCAATTCTAAATCATCTCTTATTGTAAACACAGGTATGGTGGATTTTTCGTTCACTTCTAAAAGTAAAGGTTTCTTATCTTGAATATGAACTGTTGATGTAATTATATTAGATCCATTTCCGAATCTAGTACTACTGTTAAAGTTAGAGCTAAATGGTTTTTGTTGCTTATGATATGTAAGTTCAGTATCTGTTAACTCCGAGGGTTTCCTTGTAGTAATAGTTCGACTAGTTGATGAGATGTAAATTTCTTCACCAATATTTAGATCCATATTATCTTCATACGATATGTTAGTAGCATTTTCCATTAATTGATTTATTTGCCAATGTGGTTGTTGTAATTGATGATCCAAAGGCATATTAGAGTTTGGAGTAAATGGCCTTGGTTTTGTATAAATATTTTGGCTATAAATGGGTTTAATGCTGTTAGAATGAAAAGATGTTCTATTTTGAGTAGTAAATGGCTTTTCTGTTTGACTTCCAGAGTTATAATTTACTAGCGGAACATCTTGGAGTTTCTTATGATCATTTGCAGTAATATTAGTCGAGGAGTCTTTATTTATATTTTCAACTTTTTTAGAAGACGTGATAATTGGAACTTTCATAGATTCTGAACTCACTTCACTGTCAAGTTCACTATATTCAGAACCATCTTCACCATCATAAATCTCATCAGCTGTTTCATAAATAGTTTTACTTGGCACCAAATAACTAGATTTAATTGAACTTGTTTCATAACTATGTTCTTTTGTTGGTATATCATAAGCTTTTTGGTCATTATTTAAAATGGACGGTATATAATTATGTTCAGCATTGATAGATGGTAAATGTGGGTTTTGAACTTCACCTGCCTTTGAAAAAGGTTTGCCTATTTTAAAATTATTTAAGGGTCGCTTATTACTTTGATTCCAAAATTCTGTTGGAGGTTTACCTACAGTTGCAATTTTCTCACCGAATTTAGGTAAGTTGTCACTATTTACGTCATATTTAAGAGGTATTATTTTACGTGTCGTTACATCAAGTTTTATATTTTTCAAATTTTCTTCGTTAAGAACACTAGCATACCAACCATGAGAGTTAGTTGAAACATTTGGAAGAAATTGTGATGGTCTTTCTTCTAATTTTGGTCTTGTATTCATATTAGGAATGCTAAACGGATATGATGGATATGGATCTTGCTGCTTATTGAAATCTTCATTGATTATAGGGAAATTGGCATGACTGTTAAGAGTTGGTGGTTGAACATTAACATCCTTTTTATTTGTAATAATATTTTTGTGAATATGATTCGGTTGATTCGCAAATGTATTTGTCATGTTGGAACTCCCATCAGATACTCTATGTTTATAACTGTCAGTATGTAAGAAGGGCACATGTCCTTGATCATCATGAATGAGTGACGGATGTCTTTTGCCATGCAGTGCTACACTTTCATATTTAGCAGGATCATCCTCTACCCTAATCGCGAAATTTGTACCTATAGGAATATCGGCATTAATCTGTCCATTAAGTGAAGTAGTTGTTATGGGAACTGATATACTTGAACCAACAATATGTCCTGTGGCACTTTCCCCAGCTACATTTGCTGCGGTATTTAATGTAACCGTATAGGTGTTCTCTCGATTATCCGTAGGAAGGTTGGATTTAATTTCTGTCTTAGAAGACCCTTGTGTATTACTTGGTTTTTTAAATTGATTACTAGGATTTAAATTAGGATGAGCCCCTTCAATAATTGTTGGTGGTGGCATATTAATTGTATACGTTGGTGTAGGATAATTATTTGGCATCTGTGATGCAAAATATATTTCTGACGTTACTTTAGGAGGGAGCTGATTTGATACAGGGTTTTGAATACTTAAAAATACATTGTTGTCCAAGGTAGGTTTCTTATGGATAATAGGTCGTTGCTGATATTTATTCTTATCATATGGAATATTTTGATTAAGATGCAGCTGAGGTGGTGGCGGTGGAACTGCTAGATAATTTTCATACTCTTTGTCAATACCTCCTTTTCCTTCTTTAAGATTGTTGTTACCATTTTTCTCTCTTTGATACTTTTCAAAATCTTTGTAAATTTCAGGATTATAGACTGTGATTTGTGGACCTACTCGAACATATGTTTCTTGACTACTTGTGGGAGGAGGTATTTTACTAAGATCTCCTGAATATTTATGATCATTCCATTTTACTTTAGGATCAGTATTACTACCGGACTCTTTACTAGAAAAGGAACTTTTTTTCTGGCTATTAGTACTAATTGTTGATTCTAAAAGAAATTGATTTTTGTTTGGAACCACATTATGAACATTAGTCATTTGTGGGGCATCTATACTGAAACTACCAAAGTATCCGGGCTCTGGATATGGTAAGGGATCATCTACATAATCTCCAGTTTTATGTGGTTCAGAAGAACCAGCAAATACTAGTGCTGTAGAACTACCGTGTGGAATTAATACATTGGCAACTCTTGATGGTTGTATATCAACTAAAAGTGGCTTATTAAAAGTGTCAGAATTTCCAATTATAGCATATTCACCATTAGTTGTTATTTTAGTACTAACTATCTCTGAAGAACTGGGATTGTTATCAGGAATATCGTCTTTAACTTGCTCATGTTTGTAAACTACCTGAGTTTCTTTCGGAACTAAAATTTTTGATATTGGTGGAATATAATCTAAAAATGTTGGTCTTCCATGATTAGCTACTACAGGTGAGTTCGGTTTTATAAGCCCAGCCTGTTTAATATATTCATTTTTCGGATGTGTACTCGATGGCGACCGAGAAGGAACCGAATGTTGATTGAGCTTGTCAATATGTGTATAACCTCCTTGTGGTCTTAAGTTATAATTCAATTGAGGTTTACCTTTAGGCATTTGTGGTGGCCTTAAATCAAATGAATCATCTACTATATGTCTATCATGCAGAGGTTTTTCCTTAGTTACATAAAGTTCATTATTGGCAACCACACTGTCCATTAGTGGCGGATGTACATTATTTTGTAATTTTATCCCACTTGCAACTAAAGTTAACGGTCCTCCTACCGCTGGTTTACCAACAATAACATCAGAATTAGCAGTGATTATTTCGCCTGGACTTATAGGTATGCCACCATTTACTAGTGGACTTTCATGAACTATCTTGGGCCTGATAAGGTGGGATACGGGGTTCTTATGCTCTGCTGCCCAAGCAAAATTTTGGTGTAAAGTTACGTTTGTAAGTCCAATTTGAGATTCAGAGACTTCCATTTCGTCAACAGGTATATATATTGGAAAATTACCTACTTTTGATTCTATATCATTATCAACTCTTTTATTAGCATTATAAGACGTTACTTTATTCGGTGGCTTAAATGTAGTTGAAGAAGAGATAGTTTTATTTATTTCCTGGCGTTTCATAAATCCACCTGTCATTTTTTCAATGACTGGGGCTAGTTGTGAAAGTCCTTTTATACCTAATGAACCTAATTTTATTAGTTCAGCCACAACAAATTTATTTTTATTTATTTTTTGTGGCTTTTCTGGCTTTATTTTTTCAGTTGTTTTATTTGTTTGTACTTTGTTATTTTTTACAGAAAGTGGTGCTTGCTCATTTGTAAGTAAATCACTGTTTTCGACAGAATTCGAATCTTTTTCATCTGAGTAATCATTTACCTGAGTATATTTTTCCACAATTTTATCTGTGGGTGGAGCTTGAGAGCTACTTTCATATTCATAAGGATGATATAATGTAGATTCAATGACATTTTTGTGAGTCGGCTTGATGTTTACATTTGTCCCACTGAATTTGCTAGTTTTTATATTATGTTTTTCAGAATTTTGAATAGAAGATTTATTATTTGTATACTTAGTTTTCAGCATTTCTGTTTGTGTATGGCTGCAAGAACAAGACGTAGTACAAGAAGCATGATTAACTTCCGATGGTTGTATAACATCAAAATTATTTTCCTCTTCACTATCAATCTTCTTATCTATTTTTGGAATGTTGTTCAAAAATATATTCGATGCAACTGAAGGTTGTATCGTTTTTATTTCCATATATTTTGTCTGAAAATAAAAATAATAGCTATATTAATTTATTCTTTCAGTTAAATTTAATTTAATACTATTTAATTTATTAAATATATATTTCATCGGGGAGATCATTAATCGAGATGCAATTGTATAAAATAATGTTAATTAAAATTAATGTTAGAAATCTTAAGTCTATGTGTGGATAGTTAAGTTTTGGAGAACACGTTAACATCACTTGTAAAATTAACAATTAGTCATATTCGCTAAGGGTAAGAGGTATGTATTGTAGGGCCTTGGAACCCAGGGCTATGGTTCGTCATTAAAAGTGGTCCCAAATTTGTAACTCTTACTTTAGTAGGTTTTAAGTCAGCTATGATGTCAGTGGCATAAAGATTCGTAAGCGATTCTGTGGTAACCACTGAAACTATAGTTTCAAATGTAGAAATAGCACTTCTTTTATTTTGAACTACTGTGGTAAGATAAGTGTATGTAGTCATACATGTCTTGATAATATAATTATGCTGCATCAGTTGATGCAAGGGAAATAATGCACTCATATGTTGCTGGTTTATAATTGTAGCAGTTGCTGACGACAATAACAACTTATTCGGCGGCGTAGAACTTACATGTATGTTGAAAGTTTTCGATGAAGGTAAAGACATAACTTTATGTTTTCTCTGAGAAAGATACGAGGGCAAATAATGTATTAATAACATACTACAATACTTTAAATATTTATTTATTAACAATTATTATTTAAATATTAATCTTAAATATAAAAAAAATGTTACCTTGTCTTGTTTTCCATCAGAACTTTTATCTCTTACTAAAACTTCCACACCATTTGACATGATACGTGTAGCTAAGTTTTTTAATCTTCGTTCATCGTCATTTCTATGTTCTACATCAATATCTCTTCCTGGTCTCCATGGTGTATTATCATATACAATAGCGTTTGAATTAAAAGCTGAAAGTTTTTAATTATTAGTATATGCACAAAATACAATAAAAAATATATCTTAAATGACTTGCTTATTACTATAAAAAAGTATAGTAAAAAAAACTAAAAAACCCTTTTTAAATGTAATTTAATAACAAATAATATGTTTAATGTTAATGTTTTAAATATTAATTAACCTAAATACTTTGTTGAATATTAAGCTTACAATGTGCATTAAATTGTATAGTAATTGCATTCGTGCATCTATATATAAATTAAAATAGAGAATACTGTGCAACTAATAGATTTGCTCATCATATAATGTTAGTAGTTTTCTATTATTTTTTTTTTTAAATAAGTGTCCTTTGTTATCAAGTCATTCTGATTATTATTCACTATATCTTAAATAGTTAGACCTATGAAAACAAATTTTTGAGAGGTTACCTCTTCTTTATATTTACAAGTTTTTAATCTTACTAGTCCCCAAATAACTACATACACAAAAATTTGATGTTCAAAAAATCACTAATTTGGTAATAATTCACGGTCAATTTACAATTTGTAATATATTTATGTTTAACACATAGGAAAAATAAGTCATTTTGAGAACATCTAAATATATAACATAGTATTAATATATTATTACTAGATAACTGACTCACCTCCCAAGACGGTTGGTGACGCGGAATGTGGGATAGAACCATCCAATTGGATCTAAGATCTTCAAGGGAACTCCATTCAAGTCTCTCAGTCATATTCAGTAAAGTCATTAAGTCATGTTTATAATTTATTAGATTATGGAAATATAAAAAGGTATATTTTTAAAAAGTTATAAATCAATGATAATGTCAATTTTTTTAATTAGACCATAAGTTATTCCTTAAATTTAAATTATATTTGAAATATTTTGTTTGTTTTTTTTAATATACTAAAACAAATGTATAAAAAATTACGGGAATTGAAGATAAATAAAACAAAAAATATTTTAATTACATTTTATTATTAACATTTTAAGTCGTAATTTGCAATTTACAAATGAAGCATGTCGAGTATTATAAAATATTTATATCAAGAGTTAAATCTAAATTTTATGAGTAATTCTTAGGCAGTGATTAGATATATTCTTACCTAACATTTACTTTTGACGATACATTTTCATATATGGTAACACGTCAATAACATTTTTGGTGATCTTAAAGAATACCTATTAAAACATTGGAATTCCTATCTACAAAATCAAGTACTAAAATATTTGTATCTAATACTAAATGCTAAAACTATAAGGCACTATTCATAGTTAACTTACTATGATACAAAGTAAATAAATAACTAAATCATTACTTTACAGACCTAACCAGTTGTTCGGGCTCACGAGACATCATCAATTGAACTTTGTTTTGAATATCTAAGTGTGGTTGGAGATTCTAATTTGACAACATAGGTTGGTGACGCATTATAATTGACATGTTCACTTACTTTACCTACTATACTTTCTAAACTTTGCGTTTCTGTTTGTGATGCAATAGGAGTATTGGCTAAATACTTATCCATATCAGACATTATAGAATTTTCAAAAATATTGTCTCCTTGTGAACTTACAAGTTGGTCTATAGATGGCAAAATCGATGGCAATATCTTAATATCTTCATAGTAGATGGCTTCTCGCTTCCTAACAACTTGAGTATCATCAGATACGACAGTTGATAGCACAGTACTAAACTCTCCAGGATGTTTCCCCGACACATATAACGTCACCACACTAGTTAGCTTAGGTGGGGCTGGTTTTTGGGCACGTTGCTTGCTTCTCCTACGGGTAGGAGCTGGTGACGGAGGAGGAATATCTTCACCACTGTCTTGTATGTCTTCTGCAAAATCTTCATTACTGCTCAAATCTGATAATATATTCGGTTTAGGACTGTTGCTATAAATATCATTATTTAAGTTATTATTGGGCACTAAATTATTAGGCACCAAATTATTTTGCAATAAACCAAGATCAGACGGAGCTAAGCCAAGTAATGGATTAGCTGTTTGTAAAGATAATGCCTGCTGCTGTTGCTGTTGTTGTTGTAGAAGCAACGGCAATAACAAAGAGTTGTACTGAGGAGGAGGAGCTAAAACTGTTGGGGTAGTAACCACTGTTTCGGTTATAAATTCAGTAGCAGTTATTACATTAGTTGTTGGATCAGATATTGTCGTTAATATTGGAATACCTCTAAAGGTGATAGTAAGAACTGTTTCTCTTGCATCAGTTACTGTTGTGACATAGGTCGTTGACCTAGTTTTGTACTCAGTTACCGGTGTTTGTACTACGGGTTGTTGAGGTAATAAAGCCTGTCCTTGTAATGCTAATAAAGGATTTATGGCGGGCTGCTGATTTCCAAGTAAAAGTTGTGATAAAAGTAAGTTAGCTAAAGGCACATTAGAATTGATTTCTGGTGCCACAGTTTGCACTACGGGCTCAACATTATAAACAGTACTGGGTAAAATATGTGAAAATGATGTTTTACGACCTCTTATGGTAGTTGGAGTAAATATGACTGTGGTTGTAGGAGTTTCATGCAAGACATATTTAGTAACCTTTGTAGCGCCATTTTCTGCCAATTCTGTAGATTCAGCTACAAGAACTAACTGATGAGCACCAATAGGACTTAGCGATGTCGATACTTGATTAAGAAGTAAAGTTTCAACGCTAGGCTTAGCTGTTAACAGATTTTTATATTCTGTGATCTTTCCATTTACTACCGGTATCGTTACTTCAAACGGTACTTGATGTGTAATGGTAATTTTGCCGTCATTTAAAATATTATCATATTTGTTATATCTCTCACCACTCAAATTTTCAAAGGAGTTTCTTTGTCTGCTAGAGGCTCTACTAGTTGTCGTCCTTGATCTAGATCTAGAGCTTGTTGTCCTGGGACTAGATCTAGATGACTGTGTTGTTTTACCACCAGTTAATCGTGGTGCTTTAGGTCTTGATGAAAGTGTTGTAGTTCTTGAATTAGTCCTCGTTTTTCCTCTTCTGTATGCTGGTGCTGAAGTAGTTGTTGTTCTACTATTATCTCCTCTTACAATAAATGGTTGCCTGGATGAAACCTTTGGCGATGATACAGTTGTAGTTCTACTATTCCCAGCACGCGAGTTATAGCGCCCAGATTTTTGTTTTTGAGTTACAGGTGCTGGAGGTTCTGTCTCAGGCACGGGTTCCGGTTTGCGAGTGCTTGCTGATTTAACTCCAGGTCTTCTAAAATTATTATATTTTCTGTTACCATAATCAACTTGACGTCTAACTCGTCTTTTAAATGCGAAGGGTCTTATCTGCACTGCATTTTGGTTTCTTCTCGTTGAGGAACCAATAGGAGAAGCTACCTGTTGTTCTTTTCTATCTGATGATTCATAATCATTATCCTCTTCGAATTCTTCCTCATCCAATATTTCTTCATCTTCTTCATTTTGCTCATTTTCTCTAATATCTTCTTCAGGTTCTGGTTCTGGTTGCTTGAATAGATTTCTTCTGGGGAAAAGAGAATTTGTTGGTCTTTGTCTACGTAATGAAAGTAAAGGATTAGAAGTTAAACGTGTAGTTGACCGTCTTGTAGTTGTTGTTCTACCACGTGTCGTTAAGCTCCGCCTTGACGACGGTGTTGTAGATCTTGGAATTATAGCTGTACCTGGTTGACGAACAACAGGTGGTCTTCTAAATCTAAGCAAAGGATTATTGGTAGTTTGTCTGCTTTGGGATGCTTCAGTAAATTCATCAAGAGACTCGGTAGCACTCTCTTCTTGTTGTGTGGCATAAGTTTCAGATTCATTTTGATCTGCTGGAGGATAGCTTACAGAAGCTGATTGCCTGCTTCCACGTAATCTAGATGAAGCTGTAGGACGTATCCTGGGTATTGCAGATCGACTTGCGTAATCTAAACTGTTACTTCTAAGTGAGCTCGATCTAAAGCCAGTCCGCCTTGAAGTTGGAGAGATACTTCCTCCTCTAGGAAATCCGCCAGCGCGTGATGCAGGGATATTAGCTGATAAGTTAATTGTTGGACTATTGCGTCCCGGGAATCTTCTGCCAGCGCTTGATGATCCAGCCACAGCACCTTGCTTCCGGTTGCCGCTAAAAGCGCCAGAAGGTCTTACCGATTTTAACGTAGGGGTGGCAGTGATAGTTGGAGTAGAATCTGCTCGAGTGATTGTAGTGGCACTGTTTGGCGTTCCTATACGTTTGGGGCTAAAAGTGGGCCTATTTCTTGAAGCAAATGGAATAATAACAGGAGTAAATGAGGGTTTCTTTGTTGTAAACGTTAATCGACTTTTCTTCTTATTATTAGATTCATCTTCTTCGTCTTCTTCTGTTTCGAATTGCGATTCAGTTGTTATTTCTGATTCAGCAAGTGAGCTTTCGATTACTTCGGGAGTAGGGCTAATAATAGACCCATCCGTAGTTGTTGTAGATAATGGAGTAGTTGAAGAAGACGGTTCTTCATTTAAGGTTTTATTATCACATGTAATTACTGTTGAATCGCCAGATATAACTGCAACTTGAGAAAATATTATTTTTTTCTCTAAATCTGATTTAGGTGTACTACTATCAAGTGGCTTGACTTCTGCAAATAAATTATCAATATATGTTCCTTGTAAAACGGTTTGTGATATACTGGATAATTCTGGTAATTTTGTAGCTTGGATTTCTTGCTTTAATTTAGTTGGAATAATATTAGGCTTTTCATCTTGAATCAAATTTTTATCAACAGCACCACTTGGTACTTTTCTACCTAGTTGGTTATCTTCCACAATCTTAGTATTATCAACGATATTAGTTACAGTTTCTAGACTGCTCCTTATTTGAGATGTATTACCAGCATAAAATGTTGTAAAGTAGGTATATGTTGTATAAAACGTAGCTTTTCCATCATCTTGATCGAGACTGTCGTCGACTAACGAAGGTTTTAGTGCTACCTCTAAGTCTTTGGGTGGTAAAACACTTACAACATCTATAGGTGTGGTATCTATAGGACTAATACTTGGTATGGACTGAGCTGAAGGTGTAACAACATTAGAAACAATCTCCTCACGACTTGTTATTGTTGTTGATTTATCTTTATATAACGTCGTCCAATAAGTGAAAGTAGTATAATAAGTTATCGGCAAGTTATTTTCTTCTTCGGGTTCTGTCTTTGGTGTTATTGTTTCTGTAACCACATTTGTTATAGTTTCTAAGCGACTTTTAACTTTACTTGAATCTTTTCCTATATACATCGTAGTAAAGTAAGTAAATGTAGTGTAACTTGTTTGTAAGAGTAGCGTAGGCGATGGAAGAATTTCGTCAATATTACTCTCAGAGCTTATTTGATCATCAAGTACATTATTGTTATCTAAAAATTTTGTTTCTCCTTTGGAAGAAGAAGACTTAACATCCGTAACATACGAATTTTCAGAAATAAGCGGATTAGATTCCACACTAAATAACATATCTACTTCAATGGGAGACGGCTGTGGATTTTCACTCTCTTTATTTTCTGTGACTTGTTTTTCTTCCATTGTAACGCTACTTTCAAATGATGAATTTTCATTAGCATTATCTTGTGTCATTCCTTTAACTTGCATACAATTCCTAAAATCAAACTGTGCTCGCGTATTTTCATTTGGTAATTGGTTAGTTTTTGTAGGCTTTAGCTCATCTGGACCAACATAATTAGTATACACTTCACTCCTACTGCAAACGTTTGCATCGGAACCCACGTAAATTGTGGTAAAGAATGTATATGTAGTGTAGTAAGTTTTAACAGAATCTGGTTTAATACTTGCTACTAAATCATCGTCTAGTAATGGAGTTGGGGTTTGAGAACTATAAGATTTGTTAATTTCAACTGATTCAATGACATCTTTATTTTTAACTAAATCAATGATACTATTTATTGCGAGAGACTCAGTGGGCTGAACATTGCTTACACTAGTGGGGTTAATATCATCGTCAAATGCACCAAGCAAAGAAGGATCAATTTTAGATAAATCCAATGTTGAAGTTATAATATTTGTAACTACTGATTTATGGCTTTCTATACTGGAAGTTTGATCTCCAAAGAATGTAGTAAAATATGTATACGTTGTATATAGAGTTTTATATATAAGATCTATTTCATTTTCAGAATCATCGTCATTTATTATATTGAGATTTTCAGTTGGTGTATGTTCTGTACTGACAGAAACTTCAACGTGGCTTTGGCTTGTTGAAATTCGTTCTGTAGTTGATGTTGTATCATTTATAATGTTAACATCCTGCAAGTCTGTAATTTTATCTTCTTGACTTGAAATTGATTCCTCTTCTTCCGTTATCACCTGAATTTCTTTTTCCATTGGAGTAGTCTGTTTTGGGCTTTCAGTTTTAATTTCTGGCTCCTCTGGAGTATTCACATAACTTGTTTCAATCGCATCTGGAGCTTCAATATTACTTATCTCTGTATTTTCTACTTCTTCATTTATAACAGATGTCGGTAAAATGTTTTCAGTTGTTTTGCAAACATAATTTGTTATATAACCTTCATTAGTTTCCACAACGACATCTGATTTAACAGAAGTTGTAGTTTCAGTGCTCTCCAATGGAATAAAATATGTTGTTAGGTATGTTAAAGTCTTGTAAGCTGTAGTCATAGTAGATTGTGTTTCAAGGCCATCTGTACAGTAGATTTCTTCGTGCTTATCATATTTATTTTCTGTTGTTGTTTCAATTTCATAAGATTCATCACTATGTCCACTTTCAGTAGTAGTTAGTATTTCATCATTTACTTCTTGAGTACTATTTTCATCTTCTTGATCTTCCTCCATTTCCTCTTCTTCTGCTTTTTCTGTAACTTCAGCGGCCGTATTATCTGTCTCTTCTTCAGAGTTTGTAAATATGTTTGTGTCACTGCCTTCTGTTACAACAGATTCTTTTGATTCTTCAGTAATAGTTGCAGTTGGCATTAATAATGTTAGAGGATCGGTCGCTTTAGAATTATAGTCATTGATGGGTAAAATTTCTAAATCTTCTGTAGTTCTTGTACTTTCTGTTGTTGTATAAACTGGTTCTGACGGCTGTATTACATCTAAATTAAGATCAAAACCATTATTATACTGCACACTTACAGTGTCAGGTGTTTTGTTGTCAATTTCATACATTACTTTTTTGAGGTCTTCTTCATTGTTATAATAAGTTTTTTTAGAACTTCGTTCATCGTTTATATTTGTTACCTTCGTAGCTGCATTGGCCTCATGAGCTTTAAAAGTTGAGGTCGCAACCGGAATATCAGCTGATAAAAAGGTAATTTTAGTTGCTAACTTATCTACTGGCTTAGCTGATGGAAAAACATTAACTTCGTCCGGATTTGGGGGCCTTACAGTTTCAGTGTTAGGTGTGAAAATAATAACTGTGTCACCAACAACTGTGGTAAAGTCAGCAAATCCTGCATACGTAAACGTTTTTTTCGGCCGAGGTTCGCCTTTTTGTCCAAACAACTTTTTAGGTAATTTAGTTTGAGGCAAGGACTGCTTAGAAGAACGTGATTCAACATTATCAATATAGTAAAATATTGGGGAAAACTCGTTCTTAATAGTAAAAGTAGGTAAATCATAAGTAGGCTTAACCTTAACAATATCAGATTCTATTGGGATGTCTTGTTGTACCTGTGGTTCATTTTTTATTGGTTCAGCAACCGGTTCGTATGCTTTACTTTGACGATGCAAAGTGTTGACATTTTCTAGCAAAGAAGGTTGAACAAATTCAATTTTCTTTTCATTTTCTATAGCTGGGCCATCAAGATAATTATACACTTCAAACTTAGGTTCTTCGTTATAAGAGGCTACTTTACGTGCTACCGGCTCTTCGAATATTTGATTAACAGCTTGATCAGGAGAACTGGGAGCATTCCAATATTTTAAAACATCTTGTGCTGGTTTACTAGCATAAACAATCTCCATTTTACTACTTGGTGCCAAATAATCGGTATTCTTAAGAACAAATTTATCTGGATCAATAATACCCAAATCTTGTTTGACATTCCACTGGCCATCAAAAGCTGAATGAACACGAGTTGGCTGAACGACATATGGCTCTTCAACATTTGAAGGTTTATTATAAAGGACGAGTGATGATTTAGTAAGAAGCTGTGCGTAAATGCGACCATTGTCTAAAGTAGTTCCAAGAATTTGGGTAGCAAACTCCGTAGTCACACCATCCTGTATGAATGTCCTTGCAGTTGAAGTGAGAAGACCAATTAAAGGCTTGACGCTATGATATCGTCCGACTTTCGTGTTATATTCGTTTCGTTTTTGGTCGTTAACGAGCAACACTGTCAAGTCTAGTAGATCAGTCATGAAGTCGTAGTTCCGTCAAGTCGTGGAAAGGATATCGTGGAGGTGCATTATATTTTACAAGGTCCATTTGAGTTCGGAGTTGACCACGACCCGGGGATTAGATTTGAAAGAGAAAGAAAAAACATACAATTAATAACGCAATATAGATAGAATAGAATTATATCTATATACTCAATCCTATTTCAATTTTCTATGGATTTTCAAAAAAAAATTAAAAATTAAAGCATAATAACAGTAAATTTGAATTGAAAATTGAAATGGAGTGAATATATTATATTGTATGCTTAGAAAAATAGCGGAAACTTGCAAACTGGTTAGCACTAAATTTTGTACAATTTCGATAATATTACATAAAAGCTGATGATTTGCTAATTTAAATTATATTTTTTTTTTGTTTAATTAAATATTAGATATTTCAAATCATCAACTATTCAGGCAATTTAAGAAATCCAATTAGAAAATAATACAAAGTTATAGAACAGAAAGTTTAGAGCAGACATTGGAAATTGAAAAATCACAATACTTACTATAAATTAAAGAAATAAATAAATAACATATACTAATAAATAACTAGAAGAAATTAATAATATATAACGCAAGCATGTTTTTACAAAGTTAGATATATTATATTTAATGATTACTCACCCCTGTTCTCTGGGACTCCTTCTCTTTTTATTCTTGATACGTCAATGGATTCATTTTCAACTACATCTGAAACCAAAATAAGTACTTTTAGTATGATTTTTAGATGTACCATTTTCTTAAAGAATACACAATGAGACAAAATGAAAAAAAATACAAGAAAAAAAATTAACCATATTTATGAAATTGCTCAGGAAAAGTACCAGCCATGTATCCGAAGAAATTTAAAGAGGGCAAAAAACATAAAAGTTTAAATAGCGTCGGTTGAATAAAATGTGAAAAATCAAAAAAAATAAAAAAATATTGGATATTATAAAAAATATATTATATACATTGTACATAGCTTCACGCTATATCCCGCTTATAGTAGGTTAGACAGAGAGAACCTAGTGTTAAGACGCTCCGTTCCCCACTTTCCGCCGAATTGAGGCATTGCGTGCTGAGTGGCGGAACTCAACACCGCGCTTTGCCTTGCTACCAAACCCAGGAAATGAAAAATTGCATTTCCTGCAGTGGGAATCGAACCGTCGCACGCTTGTGCATCTACGACACGACGGCGTTATATACATTGTAGCTTTCCGCATAACGGTAGAATGAGTGTTAAGACACTCCGTTCACAATCATTGAAAAAACTACCTTCTACACCTAATAATAGAGGCATAATAATGACATCAGCTTGACAAAAAACAATCTAGAACGCAAAAAATGGACTAAATTCAATCTACTATATAGATTCGCTTTCGTAATGATAACCCAGATGTCTTATAGAAAGTGCAAACCAAGGTCACGTGAGAATAATATGAAATCATACGGTGCAATAATGTACCGAATACAATTATAGTTATATATCATATATTATGTGTCTGAAATTTATTTAATTACTTTAATTGAGGTCACCAAGACGCAATGGGTCAGCGATAGTGGGTTCTATCCGAACTCAGGGGAATAATTATATTTAAACTACCTTTCCGCCCGCGGCTTCGCCCGCGTGGGTTTCGGTTATATCGCGCGACGTGGTAAGGAGTAGCCTATAGTCTTTCCCAAGGT
>JAKGSA010000648.1:374556-398756 GCA_033558755.1 Philaethria dido
ATGGGGGAATAATTAGGTTATTTTTATTTCCCCGCTCTGAACGGATAAAGCGGTAAGTTCCGCCACTAAAACACGCAAAACTTGGGCCGAAAAAAGAACAGAGTGGTTTGACTTTCTTGTTGCGTGACGTTCTTTCTATCGACCCCATTATATCATAAAGATTGACACTGAAATATATATATATTTGAAATATATATATATTTTAATAATGTGAGAAAAAAACTTTTAAGTTTTTCAAAGGACAAGTTCTAAGTTTAAATTTTTCATACGAAATAATATTAGGAAAGAGTTGGAAACCCATTATGAGGCAACATGTTGCACATCACTGTGTCACATTATAATTGTGAGATTTTATTACAAAAGCCGTATAATGGAGGATGTGTGAATATTAATTTGTGTATAACAGATTCTGATAAGCTATTATTAACATAGAAATCTTTTTCTCTAGTTTTTCTTCTAATTATTTAAATTTTTCGTTTAAATAAGAATCTTAAGTGAAGAACGGAAATATTAAAAGAGAACGGAGTGTCTTAACACTACGTTCGGTGGTTCTCTCTGCCTACCCTGCTGTGTGCGGGATACAGCGTGAAGTTAAAATCTTATCAGCATATGTACACTAGTATAAGTGCAAAAACTTTTACGGGAAAGCGACTTAAAGGTGTCTGGGATTGTAAATTTTTCATTACGTAAGGATCCATTATTGTTAATTTTTCAATTTTTTTAGAATTTATTATGACAAGGATTTATTCTCGCTTTCTCGCTTTCGCTGCACTTTTTACTTTGCTTTCATTTGCGTGAAAATTTGTCGACTGCAATAGATAAAATCCCGCTTATTTCCAATTTTGAAAGTAAAGTAATCGTTTCTTAGTGCTTCTCTACACTTCCCAAATATAGGATTCTATATAAAAAATGAAACCCACCTACGGACTGTAGATA
The DNA here is from genome assembly GCA_033558755.1 of Philaethria dido. Classification (NCBI taxonomy): domain Eukaryota; kingdom Metazoa; phylum Arthropoda; class Insecta; order Lepidoptera; family Nymphalidae; genus Philaethria; species Philaethria dido. Next base: position 375,493 of record JAKGSA010000648.1, read on the forward strand.
CTGTATGTTGTCTGTCAGTCACAAGTAACGGCAGAATTTTACACATATATTCTTATTAGTATTATTATACTGAGACTAAAAAGCTTGAAGCAAGCTGATCCTAAACATTACAGTCTTATGAAAGTTTACTATATCTTTATGTACTTTATGTTCCTTTTACCGGTAATAAACTACTAACTTTATGATTTCATTGTCTCAATAAATTCAATATCCTTACTTATATTATAAATGCGAAAGTAGCTCTGTCTGTCTGTTACGCTTTCACGCCTAAACCACTGAACCGATTTTGATGAAATTCGGTATGAAGGTAGAACTAAACTTAGAAAAGGACATAGGATATTTTTTATTGCGAAAAATTTTTTATAAAAAAATATATTTTTATTTCTTATAATTTTTTTTTGACAAATAGTCTAGACCTTGGGAAATACTAAAGGCTACTCCTTACACGTCGCGCGATATAACCGAATTCCACGCGGGCAAAGCCGCGGGCGGAAAGCTAGTTAATAATACAATAAACTTGCTTATTGGTGGTAGTTAATAAAGAAAAGCTATTTCATAGTAATCAAAAATCTTTAATAGATCTTTAGTTTAAGAAGTTATTATTTATTACAAGTATGTAAGTACACGGTTATAGTAATAATAAGATGTAACTTTATCTCTCTAGAACCAGAAATATACTCATCACAGTAACTAGAGTATAAAAATAAAAGATACATCATTTCTCCGCCATTGCAGGAGAAAGAGTAAGAGAGAACCGAGTATCAAGACACTCCGTTTACCGCCTTTCAACAGAATTCAAGACATCGCAATTCAAGTAATTTTATTCAAAGTAAAAATTTACATGCTTCATTTTTTGAACGTGAAATAATTTACCACTGATTCACTAATATTATTGTTAATGCCTCAAACCTGAGAAGAACCCGCGCAAGAAACTCAGCGAGACTTTTTTTCTCAGTCAATACTTCAAATTATTTATTAGAAATAGACTGGATACCTTTGAAATAGACTAAAGCAAGTATTTTATTCCCAAGGCGTGCGTACCATTTATAAAATCATTGATTAAGTAATAACCTTTAACATACAAGCGTCTTTTCACAACTTTTTTAAATTGTGATATAGAACAATTCTGAACGTTTTCTGGGATCCTATGGTAAAACACCCTGTGACACTGAAGTGGTCCTATTTAAATTATTAGTTTAATCTGACAAGTAGTTTTTGAGTTATTCGTAATATTCTCACTTATTAGTACATTATATTTAATGTCGGTTTTCTTTTGTGCTAAAATTTATTATTGATTATGTTTCATGTTATTTCATTAACAAAATTAATTATGTCAAAAGCTAGAAAGTAAAAAGATAATAAAAAATTTGCATTAGCGACATAGTATTTCAAAATCGATCCAGTTTTGTTAAGCAAGTACCGGTTAGCTGATAGGCTTTCTAGTGATTGTAGGACTCGTGGCCTCGCCTAACTAATGTAAGGCCTAATAAGAAACGTTTATATAATTAATAAGAATTGCTTAATAATAAATATTAAAAAAAAATGCACACCCCACACATAGCAGGCAGAAGGTTCCCTGTGAGAGGACGGGGTTAGAATACAATGCCCTTCGGCGCTGAGCAGCGTTCCGTAAGAGACTGGTATCCCGGTTATAAGGTGGTAGGAGGTTCGTCCTGCGACTAGCTCGCGACCAGTATCATGTCAAAGACGAACGATGTAATTATGTATTCCGGTTCGATGGCATATAAGCCCGGTTTTCCCTATTCCCACCCATCCTTTCCCTGAAATGTGGTGGTTCCTATGGCGAACTGCCGTGGCCACTACATTATCTCTTCCCCTTCCATCTGTATACCCAAGTCAGCAACGCATTTACGACTTCTATGGTGTTGTAAATTTCTATGGGCGAAGGTACCATCTGATGATCCTTTTGCTCGTTTACCACCTTTTTTCAATATAAAAAAGAGGAAACCTGGATATGAAAATACTAAATATTAATTATTATAAATATTTAATATTTTCATTTCCTGGAATGAGAATCGAACCCACAACCTGTGGCGTTTACTGTCGCACGCTTGTGTCTCTGCGCCACGACAGGCCCTTGTATCATTTTATTACCATATAAAATTTCAATATATTAGTGCACTATAAAAGATAGATGATTCATCATGAGGTCATATGTATCCGTCTTTTGACATTTCATAAATATATTCAGAAATACTCATTCAATATTTTGTTTGTTATTCATTAATTAATGATAAATTATTAATGACATTGATAAATGTAGTGTGCTAAATAGAGCATTTTTGGGTATATGACTAATATGTTTGAACATATGTATGTATGTTTATACATAGCTTCACGCTGTATCCCGCAAATAGCAGGGTAAGCAGAAGGAACCTACTGTTAAGACACTCCGTTCCCCACTTTCCGCCGAATCGAGGCATTGCGTGCTGAGTGGCGGAACTCAACGCCGCGCTTTGCCTTGTTACCAAGCCCAGGAAATGAAAACATCCATTTCCTGGGGTGGGAATCGAACCCATAACCTGTCGCATTTACAGTAGCAAGCTACGTTACATATAAAACAATACCTATAAATTTTCATACAGATTAAAAAATAATTTTCTAACAATAGCCAGTATGAATACCTCGTTCATGCCAATATCGTATGCAAACACGATAGTATCTTCTGGGAAACAAAACCGTATTACCATATAACATTGTAAGCGTATTATTATTGTTTTTAAGTTACTTCAACCATGAAATTGGTTTTTTCTTAAATAAACAATTGTTATCGCAAAGTGCTTGCAAAGTGTGGGTTCAAATCTCAAATGCTTAATTTATTTTAAAAAATAATTAATACTTCATTAAGGCTTCATTTCGGCGGAAAGTGGGGAACGGAAATGTTAAAAAAGAACGGAGTGTCTTAACACTAGGTTCTCTGGCTCCCTGTACCTATCCTGTTATGTGCGGGATACAGCGTGAAGAAGAAGCATAATAAAAAAAGGAAAAATTAAAGCTATCATGGCGTTTTCAAATATGACTCATACGTACATATGATGGTTGCGAGATCGATACAGACTACACTAGAGAGAATATATATATTTAAAATACTTTAAAAATGATTACTACTTTATAATTTAATTATAAATATACCAAAAAATATTCAGAAGCGCATAAAAATCATACAAGTAGCACTATTTGAACGCGCCTCTTTGAATCCGTACAAATCGGATCGGAACCCCTAGCATAAAAAATAAATATTTTTTATGCTAGGCGTGTGAATAACACAAAAAAAAAATATAATTTTTGACTCATCATTTATATAACGGTAAACTAACCATCATAAAGATACCGTAGTAACTAAAAAATAGACGCAAAAGCCCATAAAACCTTTCTCACACTATTAATATAACAATAAAAAAGAAAAAAATCGTATTTAAACTTAAGGCCAGAGTTTGACCCAAGAAAGCGACAGTGAAAGTTGTAAATAAAAGAATTACACATTCGGCAAAGTTCACACGTTCAACGATAATTCAATGTTCACGGTATAACAAACGCGAAGGCTCTATTGTTATAAAACATTCAAAATTACCTAAATATCATAAATTTTTAGCCATTTTCAACTTAAATATGATGAAAATAATGCTATTTGAACTAATGATAAGCGTGTAGCTATGTATGTAGCTTATAGGCTTTCTATTGTGGATGGTTGCACATCAATTGACTAATATACGAGTATTTTGAGTAATATGGAGGGAAATGGTTGTGAATGAAATGTAATGTGTCGCTTAAACGCTTTTAAGTGGGAAACGGTATTGTTGAAAAAGAACGGAGTGTCCCGCTTATAGCAGGGTAGGCAGAGGGAAACCGAGAACCTAGTGTTAAGACACTCCGTTCCCGACTAGTTCCAATTTTAATAGTGATTTTTACATTAAAAGCTACTATTTTTAACTACTTACAAATAAATTTAACATAACAAAAGCAAAATGACTTAATTCTTAAGGAATTTAGAAGAAAGTGTCCATTTAATATTCAAATTACAATATAGTACGAGATCAAAATTCCGAATCGAGAAAAACAGATCAAATTCGAAAAAGATTCACTTTAAATTAGTTTTCAATCTAACGCCATCACCATAAGACGTGTTTTTGCTTAACTTTTTAAGTATTATAAAAAATTATATTACAAACCTTATTGGTTTGTATTAAGGATTATTTTTCTTTGCATTTCGCAACAGGTGACTTGAATGTCAAGTACATGAAATCGATTATTGAATAATTTTTAGGACACTTTCGAATAGAGGCCGTTAGCATCAGTGAAAGATGATTTGCATTTTATATATGATGTGTAGAATATAAATAAGATGTTGAGAAAATCAAATATATATAGAAATAATATTTAGATATGATTTTTATCATTTGAGAAGCCATAGTGGCGCAGCGGAACAGCCTCCGACTGTGAAAACCATTAGTTATGGGTTCGACCCTCAATCGGGGTAACTATTATTTTTATATATACATATATATTAACGCCTGTCGTGGCGCAGAGGCACAAGCGTGCGACTGTAAACGCGACAGGTTGTGGGTTCGATTCCCACTCCAGGAAATGTAAAATTTAGTATTTTCATTTCTTGGGTTTGGTAACAAGGCAAAGCGCGGCGTTGAGTTCCGTCACTCAACACGCAATGCTTCAATTTGGCGGAAAGTGGGGAACGGAATTGTTGTAAGAGAACGGAGTGTCTTAACACTAGGTTCACACGTTCCCTCTGCCTACCCCGCTATATGCGGGATACAGCGTGAAGATTAAAAATAAAAAAAAATATATTTAAATTATTGACATTTCTCCGCTCTGCTAAAGATAAAGTGCAGCGTTCCGCTACTCAATACGCAATTTCTCGACTTAAAGCGGAAATGGAAAAGAACGGAGTGTCTTGGCAATAGACAATTTCAATATACTTGACATTGCGAGAAAAAGCGTAAAGCTGGATAAATATCACGTATCTCTTAAACGAACGAGACGGTCAAAGGAAGTTAGTGACATGACTCCAATGTTAGCTCATTTCAAGATATTGTGAAGTACAACAAGGAGTTATTAACACTACACTTATATCAAAAACTATTTGTCAAATATCTCCGGTAATAAAACATTTTAGATATTATATAGATAAGAGATATCATTAAAATAATCTTTATGTGTTGTTATATTTATAATTTTTCATAGTCTAAATAGCTGAAACGCTTTGGTTAATTTTAATTTTATTGTAAAAGAAGTAATAAGTGTCCTAATACTAAAGTATCTTACTTTAAAAAAAACCTAAGATACTTATTAGCTTTAGTTAATATAATTTTTTTTATTATCCACTCAAATTACTTGTCAAACCATCATAACGTAGTGAGACAGCGTAATGTTAACACGAGTGGTTATGAATTCATTTCCCACTTAGAGGAATAATTATATTTAAATTATTGTAATTTCGTCTGTCACGCCTGTCATGGCGCAGAGGCACAAGCGTGCGACTGTAAACGCGACAGGTTGTGGGTTTGACTCCAGGAAATGTAAAATTTAGAATTTTCATTTCTTGGGTTTGGTAACAAGGCAAAGCGCGGCGTTAAGTTCCGCCACTCAACACGCAATGCCTCAATTCGGCGGAAAATGGGGAACAGAATTGTTGAAATGATGAGAATGAAGAGATTAATGACTGTGGACGAGACGAAAGAGAGACGTATGCAGGGACCGTAGCATTTGGCGCTCCGTTGTCTCTGACTACCCCGCTAGGGACAAAGCGTGAATTTAAGTAAGTAGATATCAACACGCAAAATTTCGAATTTGGGCAAAAAGAAGAGAAAGGAGTGTCTTAATACTAGGTTCTCTCCTTAAAACCTAATTTCACACAAAACGGTACATAAAACGAATAATTTCAAGCGGTTAACCGATGTTCTTGTGAGTAAACGGGGCAATGTATGGCAGCGAATTTTCACATTTTCTAACACGTATTGAGGCATAATGTCAACATGACACGTTGTCCTCAAACCGTAGAGGTCGCACGAACTTTATTGGCACTCATTCAAAATTGCCTTTTTTGATTGATATTTTTAAGATACTTAATAAAAAAGTTTATTTAATTTAACACTTTATTGTTCTAATAAAATTATATAGATAAAATTAAACATAATAAATTTATATATGGATAGCGCAGTACAGACACTGTCACCAGTACGTTAATGACGGGTTCGAATACCATTTCAAGATTTTTTTTTTCTGGTTTAGTTGAACAAAGTCTTTGTTGGCTGTCACATACGGTACAATACATTTTTGCGGAAAGTGGAGAATGAATTATAACACCGGATTGTCCTTGTCTTTTGATAGAAAAAAGATTAATTACCAAATAAATCTTTTACTTCGAAATTATATTATATAAAGGAAAATAAATATTTTTGTAGGAGCTTTTAAAATCTATATATAAATACGTGAAGCAAAAACTTTGGATCCCATTTTACGAAAATTACGCGGACGGAGGAGTATGAAACTTAGCACACTTATAGTTTATATAGGAAGAGAAGGAGTGCAGAATACTAATATTTTTTCTAAATAATGCATAAAAAATATATTAACATATTAATGAAAAAAAATATATTAACATATTAATAAAAATATATTATTATACACACTACCATGGTCTAACATCCATGTTTATCTAAAATGACGTATACGTCACTATGCAATGCGTTATTAAATTTACAACCCATCAATTAAAGAAACCAGAAATCGTGCTATATGAACATATCGCCACAAATTTCATTTCTTTTATTATAATCATTTAAAACACACACAAAATATTCCTACAACTATTGTATATCGTTACACAAAAATACACAATATTCTATTATCATAAAAGTAAAACCGATATATCAATAGATTCACAGTTAGTTAGTAAGCACTTGCGATCAAAACCGAAAGTGAGGTGTGCAAAAACGTTGACGCACACAAATCGAGGTCGGGTGAAAAGCAACAGGTTCTCAATTTGGGCGCTGGTTTTCTCCCGCCCGCGGCATTCGTATATATACGAATATATCATTTCTATGCAAATATTCATAAATAACAGCTTCATGTTTCATCTCGCATAGCAGTATAGTCAGAGAGACCAGTGACTAGACACTCCGTCAGCCTCTTTTTGCCTGAATTTGAGATAATGAGTGCTAAGTGACAGAACTCAAATAATTTGCCTTACCAGACCGATGGAATGAGAATAATTTAAATATCAATCAAATAAGCTTTCCCTCGAACTCCCCTCTATTCATAAATTTCCTTCCTTCCCTCTATTCATAAATGTAATAAAAATATACCTAAATCATATATCCTATCATATATACAAGTAGTCTGAAAAATGCTATCGTAGCATAACGAGACAGCGTAAGACTGTAAGCTCAATAGTTGTAAGGTATTTCCCCGCCCTCCAGTTCCATTTTACACGCAATATCTTGTATTCAGGTGGAATATGAAGAACTCTCGACATTACATTGAAGTTGATCCTGTCCCTATGTCTTTCATTTTGTAGTCCTTACAATTTTTGAGATCTTTTTTTTGGAAAGGTAGAAGGAATTGCATATGTATTTTTTTTGGCTAGCCAGGAAAAATTATCTCTTTTTTATATGTCCTCTTACAATAAATATAATCATATTTTTGTTAAAGCACCGTTTAAACATAACTTAATCATAATTTGTGATTTTTTTAAACAGCGATATTAAGTTCAATACAGAGCCTTGACATCATTACGTAAATTGGTTATCTGTCAAGCATGAAAGTTGTTCATAATAAGTGTACTATACGAATTATAGTAATATTTATTATGTGTTACCATACAAAATGCGTTTTTCTGCTATTTTTTTTTCATTTTCTATGTATGTAAAAAGGCTTAATGGCTTAATAACTAATTTCCACATACTTTTTTGCAACGTCCTGGTAATATCTCTAGTTATCGATTCACCTTTATTTTAAATGAAATCAGAAATTTTAAACCTTTATCCGAATCCGAATCCGAGCTCCTAAAAATGTATATATTACTACAGAAAAATTTTGCTAAAAAAGACTTAATCAGGTAGTTAAAAAGTACTGCCGGAATTCAACGCTGCGATTTAAGTTCCACGAATAGGGAATGTAAAATAATTTAAACATACCCCTTGAGTGGACATCGAACCTACAACCTAAATAATTTCATACATTTAATAAACTATAAATAATTTTAAAATATTTATACATACAGTTAGAACAACTAGTTTAAATAAGCTTTATTGATAAAACGAGTTGAAGTCCGGGACATAATTTATGGTCAACAGGCGATTTATGATATTACATTTATCTAGACAACTCTACTTTTACAGACATTGTGTCTTGAATTGTGAAAATATTCCCTCGAATAGAAATCGAACCTACGATCCCAATTTGTATAACTGTGTATAGTAAATTTAATCATAAAGTTAGAATTTTATAATATTTTTGTATTATTATATATACTTGAAGAAAAGTATAGTAGAGTACGCGTCGTCATAGCAACATATATGTCAATTTACATAAAAGTGTTTGTCAAACACATGATAATTTGTAAAGTAAGCAATGTATTACTATGAAAAATACTAACTTTCTGCACTTCTTCTCGATATAAACTTTAAGTATGCCAAATTTCATACTCCTCTATCCACGTAGAGTTTGAAAAAAGGATCTGATGGTTTTCTATTAACCATATAACTTAAAAAATAAATTATAAATTTCTACTCGTTGCAATGATTATATTTAAATTATTATTTCTCCTCTCTGATAAAGTGCGGCGATGAGTTCCGCCGGAAGAGCGGAGTGTCTTGACCCTATTCTCTCTGACTACCACTGGCGAGGCGTCCATACAACTCGATTCCCACCGGCTTGCTTAAGTTTTCAAAGTACAAGTATGAGACCTAAAAAAGCAAAAGCTCGCCAGTAAAATGTGCAGCTCTAAAAAACAATGTCAAACAAGGTGTGACAGTTAAAAAAATGGTCGCCAGGAAAATATTGGGCATAAAAGTTCAAAAAAAGCTCTGACATCTTATGAATAAAAAAAAAGTCAACGCCAAAATCAAAATTCGATAGAGAAATTACTAAATATCTTGACATCCTATACCACTTTCCCTGAATATATCGGCTTCCCTAAGAATTACCGGCTTCCCTAAATATATATACCGGCTTCCCTAAATGTATATACCGGCTTGCTTAACTAAAATTTTCACCCCTCACCACTGCTGACCACTTATGATTTCATTCCTATGACATACAGGATAAAGCGTGAAACTGTAAATTGTAAATATATTTAAAAAAATTCAAGAACCTCAATTATACTAAAAAAATAACCACAAATTTCATACATTTAATTTTAACGTGCTAAACACTTATTCATACTCACTTATACATACATATATATATATATATATATATATATATATATATATATATATATATAGAAACAATGATATAGCTGTTATATGTATATACATTCGCCTGACCTCGAATTGGCCTTACTTTCTGTTGGACTGGTCTGAATTGAGTTTCCTGCTCCGAGCGATTATTTAATATCTACCTACATTGCAATAATTAATTTTATATATTCAATTTTTAATATGATCTTTCAAATTTAATTAATACTTGTTCTAATATTCTTAATGTTTATCAAAAAAGCAATTTTATAAGTATAATTTAAAATGTCAAATAATATCGACAAACAGGATAACTTCCTTTTTTTATTTTTCATAAGTATTGCAATATTTAAGGAAAAATAACAAAATAAAGCATTTTCTTAGAGAGTTGTCTAAGTTCTATACTAATTACTTAGCATAACTTTTTTTAGCGAACATAGAGTTAAATATTTATAGAGAACATATAGTTAAAATACTATTCCATTTCCCGTTAAAATGAATCAAACCCATAACCAAACGTATATAGTGTACAGTCTGACAGTGTCCCACTTCACCACCATGGTCTTATTATTTACTTATTTTTTAATATATTTTATACATGTTTACATTTTTTTTTAACTTCACGCTGTAACCCGCATATAGCAGTGTAGACAGAGGGAACCTGAGAATCTAATGTTAAGACACTCTTGACACTCAGACGTTCTCTTACAACAAGTTTGTTCCCCACTTTCCGCCGAATTGAGGCTATACAATTTATTAATATATATTATGAATTGAAAACTTTGTATCCCTTTTTACGAAAATAACGCATACGGAGGAGCATGAAATTTGGCACAATTATAGTTTATATAGAGAAGGGGTGCAGAATGCTAATATATTTTTTTAATATAATGCATAAAAAGCATATTAAATTAATAAAAAGTATATAAAATAAAAGTTACACTCTAGTGAGTGTAATGATTTGATATCCATGTTTATATAGAGTTACATATATACATTGTCAAAGACAACGCGTTGTTAACGCGTCAACGGGGACACTAGTAAATATAAATATATAGTGGAATTCGAATCGAAAATCACTAGATATATCATAAAAATGTTACATTTATCTTTCATTTCAAACTTTTATCTCAATAAACGTGTACAAAAAATCATAGAATTGACCAAACAAAACGTAAATTCGAGTAACGGTAAGAAACGGTAACGTAACAAGTATTACGGTAATTATGTCTCCACGTAATAGATATTTTTGTTATGAACATTACACGCAAGCGTTTGTGATTTCAAAATATTCTTATACAAGATTAAATTTATTAAGACAGATATAATAAAGTGAAGATAATATCATTTTTTAATTATAATTTTATTCTATTACAGCATATAGCAGGGTAGATCGAACCTGAGAACCTAGTGTTAAGACACTCCGTTCCCCACTTTCCGCCGAATTGAGGCATTGCGTGCTGAGTGGCGGAACTCAACGCCGCGCTTTGCCTTGTTACCAAACCGACAACAAATGAAAATACTAAACTTTACATTACCTGGAGTGGGAATCGAACCCACAACCTGTCGCGTTTACAGTCGCACGTCTCTGCGCCACGACAGGTATAGGTAGGAAATATAATAGTTAAATATCTTTCTTATACTTAAAGCCTTCATCAATGGAAAAGCATCTGACTGACTATAATAGTTACAGGATCAAATACCACAGAAAAGAACGATTTTATATAAATTATTTTCATTAATTCACGGTGTTAAGTTCCGCCACTCAATATGCAATATCTCGTGTTCCTATAGAAAACGAAGAAAGGAGTGTCTTGACACTAAGCTCTCTCTTTGTATCTGCTACAATATAAAAAAGCTGTGAAAATTACTTAACAAAAGCTTCATAGAAGCTTTTTCAGTTATATATTTTGAATTCCCATAATACGAAATAAATATTTTCTTAACCAAATAATATTTTTTCAAATACTAAGCTTTAAAGCTCACAGTCACTCAAAGCTTATCGGCCAAGCAATAAAAATACCAACCTTACTTCCTATTCTCATAACAAATAGCAATCACGATCATAAATTCCTCTCTTAGCTCTATATGGAGTATATAGTAATAATCATTTTGTCCCGTTGAACCAGCGCGTGCGCATCTGGCAAGCGGAATTCCTAATAAAAACATTTTCTAACATTTTTTTAAGTAATCTGTAATGTTATTGATATGTGTAGGTATGAGGAATTCCTTTGCACTTTATATTAACGTTATAAGAGTAATATTATAATTATTTATTATTAATATTCTAGCTAGTAGAGAACGAGCTTTCAACCTAGCAATAATGTATAGATTTTGACCATCAAATACATTTTCTTGTGAATGAAATTCATATTTTTAAATTTGAAATTCAGTTATTATAGCTTTTATTGAGCTTTAAATTCACTTATTTCAACTTCAGATTCACTCATTATTATTCGATTTCATCCAGAAGGATGAAATATATAATGGGTATTCAGAAAAATACCTCCACATAATGACTCAATTCGGCGGAAAGTGGTGAACGGGGTATCTTAACACTAGGTTCCCTCTACCTACCTACTCTGATACAGCGTGCAGCTATATATGTATGTATCCCTCTGAAAGGTCGAAAAAGATGAATTTGGAAACTTCCAGAAAAAAAAATTAAATACACAAACATATAAATTTGTAGAAAATCTTAATAAAGTAAATATTTTAATATTTTTCAATTAGCAGTTTAGTTACATTTCAACACTTTGTATAAGTGAACATAAGATAAAGACTATACCGACTATATCTACTATTACCGCATTCAAAAATGTTAAACTGTGCAATAATTTATTTAATTAGACGAAATTATAATATTTATTTTATTAATTCAAAAATATATTATATAAGTTAATATTTTTAATAAAAACTATATACATAACCAACCCAGTTACATAACATATAACCATTTTCTAGAATATTTTATTAATTGTTACAAAATAGGCAATCTTGTTGCTATTTAATTCAAAGCTTAACACTTAAATATATTATACCACTCACTTATTATGAGGTATTAGTATCTAGTTTTAAATGTACGGTTTACTTAATTTACTACGAGCTCTTGCGTTCTCGTGGTTAGAAAATAGGATTTCTAAGTAATTATATATTAAATTGGAAATCATCTTTGATTTTAGTTTTTTCTGTTTTAGCTTCATTCTTTCTTCTGCATAGCAAAATAGTCCACGAGAACGAAACGAAATATTTCAATGTAATAATTTAAAAAGAAACTAATTGTTATAAATGTGAAATGTCCAAAAAATATTCAAATTTCATTCTTTTAATAACAAATTAACAAATTTAGTCATTCGAATAATTTTTTCCACTCTGAAGTTGAAGATAGATACATTGTTAAATGTGTAAAGCTAATATTATATAATAATTATTAACAAATGATTTTGAGGCTTAGATCTCTTTAAAGTACATACCAAACTATTTTTTACAGCTTCACGCTGTATCCCGCACATTACAGGATAGACAGAGGGAACCTGAGAAGCTACTGTTCAGACACTGCGTTCTCTTTTAACATTTCCGTTCGCCAAAAAATTTTATGAAGGCAATTTTTTTTTTAATTTATATTTTTTATATTAATTTGATGTTTAAGCTATATTACTGCAAAGTTTCATCTAAATCCACTCAGTAGTTTTTACGTGAAAGAGTAACAAACACACATACATACACTATCAAGAACTTTCGCATTCATATTATTATCGTAGGATTAAAAAACATTTTTTTATAATTTTTTTCATATGAAATACCTATAAATTGAATTGTCAACATGTTCTAAAGTATTAGCATAAAATCAAGTGGTATTTAAATAAACCCTTAAGTAAATCAACGATGTTTCTAAATATCAAGGCTGGTATTGCAAGGTTTGACAAGGTTGTGTGCGATTTACTACATTATTACATTTGCACGTGATTTTACTCGCTTACGATAATTATCTTTTAATTTTGTATTTTTTTTTAACTTCACGCTGTAACCCGCATATAGCAAGGTAGGCAGAGGGAACCAGAGAACCTAGTGTTAAGATACTCCATTCTCTTTCAACAATTCCGTTCCCCACTTTCCGCCGAATTGAGGCATATTTTAATTTGTTTACTATATATATAAATATTATTTTATTACTGTTTTAAATTTAAAATACACTTGGTTTTTCGACTTTTAGACTTTGTTTTTGCCACTATGAACACCTGTTGCGTTTGTGCATGCTTTTTTCCTTATCTAATTGGAACAGTATCTTCTCAAATTTGGTTACGTAGAAACAAAAGCTTGGACAGTGTAGGTGAGGGTTTATGTGCATTTAAAGGGGCCCTTAAATAAATAATACACTTTTGTTGCAAGTCTCCGATCTAAATCCGAGTTTCTCTTTCTGCAACACAATGGGCCAAGTAGCCGCACACTCATCCATGGAACTTGCCATATATATTTCCTTTAGCAGTGTTTAAGCCCGTAATTATCGTATTTAGCTAAATAATGCCAACTACGCTACAATGACTATAAATAAAATATATATATAATTTATATTAAACCTTTTTTATAAACATACAATTATACATATTGTTTCCTACATTTAAAATTGAAAGCAAAAAATTAGACAGCTTTTTAAATCATTGAAACCCGAACCTATACTTATATTTTATAAATAATTATAATTCACTCACTCATGTATTTTTTCAAACAGTTCAAGCAATTATATCGACATTTTCTGATTTGACAGTGTCTCTGACATTTTATTTTAAAATTATTTTAATTGTCATTTCCTGTAATTTAAGTAGTTTCTTATTAATAAATCTATGAATACATGAAGGAATTTTTTTCGACCAACGTAATTAACGTTTCTATATGAATAAAACGTAAAAAATACAATATTTTTTATAATAACGCTTTAAATACAATAGAAACATTGAATTTATGGTTTTATTCTAAGGCACAAGTATTTTTGCATCAACGGTCCCACTAGAACTTATAAGTATAGGCATAGAGAACCTAGTATTAACACACTCCGTTTAATTCCGTCTCTATTTTTTTACAACGACAAAACGACAATAATTAAAATATGTATAATAATATCTCGAGTGAAAATCGGACCCAGATGACCCTCACTGCGTAATATTAATATTTTAATAATATATTCTTTATTGCACCTTAAAAAGTAATATATACATGAAAAGAAAAAAAATAATAACGTAAACAAGGGTGGGCTTATCTTTTAAAGAGATCGCTTCCAGCCAACCTGTGGAAGTGGATGAGTGTCAAAAAACGGGATAGAAAAACCAGTGTAATTGTAGAGAAAATGAGAAAAGAAAAGAAATATTTACATGACATAAATAACACTCATAACGCCTGTCGTGGCGCAGAGGCACAAGCGTGCGACTGTAAACGCGACAGGTTATGGGTTCGATTCCCACTCCAGGAAATGGAATTTTTCATTTCCTGGGTTTGGTAACAAAGTGCGGCGTTGAGTTCCGCCACTCAGCACGCAAATGATGGAGTCTCTTAACACTAGATTCCCTCTGCCTACCCTCCTATATGCGGGATAAAGCGTGTAATTCGAATCTACGACCTTTCTCTGCAATTAATATCATTTTAACTATGACACGAGACTATTATATAAAGAATATAATTTTAAAATATAACATGATTAATTACATTGACCCACTGTACGTGGATTGCCTTCGACTGGTTGTCCAAGACGGTAATCAGTTTACGTTAAAAGTAGTCGAACGAGACAAACTCCTTTTAGTTTCACCTTTTGACTCTATTGCAATTATGACAAAGTGCTCCCGTTGCCGCGTTATTAACGCGTCCTAGCAACGTATGTATATGTCACTTTATATAAACATGCATGTCAAACCATAGTAGTGTATGTAAAATTTATGTTTTTAATTTAATATACTTTTTATGCATTATTTAAAAAAAATATTAGCATTCTGCACTCCTTCTCTATATAAACTATAAGTGTGCCAAGTTTCATGCTCCTCCGTCCGCGTAAATTTTCGTAAAAAGGGATCCAAAGTTTTTGCTTCACGTATTTATATATAGTTTGGGATCGTAGGTGTATTATTTTAATAAGATACTATCATTGTGCACTCCTTCACAATATAAACTATAAGTGTGCCAAGTTTCATGCTCCACCGTATACGTAAAAAAATATTATATGTTATTTAGCTTCGTTTTTTTCAGGTATAGTATAGTAATCAAAGAAGGTTCGTGTCAAAATATTCCGTCCTCCACTTTCCGCCTTATTTCGAGATATTACGTGTTGTATGGTGGAACTCAACGCCGTATTTTGTCTTACCAGAACGCGGTTGTTATATTAATACGTGAAGGAAAAAAATTAAATCTGTTTTTATGTGAACAGAACACTATGAAATAAAGAATGTGATAAGAATTTGGCATATATGAAGAAAAAGTACATGATTTTTTTTTATATAATTATCAAAAATACATTAAATTAAAATAAATATTACTCACACTGACACAAAGTGACATACACGTTACTAAGGAAACGTACATTTTACACATCAATGGGGGGTACTAATATATATAGACTTTTAAAAAATGGACCTGAAATGACATGTGACAAAGTAATAAATATTTAAAATTTTGAAATTCAACGTAACAGGATTCGAACCCACACCTCACGGAATCCATTTCCAAGCTATACACAAAGAAACTGAAAATTAATATTTGTATGTATATTAAAGAAAAGCTATTATAATAGTATGATGTTCTTAACCACGCTTATTCCTGCACCGTCGAGCGTGAAAACGTCGATTCTATCACTTTCCGTTAAGTTGTATTTGTAATTGCCTAGAAAATTACTTGTTAATTGCCTTGCTATCTTGTTGTTATATTAAATTATAATATTTACTTTAATTCATCATACATATGTATTAATGTTGAAAAATATTATTTTTTATAGTATATAAAACCTTAAAATTTAGGTTTCGTTCTCTATTGTTTTTTATTTAACTCGATATCTCAAATCAATACAATAATTTCGGACCAGAAAGACCAGAAAATATGTAGCGTATTTTATTATTAATACATTTTTTAACTATAGAAAATATAAAATTTGCACCAATTTCTTTTTCATGACTATTATATTCATAGATCATCTAACAAAGCTTAATAAATAAGAAAGACACAATAAAAAACTAAAATTTTAGATTTTGGTTATTTTACCTATTAAATAAAACTATTTAAGCCGAATTATTTCGGCTTTAAAGTAGTCCGGGGTCACAGATAGACTATCTGTCTATTTGCGAATACTAAGATAACAAGTTAAGATACTCCGTTCTCTTTCAACAAATCCGTTCCCCACTTTCTGCCGATTCCCTCTGCCTACCCTGCTATATGCGGGATACAGCGTGAAGTTAAAAAAAAAAGATAACAAGTTAAAATACTTCCAGCTTCACACTGTATCCCGCACATAACAGGGTAGACAGAGGGGACCAAAGAGCCTAGTATTAAGACACTGTTCTCTTTTAACATGTCCGTTCCCCACTTCCCGCCGAAATTGAGGTATTGCGTGCTGAGTGGCGGAACTCAGCGCCGCGTTTTGCCTTGTTTTCTAGGAAATAAAAATACTAAATATATATTACAATACTTAATTTACTCAACACTAGCTTAATCTACGAATTATAAAACTGAATAAGTGTAGGTTCAAATCGTTGATCAATCGTAATCTCGTATTAGCTTGAGGCATCAACAATATAACCGCTTTCTACCGACCCTCCCATCTCTTTATCACTTTCACTTAAAACAAACTTCACGAGAAAAGGCATTAAACTGTCACTCCATATAGCTAAAAGAATTATAAATGAGCGGCCTATACAAATAGATAGGTTTAGACGTGACTTTCTTTTGAAGAAAATATTTATATATTCCACATATACTTAATATATTCTAAGTGACTGATTGTAAACTGTAGTTGTAGATTTGATGCCCACTCTTAGAAATACATACATACATAGATTCATAGCTTCACGCTGTATCCGCATATAGCAGGGTAGGCAGAGGGAATCTAGGAAATGCAAATTCCATTTCCTGGAGTGGGAATTGAACCCACAACCTATCGTGTTTACAGTCGCACGCTTGTGCCTCTGCGCCACGACAGACTTAACAATTTCCGGAAATAGTAAAATCTATAAATTAGGCAGAGAATTAAGTAGAGGATAAGAGAGTCTCTTTTCACATATTACGTTCTTTAAACTCATCCTGTTGTATGCTACCAAAAGCATTATATTTTTCCGTGAGAGGTGAACAACACACAGACAGACAGACAAAATATCATAGTTTTAATATATATGTCTTCACACACGTATGTTTGAAGACCTCTAAAAGATTTTTTTATTTGTACCCAAATACAAAATTAAACCTTTTTACAGCTTTATTATTGTATATCTATATATAGAGCCTATGAAAACTATGTCATTTAATTTGTTTTCATTACGAACCTCAGATGAGTTTCGAACCTATTATCTCTTATGTACTGTATAGATCTCAGACACCTAAAAGAAGTATATTTTTTTTATTTTTTAACCACTTTCCTTTTAAAGTGAGAAATCAACGACAAATAAATAAACTCTTTTAATACAATTGTACGATTTACTTTCTCTAAAAAAATTTCACCGAGATTTTTTTTCACAATAGAGTTATATAACAAGTATACACATTTATAATTTAGTATCATTAATATATGAAATAAAACCTTATTATGAGAATTATGAGAACGGAATAGTATAAAATTTGGCAAAGTTGAAGTTTCTATAAAGAAGGAAGAACTAAACAATAAACAAATTTTGTATGTTGCATGTTTATGTGTTAAACATAGCTTTCGCTTCTTAATTCAACACACAATTACAATCACTCAACACGCAATGCCTCAATTCGGCGGAAAGTGGGGAACAGAATTGTTAAAAGAGAATGGAGTGTCTTAACACTAGGTTCTCTGGTTCCCTCTGCCTACCCTGCTATATGCGCGTTCTAGCGTGAAGTCAAAAAAAAACACAAGTGTAGAAAATATTTCATTTTTTTAATCAAGATCCACAAAATCCGGAAATTATGGAATTATAAATCCGAAAATACTATTTTAATCGAAAACAAATAGTATTAATAAATTTAGAACTAAAAAAATTATTCTTTTTTATTTCATATTCGCTTGATAACTTCAAATTTCAAATTAAATAAAAATTAAGCAAAGTATTAAATTAAAATTAATTTCAAATATTCTCTATTCACATTATAAATTCAAAAATTTTAAAAATATACAAAGAATCTCAATTTTTTATCGAAGATAAACAACAAATCACTCATACAAGTGTTTATCGACCTTCCAATTCGATATACTCGTAAGTTACAAATGTCCCAATATCATACGAATTTTGACACAACTCCGCTAACTAGCGTCGTCATAATTAGTGACACACTTGACCTCCAATTAAATTATAAGTAATTTAGATTACGATTACATACTTTCTATATCAATTGATATAATATAAAAATCGTAAACATGTTCTATAGCAACATTTTTTAAAAAATAATTTAAAAATCTAAAAAATTTTTTTTTTTTTGCTTCTCGCTGTATAGCAAAAGGAACCTGAGAACCTAATGTTAAGACACTTCGTTCTGTTTCAACAATTCCGTTCCCCACTTTCCGCCGAATTGAGACATTGCGTGCTGAGTGGCGGAACTCATCGCTGCGCTTTGCCTTGCCAAGCCCAGGAAAATGAAAATACTAAACTTTACCTGGTGTGGGAATCGAGCCCAAAACCTGTCGCCTTTACAATCGCACGCTTGTGCCTCTGCGCCACGACAGGCGTAACGCTTATAAGCTTTAATAGAAAAGCTATAATTAATGTTAAATTATATAGCGGCGAACGGAGTGTCTCAACACTAGATTCAATCAACCAATGAAGAAAACCGTGAATCTGCTTTTTTTCTATAGTTAATACCTTATTATATTCAATAGATAGATTTAAAATATTAACAAGAGGAGCTTAAAAGTTAAAATTAACTATATTTTATTAAAACCAGGCCAATAATGAATAATGGATACGCCATTTGCAAACAGGTTCAAGGCTAGAAATAGTTGTACAATAACATGATACTAAATAAATTCTAGAATTTATGTTAATTGATATAACAATATGCTTAACTTTTATATTTATGTTGTATCTAGCTTTTGAACTGCGATTAATTATTTAAAAATTTGCTTTTTTAAATTTGAAATTTACATAATTAAATATTTTTCATCCTTTCAAGAGGATATGTTATAAAAATATCTTTAAAATATTATTAATTTTCAAATACGCCTGTCGTGGCGCAGAGGTACGCGACAATGTAAACGCGACAGGTTGTGGGTTCGATTCCCACTCCAGAAATGGATTTTTCATTTCCTGGGTTTGGTAGCAAGGTAAAGCGCCGCGTTGAGTTCCGCCACCCAGCACGCAATGCCTCAATCCGGTGGAAAGTGAGGAACGGAGTGTCTCAACATTAGGTTCCTTCTGCCTACCTTGCTATATACGGGTTACAGCGTGAAGCTATGTATGTATGTATGTATGTAATTTTCAAAAACTTGTTAAATAATTCGCTTACTGAAGATACTTATTATTATACACCAGCAAATGTGTGTTCAATTCCAAGCAAAGATATATGTGTATGTTCACAAAGATATATGTGTTAGACAGACTTTCCTTAGATTCTTGAAAAGCAAGCTAATATTAGCTTGCACAATACTGTCAAAATAACTTTCTTACATATTAACAAACTTTGAATGGTTATGGATACGATTCCCACTTGAGGGAATCATCATATTTAAATTATGTTCATTACTACACTCTAGCCTACTAGAAAGAAATTGTCCTAACAAAGCGCAGCGTTGAGTTTTGCCATTCAATGTCTCAAAAGAGAAGGACATTCGAAAAAGCGCGAAGCTGCAAAACATAAAGTTGTCTGGTATATATGTATATTACTTTCACGCTGTATCGCGCGCATAGCAGGGTAGACAGAGGGAACCAGAGAACCTAGTGTTAAGACACTCCGTTCTCTTTTAACATTTCCGTTTCCCACTTTAATATTAATACTAAATTTATTCAAAGTATAAATAAGGTTAGGCCTTAAAAACTAACATTAGATTAGGACATGTCCTAGTTAACCTACGCAAAACTAATTTGGTAATCATAACATTCGTAACGGTATTGCCTTACGAGACACTTGTAGGTGAACGATTTGCTTGTTAGAACGTCGGTGTTTTAGAAGTTAAGTATTTTGAAGCTATCGTAGCTCAGAAAGACAGACTGTAAACCGTATTGGTGGTGGGTTCGATTTTTCACTCTAACTGCTTAATTTTAAATAGTTGTCACTTTCTCGCTGTAACTAGATAAAACGCGGTTTATATTTCACTTTTTAACATGAAATATCATGTAACATGAAATATGTGCTATATACTGTAAAAATATGTTTTATTATTATTATGTATGTTTGGTGAAATTATATGAAAAGCCATCGTGGCGCAGTGGGACAGTGTCTAATTGTAACCAGAATTGTGAGTTCGATTCTCACTCGGGGGAATGGTAAGGCAAAGTGCGGTGGGTTCCGCTGAATTCAAAATTTCATTATAATCTCTATGAATGAAGTAAATACTACATACATATATGGATATATTTTCCACGTACCATATATTGTGTACGTTACTATAGATTGATTTATATTACATTTAAGTGATATATTTTATGTGGAAAGTGGAATACAGAGTGTCATGATACTACGTTCTCTTTGACTAATCTGCTATGTGAAAAAAGCCTTATGCTGTTCATTCTTTTATTTATTTGGTGCATTACCTTTTTTTTTTTTTTTTTTATACCACGACGGTGGCAACAAGGCACACGGCCCACCTGATGGTAAGTGGTTACCGTGGCCTATGGACGCTTGCAACACCAGGGGCATCACTTACGCGTTGCCGACCCTTCAAAAACCTATTTATAAATATAATTTTTCTAAGTTAAATTACCAAATTTCCTTCAATAGTCATGTATTATGTTAGTTAGTAACCCCGTCAACGCTAACCTTATCACTTTACACAAAAGTATATGTCAAACACATATGTAGGTTTATTTCCACCAAAATTAACACATACGAGTACATCTTAAATAGTTTTAGTCACATAGGATAAGAAAAACATAAAAATGGACCAAACATCTATTTAAATAAAAACAACATTATTTCCCCAACTGAAATTCGAACCCAAACCATCCCACTATAACGTAATAATATAAGTGACAATTGTCTTAGCCGATAATAAAGTTCTTTGAATCTAATATGATCTAGTAATTATTGTAAAATCAAGACAAATCAGTGTGTCGGTCTGTCACCATATTTATGTAAGAGTCTGGTTATTACGCCACATGCTATGCCTTAATGATATTGAACGCAACATAATACGTATAGTACATTTTATAGAGAGGCAGTCGTTAAATGAAAACAAATAAAAATATTATATAATTTAAGTTACCTATATACTTTCTCGAAGCGAATAGAATAGTTATTTTTAGATGTTAATCCGTTCTCTTTTGTTTTGTTCAGTGTTGATACTTAATTTGGAGGTTTTTTAATGGATTTTGTATATGTTACCGCATAACTTTTTACTGGGTGAAGCGATTTTGATGAATCTTTTTTTATATGATAGCTAGTGCCTCTAATGTGGTCTCATTTAAATTTAGTTAGAATCTGACGAGTAGTTTTTGAGTTATCCGTAATGATTGTACTTATTAGTATATTTTATTTAAAGTCGGTTTTTCTTTTGCTATTTTTTTTATAGCTTCAAGCTGTATCCCGCATATAGCAGGGTAGGTAAAGGGAACCTAGTGTTAAGACACTTTTTCCTAAAGCTAGTCAACACAATATTTTACATATAATATGCATACATTATAACAAAAATATAAATCAAATATGACACTTTTGCAATGATTTTTGTCTCATCAATTTAACATTAAAAGGTCAGTACTGTCAGAATTCAAAAAACAATGATACTAAGAGGTGCCAAATAACGCAGTGATTTATTCAAATAAACTGTTATAGTTATGTTTGTACCTTTTTTTCATTTATTTCTATGTATCATCAGAATATTAAAGAAAAGTTTTGATTTATCTTTATTTTTCTATTTTTTTATAGTCAATAAAGTCAATAAAGAATTTATTTTTTTTTTTTTTTTGGAAAACGATTGGTAGATTTTATACATTGCCAACCGAAAAATAACATCATTAAAAATAAATCAGCTTTACGTTCTTTTTTGCAGTACGGTAAGCAGAGGGAAGCTAAAGTAAAGACATTTCTCACCCGGATGAGAGATATTACGTATTAAATTGTGGAACTCAACGCCGCACTTATTATCAGGGTAGATAAAATTACCCAATATTATTATTCCCCGTTATCGAACCCGTAACCATCGCGTTTACCGTCAGATTCTTTTCTGGGCGATGATGGGCGGCCTTAAAATATTTACAACATAAATAACACCGCCTGCAGTCAGTGAATATGAGTGCCTGGTTTTTAAGCTTAAGCAACTACCAGTTTGCCAGCCAGGTCAAGTTGAAGAGGCAAGTCAAGATTATAATATCAAAGATCAGAGGATAAATACATACTTTACACAATATTTAATAATATTATGATTTTAAAAGAATAATTGTATCTAGTTCTTGTAATAAAATACATATTGTTATGTTGAATCTGTTAAATTAATGATTATAATTATGTAGTCTATTTCACTTTTTTATG